>CM017779.1:3952958-4480184 GCA_008121275.1 Drosophila lowei
CTAACCCAGTGCCCCATCCCATTAAAGCGGTTCAACATCCAAACAGATTCAGACAGCAGTCAAAACAATCTACAGTCTTACCTCCGTACAACAATTGGTACGGCAATTGAATCGAACAACATGGTATTTCAAGTCATGGAACAAAAGCGATCCGCAAAGATGAATAGAGAAACACTCTAGAAACATACGAGTATATGTACAAAATGTGTACTCTGACGTTTAGATGTTCTATGCAGCCCTTGGAGAATGTCTGAGAGACGGGCCTGTGTGGGTTTGAGCACTTCCAGCCAGCACACATGACCCCGTGCTACAGGAGGGAGGAGTGAAAGAACAGATTGAGGACAACAATAGCGCCAGGGACCACAGTTGTTGTCGCCGTAATTGTGGTCGGGAGTCTGAGAGGCAACGGCAGCAACAACAATGGACAATTGTTAGGTAGGTCGTCACTAGAGAGAATCTCTAGAGTCTCTAGAGAGGATAATTGATGGAGGCATGCGTATCGCATTCGGGAAAACCTCACGCGCTAATAGGAACATATGTTTTCAGGCCCCTCTCGCCCGGAGCGGAGGATGGAGGGATCATCGACCATAACCCACACACATGGCATGGCCAGAAAAAGAAAAAGGGTTTATTAAAATACTTCTCTTCTCGACGAATGCCTTTAAATGGTTATAAAACCTAAGTGGCTTATCGTGTCTGCGGCGGAAAAGTTTTGTCATAAAAATTTGTTTTGGAAACCGAAAATTTGTTCTGGTAGGGAGCTTCCAGGTTGCGTGTCGAAATATTTGGAGAAATTTCATTGTTGGGTTATTATGATAATCGCTCCTCAATGCCAGAGTGTGGCTAATACCGATGTGGCCGATGATTAGCCCAGAAAGATAAGAGCTAATATTATGTGAGAAAGAGTTTAAGAACTCAAAGCCCATCAGAATGGTCTGCTGAAGCATTCCAAAATCCACGCAGCTACAAAATCAGGTATTACACATTCACATTCCCATAAGCTCACACAACTCCTGGAAAAGTGTTTATCAAGTGGCAAAAACTTCCACAGTGGGGCAACTTTTTAATGAGTGATCGATTTCGATTGATTTCCGATTCGATAATGATTGCAAATCAATTCCAAATCATTAAATGGTAAGTCGATTCAATGGTACACTTTTCAACGTTCAACATTCAACATTCAACGTTCAACGTTTAAGCCTTGAAGACATGAATGCGAATCGATAGAGCAAATTATTGGCGATTATATTGAGCTGCGTTGAAACGCAGTTATAACGCCCAAACGAGACTACTTAGTGGCATTAATTGATTGATTGATTGGCTTGGCTCGCTCCGCTCCGTCCCATTTCGTTTGGAGTTTGGGGTTTGGAGTTGGATTAGAGAAAACGAAAGTTTCCCCATGGCGAAATGGGTCGCCACAGATACAGATACAGATACTCGAACAACCAATTCAGAGATACAAAAGATACGAGCGACGATTGACCCACGCTGCATTTCCGCTCTGCTCCGAACAGTTCGGGTGTTGTGCCGTCCATTAAGCCATGCCCAATCAGGCACACAGATAGATACCACAGACACACACTTTATCAGCTCATTAAGCATCTTGTGGATACATTCTTTACACTGGCAGCCATAAGTCATGGCCATACATAGGTATGTACATATGGCAAGCGGCTGTTTGCTGTTCGCTGCCGTTTGTAGAGTGTTTGGGAAGAGTGCACTCTTCATTGATTTTCCCTCATTTCGCTTCGCTTTGCCTTGTTTCTGTTTGTTTCTTGTTAACTGCATTACACAATGAATGCCCAACGCCAGAGCCAGAGCCAGAGCCGAGCTCTTTCTGCGACTGCTGCTTCTGGAAACTTAGATTTGTGGGAAAAATGTTTGGCGGTACAGTCCGTCCCCCTGCTGACTGACCCCTGCTTGTCATTCAGCTTTATTTGCTTTTAATGTTTTATTGACATGTGAAGTTCGTAAAAGTTGAGTGAACTCTAGTCTTTATGGTCGCTTTTCTATTGCCATCGAAAATGCCGCTTCGGCCAGTGCGTGAAAAGCAAAAGTTTTGAACTTGAAGACGCTTCCCATAGCCCGAAACGATGGGAAAAGATACATCGTGTATTTATGATGGAACTAATGGAAATTATGTGCTAAGATGGGAGTATATTTCATCGAATTGCGGCTGCCTCTGACCATGATCTATAGCTCATATACGCGTATCGTACCCTTTGTAACTCGGACTTGTTTATCGTTTATAAATCTCTCATCTCTCACCTGAATACCACCTGAGTACTCCCCTGCCTGCCCAGACCCAGACACCGACCCAGACCCTAGCCCTTTGTTGCGATAATTTATTTAAATGCACTTTATAGATCTGTCGAGTGAGCAACACCTGGCGGCCTGGTTCCCCTTGCACGCCCCAGCGGAAGTGCACACAGAATGTGCACATGATGGATGCAGAAGACAGCTGGCAAGCAAAATAAACGCAACAGTCAATGGAAAAAGTGCACTGGAAGAAATTCCACCATATCCAAGTGGAGTCCCCGGAAAACATGTCAAAACTTGCCCACGAACAAAAGGAAGGATTCCCATGATGGGAAAACAATTGCTGAACTCATTAAAACACAAACAATAGGCCCTGCTGTTGGATTGTTGGATTGTTCTTGTTCCTTGGGTAACTCGATATCGAAACTTAATACATCTCTGAGCTGAAACCGTTCTGACAAAGCCTTTTGAAGTCCCTCTGTAAATCAAGCACTCCCGCCGCCACATAAAACTAGAGTTGAGGAGCATTAAAATATTTTTATAGGCCACAAAACCGAACAGAATAAAGACCGAATGGAATAGAACAGAATAGAACTAAGACCAAGAAGCACAAAACTCCACATGTACTCGTAAATATCCAAAACAAAATATCAACGGTGGGAGTGGCTGGAGGGCGTTTATAAACAAACAGTTCTGCGCTGTGGGCCAAACAATAGCAACTTTAACACCAACTTCGGCTGACCAACAGACGCCACAAATGATCTATGGAAATTCCTCAACATCAACATCAACAGCAGCAACAGCAGCAGCAGCAACAGGCGAAACAAAATGAATCGGAGTTTACACAAATGAGAACGCTTCCCCTTCCCCGTTTTATGCTTAATTGCGGGACCGAGATTTTTGATGGTGGCCCATGTATCCGATGGGATACCAGGTCGCCCAGAAGGGATTGGACTTACTTTGAAGTGACCCCAACTCTCCTGCTGTCCAGCTGGTCCCTGGGTCCCTGGGTCTCTGGTCCGTCCGTCCACGTGTGTTTCGTGTTTGCATTGGCTATAAATTAATGTTATAGACAAAGTTTTGATAAGGCATTGACGCCGTCTGCTCGGCGGCGACGACAACCGCCAAGCAACAACAACCACGATGACGGCCACCGGAACATTTAACGGGTCAGCTGTGGTTGTTGATGTGCAGTCAGAGTCGGAGTCAGTCGTTGGTGGGTTAAGCGTTCGGCTAGTGCTGGGGGCATGCCACAGCAGACGGGCAGACGGGACGGGCCGGGCCGGCCCGGGCCCAGAGAGTGTATAACAAATTCGAAGCTCGTTAGTGCAGACACTTGAGATAAGAGATGGGAGAGCGAATAAATTGTTTCTAGTCTCCAGATTGTTTTCTTCCCGAGAAGTGGGTCACCGTTTGGTGAAGAAACTATTGTGCGGGGAATAGCTGTCTTTGGTGGAGTTGATACTATAGAAAGGTGCCCCTTTCGATGGAGATACTAATTGAATCAAAGTTGAATGAATAGTTCATAAACATGGGCAATGGGAATTGATTCTGTTTTAGTTTCGGAATAGCACTACTACTAATATAAGATGATTAATTATACAAGTACTCCTTAATTATTTTAGGATAATGATAACATATATGCGGGATTTTGTAGGAAGCCAAGGAGAGCAACAGAGTCTGTAGAGATAACAGAGCAAGTAACAGAGAGAGAGACTAGAAGCGGCCGTCGAACACAGAGAGGAGAGAACACAGCCTCAACGATCGACGCCATTGAATTCGGTGCCAAAGTCTCACTCGAACACACGCAAATTACCAGCACTTATTTGTATTAAAGTTAAAGCACAGCGACCATTGTAGTCAAAACTAATCTTAAATAATATTCATAAATAAAGACTAAATATAATAAAACCTGACGTCCTGGACTAAAGTATAACTACGGGAAACCCAGGGTGGAATTCGTCGTATCTGCTGGGCTCCCACAAACGGGGATGATCATATATGATCACTATCCTGTACCGATCATCGATTCCGATACTGAGAGTCGGGCTGGAGGAGCTGGAAGTCGTTCGATTCGATGTTGAATCATCTATAATACGTATAAAGCTACGATCTATTCTAGACACAATTTAACACATTTGAAACCAATAATAAATGTTGTAAGCACTAATTTCCTACATATTTACATATATATTATTTTATTATTATTAAAAGCTTTGAATGCATAGGAGATGGCAAAAAGGTTCCTCCACAGATTTCACAAATGTATTTCATACATTTCAAAGTGTATGAATAACTTCGATCACCGTTCGAATTCATAGAAGGCCGATAACTTCTTTACGTTTATCATTCACAAATGAACTTCTCATCGCCTCCGTATCGTGTGGCAGTACAATACCAGTATATCCCCCACATGATCAACAGGTTGAATGGAACACTTCCATGTTCCACTTTGTACGATGTCTCGTAACCTCTGCCAAGAGCGGTCGGTCGTTGTCTTTATCAGGCTGTTTGTCAATAGTGTTCGGTCTGATAAACGATCGTTGATCGAATGCCTCGACAACTGTCATTGAACTTCATTGATAAATGCCCAAGGGAAGCAGGTACGACTCCAGGTCTGATTCGGGGAGAGACCAAGACGGAACCCACTGCCGAAAAGTATCGACTTGCGATCCGAGTGATAAACTAAACACATACAGACCCGTCCCTCCAGTTCAGTCCCATGGCTTGCGCAGTGTCGGATTACAGTTTCTACCTGTTGTGACCATCGTGATAGTCAAGGAACACTCTGTCTGTCGTCTGTCGTTTGTCGACAGGCGTCGGACGGTGGACGTAATGACCTTAAATCGTGGCAAATATATCAACATCAAGCCCCTGCATGTCGACACATCCAACTCCTACGCCCTGCACTCCTCCCATCTGTGGAAGATAAAACGCTTTCCTTCGACGAATGGCGGAAAGCACTCGAAAGTCTTGTGTAAATATTATAGGTAGTAAATCGAGCAGGCTGTCAGGGCCGTGGACTAATAATGCTTTATGTTCGCGCTGAAAGAAGTTCTTCCGTTCATCCGTTCTTCCGAGCTGTGGGGTATTGAAAGCGATTCTCCCCAAACTAATCAAACTGATGAAAGCTGCATAAAATAATAGCGGCCTGGTTGATCTTCCCGATTTTTTCCTACGAAATGTGGCACAGGATGTGGCAGCGATGGTGGTGATGCTGGAGCGGGAGTTGCGGTGTTCCTGGGAAATATACCATCCTATTGATACTCGTACTGCTTCGCTAAGATCAAGGCTAGGGATGAAAGTGCTTTTCTGATCAATCTTGTTGCTATGTTACCGAACTGACTCATCCCTCGGTCAGACGCAGACGACCTCCACAAGATTGTGCTGCAACATCCTCCTTGTCACTGTCTGTGTATCTTTTACCCACTTACGAGGCGAGTACAAGTGCGCCGACAATCAGCGACAACTTTCCGCCAATCTATTTTGAATGTGGTAGACGACGAGCGAGTGAAGGCGCAACGGTGGCTCATCCATCAACAGACAATACCCAGGGGCTGCTGGAATTAATAGTGGAGGATGCAGAATTGGGGGGAGACTACTGGCAGGCCGACAAGCTGACAGACAGCTGCCGAAACGTGCCTCCGAACATGAGTCACGCATAGAGTGTGAAAATCCGGAGACCCCTCCCGACGATGCAACTTGGCCCACAAGGGAGGGAATGGCATGCCCCCTGGAAATTGCGGTGCGGCAACGCCCACGCGGAGTTAGTGCAAAATGTTTTCAGCGGACATGAGTAATGGAAAAGTGCTGGATGAGTGCTGCCTGGAAAATGGGTTTCCACAAATACACACACATAGAGTTTTGCCCATTAAAATGCCAAAATCAAGTTGGGGCCTGAAAAGTAATGAAACGACAAAACAAATTGTCTGCAGACACGCGCTGCCAACACGCTGAAAGCCGGTAGAACCGAACGCCGAACGCCGAAAGCCGTCCGGGAAAGCAGCGGAGCGCAGAAGATCAGGTTCAGCCCCTGGCTGGGGCTCTGGGTTCGGGTTCAGGTTCAAGTCTAGCTGTCGCCTGCCGTTGGCGGCCTGTCTCCTGGCTTACGGCCTCCTGACAGCTCTGGGCAGCATCAGCAGCAGCCCCAGCAGCCCCAGCATCTCCGCTGGCATCGATTGAAACATTTGGCACTCGTATTGCCATTGATTAGTGTTCTAAATAACGCAACTGTCGTGTACCGGCGGCGAATTGACACGGCGCATGCAAAGCGATCGGGAGATCAGGGTGATCAGGGATGGGATGGGGACCGATTGGGGCGGGGAGAGCTTTTTGGGGATTGGGATCAGAGAGGCAACCGACTCGACTCGACTCGACTCCGCTCGACACGACGCCTGACAAATTGCTTAATTAATACGACTCGAAGGCTATTTGTTGCTGAAACCAGTTATTGACATTTCTTTAATGAAAATTCGAGTTCTTCAGAAAATACTTCGATTTCGTTTTTGCAAAAATTACTCTTGACTGCCCCCTGTCCGTCTGTGTTAATTATTTTGCGTTTTTTTGGGGTATCCTAGAAATATATGTACGTAGTTATAAGATGCTTGAAAGGTTTAGCAAACAATTTTTGGAACAAGTTCATTAGCGACTCAATCAAAATGATGCTAGGATTCCCATAAGTTCCATCAAGTTTTCGTATCCAACGTTCACTGAATCTTGGCCAGATGGGTATTTGCCATTTCCCTGAGCAAAACTGCTGACTTTATAGCCAGTGTCTCGTAGGCTTAACAGTTAGGCCGCTCAATTTGGCTTGGAAATTTCTCAAGCATTTTCGCATTCAACTTAGGAGATAATTCCCCCACAGCTTGTTCAATAAAATCGTTAATTGCCACTCAAATGGACAACATTTCTGTGACGCGGACGCGACAGGATAAAGGCTTATCAAATTGCAATAACAAAAACCCACAGCACCGGCAGAGGAGTGGGGGAAAACTGGTTGGACAGTCCGCTGTGCCGGAGACAGGGCGATAAAAATTTGTAGTCAAAAAGAGAGATACGAATCATCAACAGCGTCAGGCAACATGCGACGTAAACAAGCCAAATTAATGCAATTTCTTCAATGTATTGATACGTACATACGTATTGTATGCACTGTAGTATGAACAATTAACCAGCTCCTTGGCGGTGCTGGTTGGCTGGACAATTGGCCAAGTCAGTGGCCACTTGGCGGCGCCATCAAATGGTTCAAACGGCGCCTACAGCGCCCACAGATCGTGGGCCAACTGCTCGGCTTCGTCGGCTTCGTCGGCGCCTTTTTACAACCAAAACTAACGCGCTTACGGACCATGTGCTAATTAAATAGTTTACAAGTCAACTCTGATTGCAGGAGGGTTGGCGATGGCGATGGCGGTGGCGGTGGCGTTGGCGCTGGCACAGGCAAACGAAAACACCGCCAGGATTTATGGCTGTCTGTCCGAAAGTCGGAAAGTTTCGGGGCGGGCCGATGGGCTTATAAACTTGTCTCCGACGACTCTCTTGCGGGTAAATGATTTGTTTATAGCCGATCGCATATAGCGTGTGCCATTAATGGCTGCTGTTTCGGACTAACAGCAGTCCCAGAGGCAGTGGCAGTGGCAGTGGCAGTGGCAGTCGGAGATGGCCGAGCGACCCAGTTAATGTTGACTGAATCGCCGGTTAACTCGTTAAAAACCCACAAAACACCGAACACACTCGTAAATGTAATGCTCTTATGGAGCAATTTCAGAATCGGTTAAGGAATACTAAAGATTGTAATGTATACAGCTGGGGGGATATGAGTGAGATCTCTTTTATTTCGATTGAAATTCAATTGTTATATTAGATTTTCTTATGGAATGCAGGTAACCCACCAAAAGGCTCACATCTACGCAGGTATTTGCATACCACACATAAAGCTGGAGATTTTATAATAATCTTGCGTCATCTTGGAGTCAGACTTATGTATGAGTATCATGTCTCGTTTCGTTTCGCTTCGTTTCGCTTCCTTTCTTGTGCACCCAAGAAATTCCTTAACTTCGCTTCAATCTCCCTTAGTTTCCCTTTCTTCTTATGGCTTTTCCTGTGACTGCGACTGCCACTGCCACTGCCACTACCACTGCGACTGCCACTGTGACTGTGACCCATCCGCAGACATAATCTCAGTCTGTCTAGACAGACCACAATGTCGGCGACACAACTTGTCAGCCCCTGTCCGGACCTCAGGCCGGGGGAGATGACTCAGATTTTATAAATTTAATTATGACATTACTTACTATGCGACTCTCGCCTTGACTCGGGACCGGGGCCGGGACCGGGACCGGGACTCGAGTGAAGAAAAAGGGGAATTCTCGAATGATGTAGAGAAGAAGTGAGTAAAAACAATCCAGTAGAAGTCGAGTTATTAATTAAATCTGACAGCTTTTGACAAATTAACAGTGCACCGAAATCTCTGAGAGGGATACCCCCCTGCCAATGAAGTGTGGGCGACTCGTGGCTCTCTCTTCCAGAGGCTTAAGCGTGTTCTCCTGCAGATATCGAGTGTCCCAAAGCTCACCCAAACCGAACCCACTCAGGCGAAACTAATGACTGCGATACGGGTATGAGATGGGATCTCAGAGACCCCAAAATGAGATCGCGTTTGCGCCTGCGCAGCATTCAGACCAGCGCAGCGCAGTGCAGTGTTGGTAAACACAAGACAAATGCATTTCGAGTGATTGGCAAACACTGCCAGGCCGGCGGGCCATTCAGCCATTCATTTGTCCCCCTTTCCATGCCCCATGCAATGGCCGTATGGATATGGATAATGGCTGAATGGACATTTCGACGCCTTTTCGTGCACTTTAAGACTGCGAGATTGCAAGTGCCCGATAAGAGCTTTTGGCTCATAAATCGTGATAATTATCGCAGTACAAGTGCACCGAAGGTTGCACTTCCCCCCGCTACCCTAGCCCCATCACCAAATATCTGTACATTTTCATGATTTCGTGGCGCCTATTAAATTATTAAATGAACCGCTACACGAACAGATTTTGCTGGTGGCTTACACAATTCCGATGCGCGATTAGATAAAAGTCTCGGCGAAACGAGTCGCTTAATTAGGCGCCGACAGCTTATTAGATGGCGATGGGAAAAGTCACCAATTCGAAGGGGACTTCGTGTTCATTCGGGCACTAAGAACATTTTGACAAAATATTTTATTAGCTAGAGAGCAGGATGGGTCGAAAGGGCAAGAAATTGGTAGGTATAGGCAGTAGAGTAGATTGAGACGAGGAGAAGATCAACAGGCACAGGAAGAGAACGTATGGATGTATCCCTAAACCAGAGGAATACATCAGATTAAGTGCTGTTAAAAAGATATCTCTGTGGACCCTGTGGACGGGTCTACTCTTTCTTAGATGTCACACAATTACAAATCAGATCAGAAACTAAAGCGACGAATTCCACACTTCACACACGCACAATTTTCAGCAAGCATTTCCTTTCCTTTCCTTTCGCGACCAAAGTCTAAATCAAACATCCGCATGGAGGAAAGACTTTAAGAACTTTACTTCGTCTGCGACTGCAGTGACAACTGCAGCAAAAGTTTTACGATTCCCGATGGATGGGCGGGTTCTGGGACGCTGCCGGGAGATGGCAGAGATGGCAGAGATGGGAGGGCGGGACTGGTCTGGGTACAGGTACTTGAAAAATTAATGTACCCGGTCGGTGTTGGCAGCCAAACGCTTGACTTGTCCTCGAGGCTCGGGAAAAATGCATAGACAAATGTCAAATATTTATTGAAAATAAACAAAACTGGCTAACAAATAAACAAACTGACAAACAAGACGACGATGACGATGACGACGACGACGACACGACAAAGATGGGCTTGCGGATGGGGAAGTCAACAGATTTCCAAGAAAAGAAATAAAATGAAGGAAAGAACAACATGGGCATCAAACTGACCAGAACTGAAGATGTTTGGTCATGCATCGGTGCATCGCCGCCTTAAAAGCCGGGAAACAGTGGGAACCCGAACGGGTTGGGAGTGGAGTTGCAGTTGCATCCAAGTGGATGGTCGGATGGATGGGTGGATGGATGGATGGATGCTAGACGGATGCTGCATAGTTCGGTTCTTGTTGGGTCTCGTCAGTGGGTGCTTCAAAAGCCGCTGACCGATGGTGAGAAGAACACATGCTCTGTCCACCACATCCACCACCACCAACATCTCCAATCTCCTTCCAGCAAACCAACTCCGAGTTGTCTCCTCTACACTGGGCTACCGGCATTTTCTGACGCGCTCAAGTGGCATCCAGTCCAGGTTCTGGGCTCCAGCTCCAGCTCCAGCTGCAGCTCAATGTTCGCTTGTCTGGGGCTCTGTTCTGTTCGAGTTGTGCTTTGGAAAAATATTCATCCATGCCCGGTCTGGGTCTGGGACTGGGACTGGGTCTGAGGCCCGTTGATCGCGATGAGGTTGATGATGATGATGGTGTTCATCATGATGCCAAGCACTGACTACGAACTGGTCGATGTCGATGTCGATGACTCTGTCTGCCGGGTTATGCAAGTAATGCTTGATTTGGTATTGAAGACTGGTAGCTGCCACTCGATTGCACTCACTGTTGATGCGATTGTTGTGCCGATGACTCACAAGAAGCATATCAATGTGTGGGTGATGCACTGAACTCCACTTGGCCTGGACTCCAAGGGGAGCGTGTTGTAGCAAGTAGCGTAATTTCAATCAATTTTGATCTGCTTTCACCTTCGGCTAAATGTAGCTGATTGATCCGAAACGGATTGTATGGCTTACACTATCGAATATGTCTAAAAATGTCTAAAATGAAGCACCCATACCATATCCAAGCTGTTTCAGGTCATTCCTGATTAATTACGAACCATTAAAGGCACACGGGATTGAAGTAGAAGGAGTCTGTCGATCCGATTCAAATCCAGCTGCCGCCGCCAGCTGAAGAAGTTGAAAGCATTTCACTGTTTTCCAGCATTTCAGTCATATCAACACGGCGCAAAAGATACAGAAATATTTTACTATTTTTGGACAGACTGCTATGGATTTGGCTATCATCCTCCGACTGGTGCAACGTCCATACCCGGCGGCTGTGCTTGTTTTCCTTGTGGCCAATTATGCATACAAACGGACGGCTGGAGGTAAAAATTGCAGGGGAATTACAGGGGTGCTGCGATTCTCTCTCCTTTCTCTCATTTCCATCTTCATGGCGATGCTGCTTATTAAGTCGTTCGAATTGCGTTCCAACTTCAAAGATTGCACTGCAATCCAACGCCAATTGTGGGGCAGGGATAGACAGATGGACATACAGAGCAGACAAGCTGCTGTTAAGCTAGTAATCTCCAGTTGTTAGCACTGGGAATCGCATGGAATCGCGGAATCGGAATGGAATGCTTCCTGTCAGAGCCCAGTTCTCGTGTCCAATCAATTTTCCCCACTCTTTTGCATAACTAAATTGCGTTCAGTTCCAGTAGCCGAAAAGCAGCGCACACACTGGTATATCGTAAACTTAATAAAGAGGAGTCCAAAAAAGGCAAATCAAAATCAAAGTTCCCCCGTCCCGTTCTGAGGCGGCCTGACGAAAGCAAGCTGATGCATTTTGACAGCCAGTCCCGGCTACCGAAAAGGAGAATGAAGGATGGATGGATGGATGGATGGAGAAGTAATCAAAATTGTGGCCATAAATAGGCTTCACTGGAGACTGGGGACTGCCGAATGAGCTTGTGGCTGTTCCTGTGTCTGGGTGGTGCGAAGGTTTGTGCAAACGGCTCAATTACTTGCAAAAATGGGGACAAATGGGAGGGTAAAATTAATGGAATATCTGCAGTGTAAACAGTAATCGAAAGCAATCAAAATCTAAGGCCTTCTCCAGTGTTGGGACAGTAAAGATTGAAGAGGAGCATTTCGGTTAATGAGAGCAACCCCTCGGCATTCCAGCTTCAAAGTCATCAATAATTGAGACAAAACACGCAAAAGAAAACCCATAAGCCGAAACCCGAAAGCCGAAACAAAGTTGTATAACTTTCACTTCGAATGCGATCTCTGAAAACTAGGCTTGAAAGCCCCCAAAAACTGTTCATAAGCGATCCAAACAAATGTTTTTTGGCCGAAATAGATGGGAAAAGCCTGCCCTGGGCAAAGTTCAAGCATAAAGTGTTAAAAGCGTGAAAGAAAAACTTATCGACAGCTGTCAAAATCACCGCCCAACTCGAGAGGAAACCGCCAAATGGCATTTAAATGTTTTGACAAATGACAAATTTGCGGTAGCCAAAAAATCGAAAAAAAAGAGAAGTTAAATAACTGCTGAGTGGACGCTATGCATGCAGTCGAGTGGAGAGGAGTGGAGTGGAGGCTGCGGGCTGGAGGTGGCCTTTTCAACGTGTCTGCACCGCAATGCACCTCCATATTCATTTTCATTTCCATTTCCATGCCCCTCCACTCAATCCTCTCCATGAATATACCACTTGAGTGTACGAATGTATTCACGTTTTCCAGGCGCTGCAGCGCTGACAGCTTAAGTGAGAAAAGTTTAGCTGATTAAATGTTTTGACAAATTGAATGCGCCACAAAAAATGAAAATATTTATAAATTTGCCGTAAACCTTGACAAGGCTGAGCAGAAAAAGAAAGAAAATGTGGACGTTTCGGTATATAGCAGTATTATTTCTGGATTGGGCTTTGTATTGAGTCCATTATAATGGTATTCTTCAAGTGATCCAGTGGAACTTCTCCCATCTATCCAAGTTTGTTCGAAATCCTCCGCCATAGCCCACGAGAGCATGCAATTTTAAAGCAATTACGTCAACAACTTTGTGTTGTTCGCAAAACTTTTCAACTTTTCGTTGACAATTGCCAAAACAGCAGCGGGCTGCAATTTGGAGCTGCCAAACATGCAAATGGCATACCAGTACCAGGTCAACTGCCAGGCAACTGCAGCCAGCTGCTGGTCAGCGACAGAGTTTATCTCGAAAGTTGTGGCCTTTATTGTTGCCAGCCACGGGTATCTGTGCACACCGTGAGATACTCGTACTCGTACTCGTACTCGTACACGTGCATTTTTCAAGCGGGCCAATCAATAACGCTTCTGGTGCAAAGTTCAGAACAGCCCGGGCTGGTGGCTGCCCCCTGCCTTGTCACTGATTTATTGGCAGTGTTTTCTTGAGGGCTTGTTCCGACGTGTTCGCTGGATCAATTCAATTGATTGGCATGGGAAAAACTGTCAAAGTTTGAATAATCCGCAGAAGTGGATAGCTTTCGGGTACCCTCTAAGACTCTAAGACTCTAAGACTCCCTTTGAAGTTCGATTATCTTAACATCAATTGTACTACTCTACTTTCAGTCCTCCGTTTGCTCAACAGCCAGCAGGCCGATGACGTATCCGCTGGCGTCGGATCATTGTCCAGTTCGGGAGGTCTCTATCCGCCGCTCTTCAATGTGGCACCTCGGGCCTCGATCACAGTGAATGCCACGTGTGGGCAGAACGGGGCCGAGGAGTACTGCAAGCTGGTCGACGCCTATCCCCACCGGAACTGGGCCAAGCAGTGCGGCACCTGCAATGCCCACTCCTCGGATCGGGCCAAGCAGCGACCCATCGAGTCGCTAATCTCGCCCGGCTCCGGCTTCGAGGAGATCTGGTGGCAGTCCCCGACGCTTCAGGGTGGCCGACACTTCGAGTATGTGACCATCACACTGGACCTCAAGCAGGTGAGTTTGATCAGTGATCATAGATCAGTTGGAAGCAACCCCAGATCGGACTCTTACGCGCGCTGTCATCCAATAACCCGACGATAGAGGCCGCGGAGTCGAGGCTAAGCTCTTGTGACAGACGACAGGCGACAGACGAGAGCTGTGATCCAGTTTGTAATTAAGCCGCTGACTTGTCACTCATTTACAAGCGATTTAACGCCAGCTCCATAATCCATCCATGTACATGTCATGGGCCTGTCCCATTGGAACTTTGAAATATGATCATCGCGACCAAGAGTCGGGCTGGAACTGGAACTGGAACTGTACCTGAAACCAGTCCCAGCCCAGTCTTCATTCAATTCTAAAGCTCAAAATGGCCAACATAAATTGCTTTTGATGGAGTTTTGATTAAGCCATATTAGTTTACATATTATCAGCAAGACTTTCTCCAGTTATGGAAGCGTGATTTCCGGGGTGATTGAGTTGTATTTGATACAAGCACATACCGGACATGTAGGAAGAAAAAAAAACACGCTAAGAATCTATGTAGGCGTTGAGGTATTTTATTGGCATAAAGCCCTTGCCGCAGTACTCTTTCTCTCCGATCTTCTGAATATTATCTACAACTACTTCCAGGTCCCCAATCAAGATCAGTCCACCCAGAGAGTTTCTCACACTTCGAATGGATGTTTAAAACTCGATCGAGTGCTAATAGTTCTCCTAAAGTGTTAATTGGAATTCCAAATTGGATCCTACTGCCACCCACAACGACTCGTTCCGCCACCCAATCATCCTCGTCAGCATCCGATCCACACTTTCACAACCTTCCCCCAATAAAACGATAATGTGCTGAGCAAAAGGGAAGAGTGAAAACAGGGAAAAATGTACATCTGTTTAACATCAGCGGACACAAAGTAGACATTTCAAGTGCAGCTTGCACTTGAGTCTTCCGAGAGATACATACTCGTATTTCAATGTTTTGATATTATTCTTTCACTGCCACATGCCCCGGATCGGACCGGATCGGATCGGCATCGGCATCGGCCATAGCGAGGCAGACAAAAACTTTGGCCGGAGAGGCCAAGGCAGAGGCAGAGGCATCGAGTGTACACTTAATTAAAACGAGAAGCAGCCAAGAAGGAGGAACATCCCATCCACATCCACATCCACAGACTGGAAGTGATTTAAAATTAAAAACATTGTTTTTGCATATGCCCCAAAGTATGAAAGATTTATGACAGCCATGCGTATGCGTTCCTCTCCAAGATTATTAATAAGTTCCTGCACGCAAGAGAGAACTCTGCCAACAGCCTCAGAAGCATTTAAATTGAGCCCTTCACCCCTTCACTTAATTAATTCTGACAGTGCCTAGCAATACTTTCAGATGGAGAAACAGAGACCCAGCTAAAATGTACTAACCTTTTATGGCTCCACATAGTCAGCACAATATGTATGTAGATGTCAAGCGTTTGGCCATTTGTAAGCGCAATTGTCCCATGTTGAACTACATATTTGGTCAGACATCGACCGACAGGGCAACGGAAAGATCTATGGGTTCCCATGATTATCTCGTGTGCACAGAGGGGAAGCTCGAGAAACGGAAAACGGAAAACGGAGTCAAATGAGGGGCATGTGTCAAAATTTACACGCTCTCATTACGTCGATTTGCCTGAGCGACGAAACAAAATATTTCCCAGCCTGCCAGAGGGCTTGTTCGACTGAACTTCTTTGTTGTTTATTTATTTAAAAATGCATAATTTGTTTGCACTGTTTTGTTTGATTAGATAGAAAAGGTCGAAGTCGATGTAGCAACAGAATAATATAGAAAGATCTTGTCTACCAGATTTCCATAAAATGAGAGCCAGTTTTCATAACAACACTTCCGCAACCCACAATTTTGTAATCGGTATTTTAGTGTTTTTGTATGAACAATATCCAAGTATTCCATGAAAAATGTAAACATAATGAAGTATTCTTTGGTCAGTGAACAATGCCAGCAAGATGCAAGGGGCCCAGTTGCGCCCTCGAACAAGTAATGCAAGAAACATGCGAAATAGTGGAGCCGAAGGAACGGACGAACCAACGACGAATCCAACAAGATAACGAAAATGATTGGTGCTATGGAAAAAGAATGCCAAATCCAAGCATGAGTCAGCCCAACTACCGGAAATTCAGACACCACCAGAACCACTCATCGGCACGGAACCCGATTCAGGCCGTCTCCTGAAGTCCATTCGCACATTCGATTCATGCTTCCGAATGACATCGCAAGAGAAGCGGCAAATGACTTACCGGGTCAGATAGTACAGATAGTACTCGCATATAGAGCGCTTGATTCTTAGCTTATCTCTGTTCTCTTTGTGTTGAGTATTCATTCTGATAAACTTGATCTGTGAATACGGGTATTTAGCATTTCAGAAAGTACTTTTTCTGTAACGATATTTATTTGCGTGTAATTACTAAGGGCTTTATTCGTATGCAGATCGTGGAAATAATATATGTAACGCTACTTATAGAAATGCAGATAAACTTGGCTGTTACAAGGCATATACGTCGGAAATATACGGAAAGAAGATAGATACGGAACATCGAATGTACTAGTTTGTCGGGCACATCGAAAAAATATTTATTTGCTCTTCGATCCAATCTTGAAGGTTTCTGCCAACTATGCTGGCGGCAGTCACCTCGCCAGAGCAGTTTGTTCCTTGATCCACTGCCCTCTCTGATCTGCTAACCACACCGACTAAACAGTGCCCTGAGGTTCCACACGGCACGATCAGCCCGGCTCCACTGTCCCCATGACAGAGTTTCTTATCGGGTAGTAGGTTTATTTGCACATCGCCATTGTGCTCTTTTAGCTCAGTTATAGCACCGGAGACGCTCGTCAAAAAGCCAGTGGCCGACCAAGAAAACACTTCTAATGATGAACCGTTCAAGATTATCGGACTATCCAGGCCGTATGGCAGACAAACAACTTGCAGATCTTCACGGAGCTTTATATGCCTTTTCAGCATGATAATTCCCAAATCGTGGTTGTGGTGTTTTTTTTTCATACGCTCTAAAATGGAAGATTTTTGGTAAAAATATATCATACTCGTATGGTAAAACTCCACTACTTACATGTACTTTTCAGCATATTCAACCGCATAATAATCTTCAGTTATTGCCTCGGATCGGTTGCCGGTTTGTCCAACGCGTATTTCGTCTGATTTCAGATTCATTATGCAATGGCCTGCAGTCAGTACGACATGCAGTCCGATCAGATTGCCAACACACGCAAATCTATATTGTGTATCGTTCCTTTTCGTATAAATGGGTACGACCCAGGATGCGTGAAGGGAGTTTGTTGGATCGCCCGATTTGCTAAATGTGACGGCCTGATGGCGCCGAGAGTGGCACTCATACTTGCACAGTTCACCCTGCTTCAAGCACAGCTCCTGCAAGCCCTCCCATACGCCATTTTCGTTGCAAGTTACAATGTTTTTATTCCTGGTCAGGTCCGTGAAGCCCTCGGCGCATAAGAACTCCGCCCGGGTACCAGGAGTCAGAGAGTATTTGTCCTGACAATTGAAGCGTCTTCCATGCTCGCCGTGCTTGCACTTGGGACTCAAAGAATAAAGTTTGGTTAGCTCGCTTGGATCGCAAAGCTCTGAAAGTGTGACGGGAAGAACTTTTACTAGGAAAAGGTACTTTACAAAACGAGATTCTTACTGGTGCAGCGCGGATTGAAGTCCTTGAACATCCACTGTTTGTTTTGGCATATAAAGGTAGCGCCAGCGTCGAGGTATGGCAGAAAGTGGTAGTTATTGCGGCACTCGAACTTCACTTGCATATTATGGATGGGTGGTTTGGTGGTGGAACGGCCGCTTTCGTGAATATGGTAAATAATCATGGTCTCATTATTGTACCAGTTCATTGGACAGCCATTTGTGCCATTCGTGTCCGGGTTTCTGTTCACGAAGACAGGCTTGGGCCGGCACGAGGGAAGCTCGCGGTGCCAGGACCCGTCGTTCATGCACACATTCCATACTGTGTGATTGTTGCTCTGGCATTGCAGCTCGGCTGGTTGATTGGCATAGACAAAACGTGTTCCGTTCTTCGAATGGAACTTTGTGTTATTGGTGAATATGTGACTCCCGCCTGGCGGCTCTATGCAGATCATATCTGGGCGTTTTACCCAGTTGTTTTCCCCTTCGCAGACATTGAACAACTCATCGGATCCGTCCAGGCAGTGGGTTTTGTTATCGCAGAGATGCTTTTCATCGACTTGCTGTCCATTGGCACATTGAAAACAGCCTCTGCAGGGATCCAAGCAGAGTTCAAGAGACTCATCACGGCCATTGCTGCAGTCGATACGGCCATCGCATCTTCTATTCCGATGCACGCACTCCCCAGGTAGACATTCGATTTCTTCATCACTTTTACACATGCCCTGGACTTTCAAGTCCTTCAATCTCAGTCCGCCATTCTCTTTCTCACATAATTGTGGCAGTTCATCCGATCCATCAGGACACTCCGCAATATTGTTGCACATTACTGCGTCGATCATTGCTACACCCGTCGCACAGTAGAATTTTCCCCCCTCCATGTCCCGCGGGTGTGCCTTGCACTCTGCAAAGGATTCGTCGCTCCCGTACTCACAATCTGGTGTCCCATTGCACCAATGATCGAACGAGATACACTTTCCGTCTTCTTCACACGGCCATTCCTCGTCGTTGCAGACTTCCGCTGTACCGCACCCAAGTACGAGTATTGGCAGCCACACGAAAGGCTTCCAATTGAACATTATTGTGCTGTGTTTTGCTTCGAATGTTGTTTCTAAATATTAAAGATTGAAAAACATCCGCCTTTATGTTATGTTGTTGATGAACTGAGCAGAGACTCGCGACTAAATCTTCATTTTCTGAGTACAACATAAGTTCGCGGAAAAAGATAAATGCCGAATTGCAAGCTTCGCAGCACAGAATCTTAAATACCCTTACAGTTCGACGAGAAGTAGCTCATTTTCTCAGATCGGATAGTGCTGAAAATTAAAAAATCGTAATCGCAATCATAATCGAGTTAAAGAATTCAAGCTTGGGTTTAATTTTGTAACTAGCGATCTCCTCCTCTGCACTCATCTCCACACGGCATATATTGAGTATATTGAATTCGTTTCAGTGTCATGGATGGAGCCTTCCAGCGAGAAATTCTCCAGCTTATCTGCGTCTCCGGAGTCTGTTCAACAATCGCAGAAAGGAAGCCAAGACTCATAATGTGTTGCTCTCTTATCGACATTGGCGTTGACCATATGTATACTATACGAGTATAAGAATTTTTGTATTTTACTTATTTCTATAACAAGTTTTAGAAAAGGGATATTCTATTCTTATTCTAAGTTATACAATATGTAGGTACGTAAGTGTGTGTATATGTGGGATTTCAATCTGGCGGTCGATACTCGTCTATCGAAAACCATTCTGAGCGCGGCCGTTGGCGGGAGTCTTTTGTGTCAAGTCGTAGAGAAAAGACCATGCAAAAATGACACGCTGTTGTACTACTACTTATCCAATAATTCTAAGCACCATTGTAACTTTTGTAACCACGTTTGAGCCCAATCCACATACTAGATATAAATAAACATTGGAAGATTTTAATTCCTATGTACAATATATACTAGAGGTCAAGCCCCCGGCGACACCTTATACAATAGACAGGTGTAGCTAAGTTCGTTATATAATGGCTAAGATTTTGATTAGTATATCCTTCTTCTGTGTAGGCCGGATGGGTGTTCTCAGTAATATTTTTGGTCTTTTGGTCTTTGGGTGTGAGCGAAGTCTATGCTGTATATTTTTGCTGGAGTGTTGAGGATATCTCCAGCGATGGGTACCTTCAAGTCCTTTCAGATATTTGTCTTAGTATTTTAGCTGGAAATATGCGTATCTTGTTCATGTGTGTTCTTGCTGTAGTTCATAACGCCATTTCGGAGCAGGTATGGTCTTTGTAGCAGGACTTTGTTTTGAGAATAGTTTGTTGTTTGGGTTCAGGAGACAATTCATTTTCCATGCATTGGTTTTTAATGATTTCATAGTTTTCATAGATCAGGTTGCGTCTTTGGAAGGTGAGTCCAGTGAAACTCCTAGGTATTTGAAGGCATACTGCCTTGGTCTGATAATGTTCCAAGTAGGAAGAGTCCTGGTCATATGTCTAACGTAGGGACTAATTAACTGTGGCACATTTATCAGGGGTTATTGAGATGTTGGCGATAAGTGAGTCACTTGGATCATTGCCCGGGATATCATTAGTGTTAAGCACATCATGCGTGATCAGGCTGTAAAGTGGAGGGAGAATATATACGAGTATGTATGGATGGATAAATAAATGGTCGGGGAAGATAGTCGGAAGACAAACCATTTGGTTTTAGTCGATTTTTCAATCACTTTTCGTGAGATCCGATTAAATGCCGATCTGCGTTGCAGCTTTACCAGCAGCCAAGATTATATTTGATTTTGTCAAATGAAGTGTTTGTTTGTCTGCGTGCTTGGGTTGTGGAAATATCTTAAAAATTTGTCACAACTATTTGGAAACACATTAGCGAAGAGATCCCCGTTGTTCTGCTGTCCCCCAAAACTCCAACCCGAACAAGACCAGAAAAGAAACACAATTTATGACCTCTGACGAACAGTCGACATTGACGTTGGTGTCTCTGTTTGTCTATTCTCGGGCGAAAAATCCGTTGGGACTTGCTGTTGAAGTCGTTCAACGGCCTCTCCCGCCTATGAGTAGATTTTAACAATTAGACTAATCGAGTGATTTACAACAACAACAACAACAACGGGCAGCAGCCAGAGGAAACGACAGGCATGTGTCAGCGATTTGACAGCTTAAAATATTTTCCCCCGCGGAAACAGGCGACAGTCTTTGACAGTCCTCAAAAGACCGGCCGGTCAGAACTATGTTACATATGGCCCGAGAATTCCGTCTCTCTGTCTGCCAGTCAGTCAGGCATTCAGGCAGTCAGGCAGTCAAGCAGTCAAGCAGTCATTCAGTCATTCAGCCAGTGTGGCAGTTAAACATTCTGTCAGGCTGTCTGTTCCGACAACAATGTCTAGATTTATGCTTGAATTGCTTTGGGGCGCGCGTGACTAATTGAAAGTCTAGCGAGAACTCTAGGAATCGCGATTATAGGAACTCCGAGTGCAGAGACTCTCAAACTGTTGGTGAAATAGATCCATCACATTGAACAGGGAGGGGAATTGCTACGACCGTATATTTACTTGGATATGCAGGTACTATAAGCCAGATCTATTTCTCAAGGTCAGCTTTAGCTGTATCTGTAGCAGATATATCGCATTCTTTTGATGGGGCAAGATCATTTATTAAAACCAGTCGAAGCGCTTGGAGTTGCGGCACAAGTATCGCGACACTCCAATACGCAATTCTCAATTTCTATGTATCGAAACAGACAACCGACTGGTGCTTTATAGGATCCAACCTTTATAGGATCCTTTTGAATGGAGAAATATAAATACAAGAATTCCGGTTGGTTTTTAAATATATTTCCTTCCCTAGACAGCATTGAGGTCAAACGATGTCCTGGTCCTGATGGCCAAAATCCTTTAGGACTCTTTCGAAGGAGCTCCTTCATGCTCCATGCATATACCAAATACAAGCTCTGACATTTGTTTTCTCCTAGCCGTTTCTGAGATTTTCATTGGATATTGCGGATTTTTATATTTTGTCGGCAGACATCTGACCGAGCTCAGAAATACGAGTACTTGCCATTTTCAATGTTTGATGTTAGTCGTTTGTTGTCGAGTGTGTATCTTTTGCTATAGACATTTAATTGCTTCATTAAATTTAGCCAAATTTGGGTGGAAAAAACTCAAAAATACGAGTAGTTGGGCATGCGGGCACTCGAGGGGCCGGTCATTTGGCATCGGTATTGCTTTCGTAACTGTAATTCAAATGTTTGACAAGTTGTTGCAACATTCGCTGCACCAGCAACAGCAACAGCAGCAGCAGCAAGCAGCAAACAACAACAAAAGCAACAAATGCAATGGCAGCAAGTCCAACTGCCGCCACAACTACGAAAGCAACAAGCAAACCGTGATACAAGCCACGTACGCGACGCATTTTAGGCGCAGCAATTATTTTAATGGTCAATTTATTTATTTGTTTTGGCTGTGATTTCAGTTTTCTTTCTTTTTTAGGATTTTTCCTGTGAATTTATACTGTGAAGCCTTGTACAGAACGCTTCCGTCTGGCATCGTGCGTTGCTTTTGCTTCTGCTGCCGCTGCCGCTGCTGCACCAACAGTCTGTTGCATTTGCATACATTGCGTGATTGAAGCTTCGCTTGAAATGTTTTCATGCTATTTACCAGGAAGCCTACCCAGTAATGCCGTCCGTTTGCCGTCGGCTTGTGGCAAGGTCCACATTTAAAGTCTTTCCTTTGTCAATTTATTAATGTTCAGCTACCTTAGTCATTATATTTGTATCCACAGCAAACAGAAGAAACAGAACAAGTAATCAATTCATACTCGAGGTGCAGCCACAGAGTGATTCAAAGTTATTCAAAACCACATTCCTTACCAAATGACAAGCAGCAGCCCGCCCGCTTAGCATTCGAAATGTGCCCCACCGAAAGTGCTTCTACATACTTGTTCAATTTGGATGATAAAAGTATGCTTTTTAGTGGACGCGGAGCGCAGAGCCAGTCATACAAAACTTTGCTCATTCTTGAGCCGCATTAATGCGCCAATTTTCAGAGATAAAAACTGGCAGCAGACAGAAAACTTTTCGATTACTTCAGAGCGAACACCGAACAGTGCACAGATAGGTAGACAGAGAAGAAAATGCACGAAAGTGCACGAAAATACACGAAAATACACGGGAAAGGAAACATGTCTGCCATGTGGGTTCGGGTTCATTCACCATCGTGGGGGGTGTTATCTGAAAACGTGCCGGCCCAAAAAAGAGAACACAAAACAACGGATTCTAGTACTTCTTCAAATGGGCCAGAAAACTTTATAATTTGCCAAAAAATATGCCGAGATAGGCCGAGTGTGGCGTATGGTGTCTAGCAGGCGAAAATAAAACTAAGACCAGAGCCCCAAATTTGTTGTCTTTTATTTGTGGTGTTTCAGTCTGTCTACTTCAATTTTTCGCCTGTTTATTTTTAAAATTTTACGATGTCGTGAGTTTTCCTCCGTTTGCCTCCCTCTTTTTGGCAATTAACTGAGCAGCAGACGAGCTTTGGGGCAGAGGAAGTTTTGCTGTCTATGCTGGCTATGCCTGATGGCTTTTCCTCATTGAGCGATAAATATTTGATTGCCATAAATGTTAATTTAGGTAATTTACGACATGCAACGCTATCTCTGCTCTCCCCATTACTGACCAGCTCTTCTCTGTCTGACCCTGTCCCTGTCCAGGTAGCTGTCCCATTCATATTCCTCTTCCCAATTAGGTTGTCTCGACTGAATAATTTAACTATTCTGTTAGACTCTCTTTGATTTGGCCCTATCAGTTGACAAGTAATCTGGCAACAGGTTGCAGGGCAGCACTCCCCTCCCTTACCAAATATTTACACTGGGAGTGATCTTCATCGGTCCGTTGTTGGGCCGTTGGTCTAAACTGATAAAAACGTCAGAGCGCTACCCTTGAGGCCGTCACAGTCTCCTGCCACCTGCCACCTGCCGCCTGCCGCCTGCCACCGATTGCAATCTACAACGATTTTCACATCTCCACATGGCAGGAGCAGAAGGAGTCCATGTTCCACGTCTCTCTTATCTGGAACTTGTTTCTGTTCGACAGGGACAGGCAGCAGGAAGTTGGTTGCTTCGCAGTCCCAGAAGCCCAGGCTGCCTGCTCTCAAGCTCCCAAGCTCCCAAGCTGATTGCGATCAAGGTCTTGGGCAGCAATTTGAGATGGACAACATAATTCAGTGCCGATAGCTTATCGATTTGGTTTCATTGTGTCAAGTTCAGGGGCAGCAGAGCGAATGCAATCTCAATAGAATCGAGAGGAATCGGAATTACCTAGGAGTGCATCATGAAATGAGGTGTTCGAGCTTACCAAGAGATATATTTGAGGGTAATTGTAGTCTAGAGTATCATAACTAGACTGAAGCCGAAATGTCCCTCATCTTTATCCAACCAATCTAAGTATATCTAAAACTATTTCGTGATTCGTTAATGAATACAATGCATTTCACACACCTTAAACTCTAAGCGCAATCAACTCCAGTTTCTCACTTTTGGAGTGTTTTCACGATACTAGAAATATGCGGCTACACTTTTTGCCTGTCTCTTTAGGCTGTTTGCTTGCTTACGTTATAATCTTATCAGTCGGACAGCTGCTGTTGTTGCTGTAATCGAATACAGGCGGCAAGGCAATCCAATGGAGAACGCACGCATGCGCACACTGGCTTCCCACTCGACTCAGCGACTCGACTCTTTGGGGTTTTGCTGCACCTATCGCCTATCTATCGCCTGGTCGCATCTGGGGAAAAGTGTGACGAGAAAAACGCTCCTGGCGATGCCATTAGCTACTTAGCGAGTTGGGGTAGGCAACCCGAAGAGGCTTTGAAATTTGATAGAGTTGTTGGGAGCTGGTGAGGATTGCTGGCTGCTCCGCTGCTCTCAGATATCGCAGATATGCATTTGGAATGCCGTTGCCGGTGCCGCTGCCAGTGCCTGGCTTATGATGACTAGCGAAAAGCCGATAAAAAAAAGATAGATCGAAATATCTCGTTAAATGGCGCCATGTGGCCAAAGTCACTGCGTCGTAATCAATTATACACCTTGCCACACCTTCGCCACAAGTCGCCCGTCGGAAAATTCAATTGCATGCCTTTTATTGATTTTTTCCCGTCTTTTCGGCCTGGGCCTGGGCCTGTGTGTCTCTCTTTTTGGTCACTGATCCTCGATAGGCGCAACATTTTCAGCGTCAGCGTCTCGCACACGCGACGCTTTTGGCATTTCGCTTTTTGTTTAACAATTTTCCAAATATCGTTTGTCAGCCGGTGCTGCCGGCCACGTTGAAAGAGCCAGGAGGGTCGCGGAGTCGGGGAGTCGGCGATTCGGGGGGTCGGCGGGTCGCTCTGGGGCTGTGGCTGGTGGGTTGACAGTTTGGGAAATTTATGACGCGACGATGCCAATGGTGGGCTAAGAGATTTCGCTAGCACTAGCACTGGCAGCACTGGCAAAGATATCGACAGTATAGGCAGTTTGTTGGTAGTCGCAGATGCAAAGATATATGTACTTGCACACAACACAACCGAATAGAAACATCAGCCAGTGACAGAAACAGTGACGTTTGGGTGCGTAGATAATTTATAGTCCATTTGCTCAGTGTCTGTAAAACTAGCAGGCGTGCTACCACCAGTGAGGCCTTAGTGGTGGGAAAATTAGTTAATTTAAATACACAAACATATCTGAATGAAATAGCGAATGTGGAAGTAGAGGCTGGATTTACTGTGTACTTTGCTATGGACAAATCCCTCGATAGTCTTGAGGGAGTTCGAGGGATCGAGTTCTTCCTTTTTCTTTAACAGAGTTTCGGCTTCTGTTCCCGCAGATCTGTTTTATAGTATATAATAGTAGGGAAACTATTTGGTTGATGGAGTGAGAACCTTCTAGCGAGTACTTTGAATGCATAAGTTTAATATTTAATGAAATTACTGGATTTATTTATTGTAATCCAAATGAACTTCGAAAGATTGCCTCAGGCTTTCATACACTCGTATACAAAAGTAGTATATTGATATCCCATCTACCATTTCTGTTTTCAGACCTATCAAGTCTTCTTTGTGATGCTCAAGTCGGCGAATTCGCCCCGACCAGCCTCGTGGATACTCGAAAAGTCCCTGGATGGCATCGACTACGAGCCCTGGCAGTACTTTGGCCTGAGTGATGCGGACTGCAGGCGTCGCTGGAGTCTGTCCGGACAGAACGGCAAATACGTTTTCCAGAACGACACCGAGGTCATATGTTCCACGCAGTTCTCAAAGCCTCTGCCCCTGGAGAACGGAGAGCTGCATGTGTCACTCCTGAAGAATCGTCCGGGGGCCATGGACCAGAGCCCAGAGCTCATGCGTTTCATTACCGCTCGCTACATGAGGATTCGTCTGCAGGGAATGCACTCCACCGCGAATCTGGACAACAGCGTGGACTGGCTGCTCGACTCGCCGTCGCTGGAGAAGCGCAGCTTCTACTCCCTCAAGCAGCTACGGGTGAGTGCCCGACTGGACTGCCACGGACACACGGATCGAACGCAGGAGGCGATGGGCAGCCCGGTGGTGCAGTGCATCTGCCAGCACAATGCCTGTGGAGTCCAGTGCGAGGAATGCTGCCCCCTTTTCCAGGATCGACCCTACCGACTGAGCGAAGAGTGCGAGATCTGTCAGTGCCATGGCCACGCCGAAAGCTGCTCATACGACTCCTTCCTGGACAAGGGAATCTGCCAGGGCTGTGCGAACCACACGGCCGGCAATGAGTGTGAGTTCTGCGAGAGCGGATACTACAGGGACCTGGGCTCTGGCCTCACGGAACCCTGTGTGGCGTGCAGCTGCGATCCCATCCGTTCCACCGGCAGCTGTCATCCCGAGGGCGGCCGCTGCAATTGCCTGGAGGGCTTCCAGGGCAATCAGTGCGAGGAGTGCGCTCCCGGCTACTACGGAGAGGAGTGCAAGCCGTGCGAGTGTGATGAGAGGGGAACCCTCTCCTCCGACGGCTCCTGCTCCGGCAAATGTCAGTGCAAGCTCAATGTGGAGGGGGAGGCCTGCTCCGAGTGCGCCCCCGGGTACTTTGATTTGAGCGATCAGAACCCACTCGGCTGCACCAGCTGCTGGTGCTCCGGTGTCTCCGATACCTGTCACAGTGCCAAGCTGCAGACACTGGCCTTCGAGACCCTCAACGATTGGAAGCTCACGGACATACAGAGGAAGCAGTGGTTTCCCATATCGGTCGATGCGGAGAAGGGCCTGACCTTTGGCAATGAACCGGACGAACTGGAGGCCATCTACTGGCAGGCACCCTTGGGATACTTGGGCAATCGATTGACCAGCTACGGGGCCAGACTCCAACTGCTGCTGTCGTGGGTTGTGATGCGGGGCGACACCTCGGGAAAGTCCTCGACAGGTCCCAATGTGATCTTGTGCGGCAAGAACGGACTGAAGATTGGCTATGCCGATGACTCCTTCGTGGGCCTGGAGGCCAGTCTGAATGTGACCCTAACGGAGGAGGGCTGGTACCATGTGCCGCCCGCCATCAACGACATCAAGACCAGACTAAGGCGAACCGAGGGAGGGGAATATCATGGGGAGGCGGTGACGCGGTCCCAGTTCCTCTCGGTTCTCGTTTCCCTTGACGCCATGCTCATCCGCGCCGCCTTCCACACCGACCAGGTGGAGACCTCGCTTGTGCGGGCCGTTATCTACTCCGGCGGCGTGGAACTGGGTGCCCAGGCTTCTACTCAGGTGGAGCAGTGCCTGTGTCCTGCCGGCTACACGGGACTCTCCTGCGAGGGCTGCGCCTTCGGCTACAAACGCATCTACGAGAACTCCACGGAGCACCAGCTGATGAGCAAGTGCATCCCCTGTCCCTGCAACGGCCACTCGAACTCCTGCGACCTGCAGAGCGGAAACTGCGGCGATTGTATGCACAACACATTTGGCGAACGGTAAGTTTTCAAATCGATTTTCCACCTTTAGCCAAGGCGCGACCCATGCCAGGTTTTTGAACTGGCTAACTCACCACGAAAAATGCAGTATAAGCTGAGAGCTTTAAAGCTCTTTCATACGATTTTCAATGATGTGGCAACGCTGCCAACTTAACGGCGACTAGCTGACCACTTTCAATGATGTGGCAACGCAAATGCATTACAATTTTAAACGGTCATGAACTTTTAAAATATTATTTGTATTATTTCCTTTTTTATGATTTTATTTTCTTATTTTGCATAATTTTCTCTTCCAGCTGTGAGCGTTGCCAGCTTGGATTTTACGGGAACCCCCTCCAGGGAACGCCTCACGACTGCAAGCGTTGTGCCTGT
This sequence comes from Drosophila lowei, assembly GCA_008121275.1. NCBI lineage: Eukaryota > Metazoa > Arthropoda > Insecta > Diptera > Drosophilidae > Drosophila > Drosophila lowei. The sequence continues at coordinate 3,980,956 of CM017779.1, forward strand.
CCCTTGCCCGAGGACTCGAACAACTTCTCGCCCAGCTGCCAGCTGAAGAGCTACAACTACATGGATCTGAATCCGCAGTTCGAGCTGATCGAGCACGCCGAATACATTTGCACGCAGTGCCCAGAGGGGTTCACCGGCGACCACTGCCAAGTGTGCGACGACGGATACTTTGGGGATCCCCTTCAGATCGGCAGCAGCTGCCAGCGCTGCGACTGCGCCGGCGGACCGTGCAACGTGACCACCGGCGCCTGCATCACCTGCAAGGGCAACACTGAGGGCTGGCACTGCGAGCGCTGCAAGTTGGGCTACTGGGGAGATCCTGCCGTCGGATGCGAGCCCTGCCTCTGCCATGCCGAGGGATCGGAGAGCGGACTGTGCGATAGCACGGATGGGCAGTGCCTGTGCAAGCCCCGATTCGCCGGACAGAAGTGCGATGATTGCGATACGGGCTTCGCCCATGTAGACCTCCGCTGTCCGCCCTGCAGCTGCGATCCCCTGGGCACTGCTGTCCCTGACACTTGCGACCCACGGACGGGTCAGTGCCAGTGCAAGGAGGGAGTCATTGGTGTCAAGTGCCACGAGTGCCAGGATGGATTCTTTGGGATGAACGTGGATGCCCAGCTGCTGGAGGATCTGGCTGCCCTGCGACTGGCCCACGACGATGCCGACTGGGAGCTGGTGGCAGAGACCGACGATCCAACGGACGACTCCACGGTGGCCTGCGAGGGTAAGTACCTAAGATTACCGACCATTCATTTACCCGCGCACAGCGCCTAAGAACAAAGAAATGCCTCAAAATGAGCTCGCTCTCCTTCTGATTAATCGGGTGCACCAATGAAGAACAGATGTGCGGGTCGGGTCCATCAATAACTTGGAAAACATAATTGAATTTCTGCTCTACATTCGAAGGCAGATGGAAACGAGATGGTGCTCTGGTGCTCTTTAGTGGCCCCAATTTAAAGAGCCTAATGCACAAATCAGTCAAGTTCTCGGTGGGATCATCGGTGCATCTGCTTCTACGGCACAAAGTGGAACACACAGATTTCGAGGACCGTTTGCGTTGTTCTAAGTGGAACATGGGATCGTTAATGTAATTTATGCTTTAATTACTATTTAAAAACATTTCTTAACTGCCTAAAATCCCAGTATCATCTCGAAATATCTCAGTTTTACATAATCCAAGCATTGGGCAACAGAATTACCATTTTACCTCAAGTCTTCATTGCTTCAAATTCCTCTCATCTATCATTCAAAATGCATTACAGGCCCATTACAGGCCCATTGTAATGGGATACTCTATGGTAGCTGGTTCTCCTTGAAGTCGGCTTTTTCATCATTTTTAACACCATTTACAGAACGGACAATGGGCAGAAAGCCGTCTCCGCCGCCGCCACGGAAGACGGCTCTTCTCGAATAACCATTTGGTGCTTTGCTGCTTTGGTGCTTTGGTGCTTTGTGAACCAAAAGCGGCGGCCAGCCTGAAGTAACGCCATGAAGATGGCTTCGTGTTTTCATTGAGTTGTACTTGAACAAGAACTCGGATTGCATAACCTTTTCTTTTTATTCAATTTTATGCTTGCAGGCGAGTGCTTCTGTGGTTTTTACACCTGGCTTTTCTGTTTTCTAATTGTTTGTCTGTCATATCTTTATGCTTCAGGTTTCCCCCCTCCCTCTCCCGCTGCTCTCCCTACCCTTGGGCTATGCGAATATCTTGTAGCCTCGGCCTGTTGCTGTACGACTATTTCCATTTGTCGGCAGTCACTCTGCGGATTTTATGCTCTACCATCTACGATTTTAGTTGAGTTCGGGCTACTTGACTTTTGTGTGTGTGTGTGTGTGTGTGTGGGGTGGGGTGCTTTGAACATAATTGATTTCCTAAGGAAGTTGGAAGCTCCAGGAAGAGATACATATCTCTCGGTTTGAGGTTAGTAAGTAACAAGAATCACAGATAAAGTGCGATAAAGTCTACTTTTAGGATCATAAGCGCACCTTGAAAATTAGTTATGCTTAAAGCCTCCATAACCATAACTCCAGTCAAAACATACAATCCATAGAATGTGCTTTCGAGCGACAACAACAAATTGATTTATAGCCAATGGCCAAGAAATCTAAGTTATGACAGAGCATAAATGTCAAAAAGTTATGCAAATGGCCTGGCCACAGCCCCACAGCAGCCATCTCCAAGCACACTCCACCCAGCACCACCCCACGCCCCACGTCCCACGCCCCACCCCAAGCCTCACGCCCCTCCCGATCGGACCAAATGAATAACGAGGCTTCCCTGGAACAGGTCAAAAAGTGTCGAAAGACACGCCAAAAACCTGGGAGGAGACCGACCACCAAAGATTGTTGTTGCCGTATTTTGCAACATGTTGCAGGCTGTCTGTCGTTGCTGTTTGTCTACCGATGGCCGATGGCCGATGTCCGAACGTTTTGGGTCAAAACATCAAGACTCTTACGTGGAAAAACCTCTCGTAGTACTTAGTGGAAATATATATTTCAGCGATGTGGATTTTCATGGCACAGTTTGACAGCCATTGGCAGCGCCACTCAACTGGTTCCGGCACTGACGGGGGTCATAAATCTTGGACTTCTGTGCGAATAGATACTAAGTCAGTGAGAAACCACCAGGAAAATGGCAAATGGCAAATGGCAGCCAAAGCCAGTTTCGAGTCTTTCCCTCTGTAGAAGCGATGTCGATGTCTCCTATCGATGCATCAGAAAATCTGCCAAAAGGAAAGACAAGAACCTGGAGACCCTGGCAGTGAAGGCCACGAAGAACAGTCTATGGCCAAAAACACCCACGCTGGCAAACCCAGCTGCAGGTGGGAAAGCTCTTTTCTTATAATTAGAAAGTACACTTTTGGGGGAAGAAAAATACAAATAATTCTCCTGTCGCTGCCTTACAAGCACTCCTCTCCGCTCCTCCAACTGGGACACTATAGTCTACCAGTGGTACATTTGCATGGCCAGACAGACCGACAGACAGGCACTTGGTCATTAGCCAGAAACAAAAGCTCTCGGGGAACAGCAACTATTACCATTACCAACAGTAGCACGTGCGTCTGGGGCCTAAGCCTGCTGCAAATTTATAGCCCACGCATAAAATTGTGCAGCTATCTGAGAAATTAAGCAGCAAGCTACGAGATACATTTAGCCGCTGGTCATATTTTGTAATCAGTTCCATTTGCCGCTCACCGAGCCACATCGAAAACAGACACACTTTTGTGTCTCTCGAGTCGGCCACAGACTCCACAACACAACACACCACACACCACACCACAGCACACAAGCTCAGAGTCCGACTGAGAGTCTGGCTCAGACTGCATGGAGCCACGATGGCCGATAGTGCGGTGTCCAGTTTTAAGACCAAGCCCAGCCGGGCCTAGCCACTTTGGCAATTCGAGCCAAGCGGCATATTTTCATGTGGCCGTTGTTGTTGGCTGCGTTGACATTTTTATGGACATCGGAATGCTCTCGGGCCCCAGACTCCTAAACAGACCCACCAAAAAACAAAAACAAAACCAAAAAATGGCAAACAAAAATCCACTTCGGTTTCCACTTTGACTTTGCCCCCTTTCCGTAGCGGCAAGCTGATTAGCGAAACAATTTCAAATATTTGTGTTAAATAACTTGACAATTAATTGCATTTTGTGGATGTGGATGTGGATCCCCATGCCCCCATGTGGATGCGGTTGCGTTTGTTGTGGTTTCGCTGCTCCCCTGAAGGTGGCTCCAGTGGGGTCTCGTCTGAAACAATCGCAGCCAAATGAAGTTATACTCGTTCAATTTGAGAGTGAATTTTGCGGTGGCATTGGCGGTGCCTTAAAGAGATCTGAAGGCTATTTTGGGGAGATTAACAGATTAAGGGAAGAGATTTTAGCCGAAACATTTCCAGGAAATTTGCAAACCACAATAAAACTCTTCCAACATCTGCAAACAATTTGAAATGCCTCGCTTCTCAACTAGGCCAGACAATTACAACAAAATTATACTCGTAGCGAACTCACAAAAAATAGAAATAAAAAATGGCAACTGGCAACTGGCGCAGTATCTTTTTCATGATGAGGCTGAAAAACTGGCAGAGAAAAAGCTGCTTTATAGACAAGACAGGCAAAGACGGACTCCGGACTCCAAGGTAATCAAGAAGCGTCTAAATGGACAAAATGGAGCACCAACTACTGCTGCTTGTGGCTTGTGGCTTGTGCTTGTGGCGCTCCACTCTCGTTGCAGTCGGATCTGTCAACGCATCACTCGAAATGGGGCAAGAGGATCCTCGGGGCAATAAATCTCATATAATTTCCAAACAAATGTGACATAAATCGTCTGGCTAACGGTAGCGGAAGCATGCAAACCGAAACATTGACACTAATGAATGTGGCCAACAAAGTGTAATTGTCAAATGACAATTTGTTAACAATTCGAAGCCAGTTCGAAGCCAGGCCAGGAAACAACCAAATTCATTGCTAGCCAAAAGAAGGAGAATATCTTGAAGCTAGCAGCCTTTCAGATTTTCTTCACAAACTGCAGGGTATGCAACGAAGGGTATGCAAAGTCATTCAGGCAGATTCAAGTGTTGCTGCTAATGAGGAATATATGAGGAATTGGAGATACGATACCAGTACCCTCTGCAATGGCGATCCAGTCATGCAGTACATTGGCTCTGAAACTGTAGACGGGTCATTATCGAAAACACTTTTCCGGCAATGCGGGGGACAGGAACAAGGACAAGGCAACCTGGCATTTTGATTTTCCAATTTATGGCCCAGACTTTCGCCTCCTGTGTATCTATATCTTCTAGTGGCTTGTTGCCATGTTTTCTCTATCGCCAACGTCCATGTTGTCGTCGGTCGTCGGTCGTTGTCGTCGTCGTCTGCTTCTCCATTTTGGTCGTGGTGTGATTTTAATTGCTCCTACAAATGTTCTTCGTCGCGCATGATCCGCAGACTTTCCGACTTTTCGACTTTTCGAGTGCAAATCTATGTAGCGCGGCTCCGGGCTGGAATTGGGAATTGGGTAAGACAAAGGCAGAGATTTATAGCCGGCCACATGTTTGGGAGGAAGTTTTCGCTATTTTCGTTGTTGTTGAGGGGGAACATGCGGAGCATGCAATGTTTTCGTTTCAGCTTGATTGCGTGGGTGGAAGGCCGAGGCAGAGACTCCACTAATGGCTTCAGAAATATTAAAAGGCTACTACATAGAACAAAAACATATATTTATCTATTTGGATATTTAATAATTATTCATTCAATGAAATGGTTCGAATTTAACCATTCAAAAACATTCCAGTACACACCGCTCCCACCCATCTGGCACTATTTATAGACGCCTTCTGGCTTGTCACTTGACACTTCGCATCATTTGCATTATTTTCAAAAAATAAAATATATTGTTTTCCTGATTATCAGCTTTTACTCCGCTATATAGTACGATTACAAAACGATCGCTCGAGTCGCACAGTCTATCTGAAAATGCCACCCAGCTAAGCCATAAAAAGCTAATCTTTCAAGCTTGGGGAAAATATTAATTAGACAATAATATTTCCAACAACAAATATATGTGAATGAAACTCAGATCAGGCGCAGGCATAGGCAAATGCCATTAAAAGGCACAAAATAATTAATAAATTATTTCCAGTCAATAAACTGTTCAAGAGTTTGTATTGCAACATATATTACGAGTATTTTTGAAGCTTCCAAGGGGCTGCGGCTGCGGCTGCGGCTGCGGCTGGGGCGTCCCGCGGATGGGCAAGCGCCGCACCGATCGACTGGAGTCGATGTGGCAGTCGCCCCATGTCGGTTCATTAGGGTCAGGCCCGGAGACTCTGCGCGGAGGCTGTGGACTGTGGGCCGAGTCTCTGCCTTGGCGGTTCATAAAAATTAGTTGGCCATAAAATTAGCCTGGCGGTAGCGGAGAGGGGCGAGGGGCGAGGAGCGAGGGGCAACGGGAGAGGATTCAATTCTCGTAAAATCCACACAAATTGAATTGCACTCCATTCATGGAAATCAAATTCCGTTCGCTGTCCATTTTAATTGTCCAATATTTAGATACTTTATGGCATACAGATTTTCTCAATGGGAGTCACAAGAGCCCGAAACTCAGTTCACTTTTCTCAACACACGCACACCTGAGGTGCCTGCGAGCACGAGTGCATCGAAGCAAGTAAGGAAGTGAGAGGCAGGTGCGAGACTTGTCTAAATACTCGTAGAGCTCCACCAGCAGGTGAGAGGCGGGCTGGTGTGACTTTTAGCTGCTCGTAAACAGTCCGCTCTCCAGAAGGTGGAAATGGTCTGGCTGTTGGTGAGGAAAATTGAGTGTCAGTGACATGACAAAGCGATTCATTGGGTGTGTGAGGGCTCTTTGTGGGCTCTTTTCCCCACTGCCCCTTGGGAAATTTGTCTAAGTGCCACATATACCCTATAAGACCTTATTGAAGTTACAGTGTGTGCAGAAGACATTATATCCCCATCTATTGAACAGGCCTGACTTGTTCTAGCTTATTATTAATGAGACATATCTCTGCCTTTCCATCCGTGACCATATCAAAAAGCACATATAGTACGAGATAGACGGGATATATGTATGTACCATAGTACGTTATACTTCCCTGCTTTCCAACGAAAACTTTCCTCGGCGGATCAAGCAAAATGTTCAGTACTTTCTCCAGCATTAGCCTGGCCTTTTCCCTGCCCCATTCTGATCGCTCCTCAGTCCTGTCATATGTGGGTCCGTGTTCAACCTTCTCTAATCTGAATGACAGCCCGTTGGACTTTTCGGTTTTGCCCAAAAACATTGCCGAAAATATTTTCGTCTTGCTCTTTGGGTTTGTGGCTTCTACGAGTAACAGCACGTGCGCCGAGCATTTTCACGGCAGCAGCTCAAGCAGCAACAAGGCCTGGCAATTGTTTTTCGCGCAGAGGCTTTTCCACAATGGCATTTTCTTCATTTGCGGCTAACAATGGCAGCACTTTGTCACGATTTTTGCCGCACAACTAACAAGACACCGGTAACATGTTGCTAGCGGTGGATTCACTGTTCCCTGTTCCCTGTTCACTGCTCACTGCTCACTGTTGCTGCTACCATTTAATGTTGCCCCTGATGCTGTTGCCACGGTGCGCCGTGTTGAATTATCACCGCGCATGTGTGACTAACCTCCCGAGGCGGTGCACAACAAAAAGCGACCCGTCGCACCGCGGTCGGAGCCATAAAAAGCGCCACATTGCCTCGACAGCTCGCCTTTTCGGCTTTCCTCGGCTTCCTCCAGTGCCGCAACCTGTTGCTAATGCTTTCCTCGACCCTGCCTGCTCGATCTTCAGTTCAGTCATAATTTCTGCTGCCAACCGCTGAATCCCAGTCCCAAAAGCAGTCGACGAGAGATTCCTTTTTTATTTATGGAGCCCCCAGATTCTCCTTCTACTTCTCCTTCTCCTTCGCCTTCTGCTGGCTTCTTCTGCTGCAGCTGTGGCTGCCGCTGTGGCTACTGTAGCGTCTTTGAATTTTGACCGTCAGCGGCATGTGGCACGTTAATGATCTTGTTACCCTGGAGACTCAGTCGGGCCCTTTTGCATAGGCCCCTGAATGAGGTGTGCAGCTAACGAGCGTTGGCCCCCTTTCTTCGCGTCCAATTGTCTGACTCTGAGTATCTGTGTATCTGTATCTCTGCTGCTCTGTGCATGTGTATATGTGATGATAGATCTTTGAATCATTAATAGCTGGCAGAGATCGGTGGAGCTATGAACAGCACGTCGTTCAACTTTATGAATAATATTCTAGGATAGTGGGAATCCCTTCACTTCCGGTTCAAAGTTCTCTAACATTCTCTAGCACTTCTCCCTCACAGACCCATATAGTAATCTCCAAATGGGAACTGCAAAATCCGAGCGATGGAAATCATACAACGTACACAAATAGAACTCCATTTCGCAACATTTCCCTTTCCTTCCAGCCCACTCCCCTTCTGAATGGGCTGCCTCCCTTCGGGCATTTTGATGGCCATTCGATGCATTTTGTTCGTGTTCCGTGCTCTGGACGATTAGCACTTCCCATGCACTCGCCGTCGCAGATCGAGCTGAATTTGTTTAGACTGCTCCACTTCCGTTTGGTGGCTCGGACTGGGCCTTTTATGCCAGCTGCTGCTCCAGTAATCTGTCTTTGCAACACCAGCAACACCATCTGCATCTACAGATCCACAGATCCACAGCCATAGACACAGAAAGAGACAGAGACAGACGCAGAGCCACAGCGACAGCGCCAACCTCATGGAGACAAACAGACACGACACGTCATCAACTTGACATTTAAATTGTGCTCTTGATAAAGTTGCCAACATTTCGTATGAGAGAGAAGGAAGAGGACGAGATGGAGGCCAGGCTTGGACCGGAGACTGGGACTGGGGTCCAAGAGTCGGCTACATTGTTGCGAAAACACACAATGCATATCTCGTGGTCAGCTGTCATATTGCCAAAGAGTTGCTCAGATCTCGGTGTGGTCTCCAGAAAATATGTATATCACGCCAGGCAATTACTGTCAAGTCAGAGGACAGCTTTCTTTATCAGCTTGAGGTTCTCATAGGTGTAGTACTTTCGACTACAACAGTAAATATTATTCCAAAAATCTAGGAAATTATCTGCGTTAGTTTAGTTTCGATAAGAATCTGCCTTGCATTTTTAAAATCCCTGTACGAGCTAAGTCCCTCCAACAGTTTTCCAGTGGAATCCGTCTACACAATTAAGACCTTCCTTAATCCGCTCGATGTAGTTCCTTGCTCGTTCGTTTTATTTCGTATATCTCTTAAATCTAGTGATCATAATTCAGATCGTTTTGGCTCGATACTATTGATACTATCGATTGCGCTTCTTTATATGTACATAATGTAACGCGCCAACTTCAAATTAATTCACAATTTTAGTAATATTTACATATTAATTCAAATATTCAAATTGTTAACCTTTATAAAGTAATTTAATCCTATATTCTATTAAGGGGCGTCAACATTCTCCCCACCTTGGAAGCTCCTTCCAACATTAAGTTCATCGGCATCTGTAGGCAGCGGGCAGAGCTTATGTACGTTGCGCTTAAATAATCCAGTCTTGGTCCTGAGTGTTACAACCCGAACTGCACCATCAGCTCCTGGGTGTAACTCTGCAACTCTTCCCAGCAGCCATTGTCCGGGCGGAGCGTTGTCTTCCGCAATAAGGACCAGTGTACCAAGTTGAATGTTGTTGGCTACAGTGCTCCACTTTGTCCGCTTCTGCAGCAACGTCAAATATTCCGACGACCAGCGGTGCCAGAACATGTGGTGTACCATTAGAATGCGTTTCCAATGGTTGCTCATGGACAGTTTCAACAGTGCGTCGTCTACTGGTTCTACTAACGCGTTCAGGGTCGGCCAACCAAGAAATGACCGGGAGTTAGCGCCTCGAAGTCATTCGGGTCCGATGACAAGGGATGCAGAGGTCTAGAATTCATCACCGCTTCTACTTGTGTGATGGCAGTCGCAAGATCTTCGTAGTTTAGTGCTGTGCTGTTTTTGCATTTCACAAGCAGCTGTTTGGCCACCTTCACGGCGCTCTCCCATAATCCTCCAAAGTGAGGGGAGCGTGGGGATGAAGTGAAACCTGACTCCTCGCTGGCTGCATTCGTCGTCAATGAGCTTCTGACTTGGCGAGTCGAAAGCTCTGTTGAGCTCTCGTGACGCACCTACAAAATTGGTGGCGTTGTCGCAATATAGGTCAGAACTCAATCCACGTCTTGCAAAGAACCGTTTTAGCGCCGCGATGAACGCATTTGAGCTTAAGTCCGACACGATCTATATGGCAGGCCTTTGTTGCAAAGCATACAAATATGCACAGATACACCTTTACTGGGCGTTTTCCTCGCATGTGAAAGTGCATCCATATTGGTCCAGCAAAGTCCAGTCCAGCGCGCTCGAAGGGGTAGATATTGCCTCGCACTCGGTTAGCTGGCAGCGCTCCCATCAGCTGTGTTGCAGCGAGCGGCCGACGACGAAAAGCATGGTATGCAGCCACGGATCACCCTGCGGGCAAGTTTCCTGCAATTGATTACCCAATATCTCTGTCGCAAAAGGCACATAGCGATTGTGCCCCGGCATGTAAATTCTTTCGATGTGTGAGTTCAACAAGCGCCTCTACCACTTTTATGGTTGCTCGGCATTAAGATGGGATGCCTTGTGTCAAATGGCAATTCGGCATTGACAACCTTCCGCCGACTCGAATAATAGTTATTCCCTTCCTCTTGTAAAAACGGGCTTAAACTCTGAATTCTCGCTGATTTTATCACCTTTCCCCTCTTTAAGCTTAATGAATTCCTCATGCAAGCTCAACTGCTGCACATTATACACAATATAGCGCAATCCGCCCTCCATTTCAGCTGCAGTAAGGTTGCCTGTTTCATTTGAGTTTGATCTCAACGATATTCTACGCCAGCGAAAAATATAGCTAAAACTCGCTGCAATTTGAGGAAATCATTTGCAAATTTGCATCTCCCCACGACATCTAACTTCTCATTCCTTTCTACCTTTCCAACTGTCAGCGAGAACTTACATTTCCTCTCCTCTGAACTGTTTGTATTTCCTCACTCCAATTAAATTTGGTCCAGTCATCTGCTGCGTCCATTAAAAATTCTGGACCGTTCCACCACATCGTTGACTTGCTCAATTCGGTTACCAATAACCCCTAGATACAATATCTGCAGGGTTTGATTTGGTGTCAACCTTGAACCAATCCTGTACACGTGTGAGCTCTTGTATTTGAGCCACCCTGTTGGCAACGAAGGTGGTCCATCGACTAGCATGTGACGACAGCCAATTTAACACAATTGTGGAATCCGTGAAATAGTTAACCTTCTCTACTGGTATGTGAAGACAGGCGCATACCTTTGCCATTAGCTTGGCCACTAACAATGCCCCTTGTAACTCTAAGCGTGGCAATGATGTTACCCTAACTGGGGCTACTTTGGACTTGGCCGTTACCAGTCGCACAGAAATTCCCCCCCTTCATCCCTAACACGAGCATAAATTACGCCGCCGTAAGCTCTGTTGGATGCGTCAGAGAAACCAAACAGTTGCAAAGTGCATAGGTCGGCCGTAATCGGAATTGAGGATCGCGGAATTGAAAAATTTGTCAATTAGTTTCAGTTCTTCTCTATATCGAAGCCATTGAGTTGCGTAGCTTGCTGGTAACTCCTCGTCCCAATCCTGCTTTAGAAGCCAAAGTTCCTGAACAAAGATCTTGCCCAAGATCAGCAAGGGACTCAAGAACCCTAACGGATCAAACACCTGAGCCAATTCGACAGCACTGATCGCTTCGTGGCGATTGCGGAGACCTTTATGTTAAAGCAAAATTGAATTTGTCCTCTAGACTTGACCAATATATCCCCAAAGTTTTAGCTGCGTCCCTGTGTTTTAGCATCAGGGGCTCTAGGCTGGTGTTGTTGTCCATTCCTTGATAATTGCTGCGCCATTTGTGCAGCTCGAACTTTCCTAGCCCTAATAATTCGGTCACTTGTTCTTTCAAGTTTGTCAGTTCCTCTTTTGATTCGGCTCCACACAGCATATCATCCATATAGAAACTTCGCTTTACTGCCTCTCTAGCTAACGGAAAATTTTCCGCGTACCTATCGACCAAAGTAATAGAGGCAACGTACTGCCAGGAACGGCGCCGAATTTGTTCCATAAGTGACCGTGTATAGGATCCGAAACGTTGCATCGCCATAGAATGCATTGATAGTTTCTATGTGGTTCCGCAACCAATATTTGACGGTACATTTTCTTTATGTCGGCCGTAAGGGCGTATCTATAGAAACGGAACCTGGTCAAAGTCTCGAACAGATCAGGCTGCAACGTTGGACCAACCAAGGTTGCGTCGTTCAGTGACCTGCCGTTGCTAGATCTACATGAGGCATCAAATACGACTCGTAACTTGGTCGTCAAACTCTCTGGGCGAATAACCGGATGATGTGGCATGAAGTATTCGACCTTTTCTTGTCCGGCGGGCTCTATTGCCTCTAAATGCCCTAACTGGCGATATTCTTCAATAAATTGAACATATTGTTCCTTCAGCGCTTGGCTACGATTTAACCTCTTCTCTAAATTCAAGAACCTGGTAAGTGCGATTTGATAAGTTTCGCCTAACTCAACTTTAGGATTCTTAAAGGGCAGAGCTACCACTAAATGTCCTGAGGCCTCCTGCTTAACATGCGTCACAAAACAATCTTCGCACTGTTTTTCTTCCTCTGTGAACTTATCTACTGTTTCAGGGACTTCTTCACACTTCCAAAACCTTTGTACGAGCTCTTGCAGCTGATCATTTTTCGACACCTTTCGTTCAATGTCAGTTGCTAACAGTGCAACTGCAGAAGATTTCGTGAATTCACCTACGACGACCCAGCCTAACAGAGACTTTTGAAGCCTTGGAAGGTGTGCTCCTAGTTTTATTTGCCCTGCTACAATTAGCTTGAAAACAATGTGACTCCAACTAGCATGTCAATATCTTCCCCGGACTGAAATGTAGGGTCGGCCAGCGTAACTCCCTTTGGGTGGAACCCACTCCGAACAAATTCCTGAGCTTGTTGGGTTATACTGAGTTATTTCCTTCAGCACACAGAAGTCCTCGGTAGTCATATATCTGGTGACTCTAGATTTAAAAGTCGCTTGCACCTCTCCCATTACTTGAGATGTTGCATTTCCAATACCACTGAGTTGTATGACTGAGTCGCGCATTTCTAGGCCCAGGGCCGAGACTATCCTAGCCGTCAGAAAATTTAATTGACTACCGGAATCTAACACGCACCTGCAATTGCGATATCCTCCGTCTATAGCTTTGATTTGAACTACAGCGGTCGCAAGAAGGTTGGTGGATGATCTAGACAATAGGGAGCTATGCAGTGACTTTGGCTCTTGCAACTCCTGCCCTTTGAGCCCCGGCTCATTGGCAACAATAGGAATCTCTCGATGCAGAAGTTCATGATGCGGCTTGCTGCAAATCCTACATCGCGGACCATTACAGTTTCTAGTTGTATGTCGCTTGCTAAAACAAATCAGGCACAGCGAATGCTTCTTCGCCTCATGGTAACGTTGTACTGGTGATAGTTCTTTAAACCTTTGACACCCTTTCAATCCATGGGTCCCAGGACAAACGTAGCAGCCATTGCTGTCTATTGTTGCAGCTAAGGTCGCATTTTTAATCTCACCTTTACCACTGGGTCGGGCTCCATTGCCTCGTCGAACTTCCCTATTTGCCATATTGACTCCTCTGTTTATCAGAAACTGCGATAACAATGACCACGACGGTAACTTCTGGCAATCCCACTCAACTTCCCACCTATCCATTGTATCTTCATCAAGCTTTGTACGAATCAGATGGAAAATTACTGCATCCAGAATCTCCTTATCGTCGCTTAACGACTTGAGTGCTACTAATTGGGAATTTACATTGTCTACCAGCACTCTCAGTCCCTCTGAGTCGGGTCTTTTTAGCCGCCGTAAGTTGAATAGCTCCTGTACATGTGATTGCAGAATAATTGCCTTATTTTCATAGCGATCTTTCAATAATCGTAGTGCCTTGCGATAATTAGGCCCCTGTTAATTCCAAACCCTCAATCGCACTTAACGGTCCAGCTCCTAACGATGATCTCAAATGAATAAATTTAGACAACTCATCCAATTCAGAGTCTGATTCTATTAGAGTAGCAAAGGTGTTGTACCAGCTGGTCCATTCCGTAAACTTTCCAGCGAACTCAGGCAGCTTTAGCTTGGGAAGTCTCGATGAACGAGACACCTGTGTGCTATTTAGAAGATCACCTACATTGACTGCCGCCGTCCCCTATTTCCAAGACAGCTTAGTAACTTGGCCTTTAATTCGCAATAAACCTCCTCAGCTTCATAGCGGCTTTCATATTCGCTGGCGTCCTCGCTATCGTGTTCAATTTTAGCCTGAATGTTGCAGAACTGATTAAAGTTTGTCTTAATTAGACTTAACCTGGCTTCCAGCTCCGCAGCCGTCATGGAGTCGCTATTTTTTCGATATAGACCTTGTTACGGACAAAGGAATTCATTAACGCCGTTCGAGAAGTGAGCACCTCCGCATCTTTACCCTTTCTAGGTGCCATTTGCACTGACTATTTATACCGGTGTTACCCTTGAAAATTTAACAATAAAAATACTCAATATTGGCATGAGTAAGTAACACGGTACCAAGTTTAGCCACTCTATTCAATAATCGGCTAACTTTAAATTCTCACTACACTGCCCAATTCAATAATTGATCAACAATTGACCACTGTGCGCCACTGTACCAAAATGTGTACTTGCGCCCCAACGAACCGGCAGGCAAAGAAGAAACGACTACAAAGTTAGATCAATGTCAAATAGCAATTACTGTTCTTTAGGTGCCGGCTTGTAACTGCATACATATGCAAGTAAGTATGTGCCTTGCTTCAACGTATAGCAGTGCACGCAATAGGCTGCATGTGTGTATGCAGATACCTAAGCGCTCAAGCTAACTGTAATTGTAATCTGCCTTCTACACGAGACCCCGCTTACAGAACAATTAAAGCGCAGAAGTCTCAAAGCCGCGACCACTTGACACTAAAACAATTGTATTGTTTTAAGATTATTCACACACATCGAATTGAACTAAACATGCCTGCAAGAAATATTAGATGCTCAAAGCAGTTCACACTCACAATTCGATACCGAAGCCGCTGTCGCACTCGCCGTCAGCCAGACTCAGGGTGAAATATTTATTGAGTTCCAGTCGTGAACTCCATCCGGTAATTGAACCTTCTCCAAAGGTCCCTGCTCGGGGCCAAATGTACGAGCTAAGTCCCTCCAACAGTTTTCCAGTGGAATCCGTCTACACAATTAAGACCTTCCTTAATCCGCTCGATGTAGTTCCTTGCTCGTTCGTTTTATTTCGTATATCTCTTAAATCTAGTGATCATAATTCAGATCGTTTTGGCTCGATACTATTGATACTATCGATTGCGCTTCTTTATATGTACATAATGTAACGCGCCAACTTCAAATTAATTCACAATTTTAGTAATATTTACATATTAATTCAAATATTCAAATTGTTAACCTTTATAAAGTAATTTAATCCTATATTCTATTAAGGGGCGTCAACAATCCCTTTCATGGGACTCGAGCAAGGATCCTTTTTACATGAATTTCTTAATGGACAGCATTGAAGAATTTATTCCTTTTGCTTCATTTTTTCTGAACAGAGTTCCCAAAGTGATAAACAACCCATTTTAGCATTGCAATTGATATGAAATGAAATTTGTTTGTTGTTTTCTCGTTCTCTCTACCAGAAAATCAAGTGGAGAGTGAGCGGGGAAAGAAACCGAGCTTTTCGGTCATTCAGTACGTTTTGGGAGATTCGATTCGTTTGCCTCTTTGTGCAGAGCTCTGATGTGGATAATATTTTATGATCTATCTTTAAAGATAGATGCAAATTTGCTAAAACTTAGTAGTGACGCATTTGGTTTAGTTTAAAGTTGGGCTTTTGAGAAAACATCACCGAAACCATCTCCGCATCACCGTTAGAATTCCTTGATTAAAATTTGAACACCTCGTAAAAGAGAGCTTGAGTCATCCACAGAACCGAGGCGCATCCAACTCGTTTCCAGCTCACATTTTACGGTTATTACAACGCACCCCGCACCATTTCCACTCCACGCATGCCGCACACATTAAAATATCGTAAAATTGGACCGAAAATACTGGGCTAATTACTTTTGGTACACAACTCGAGAGAGTTGAATGTTTTGCTGTGCCATTAGTTTTATACTACTCGTTATATCGGGACTGCATCGGAACTCTGGCTCGCTGGTTCTTCGGTGACCGCTGAACATGTCAAGTCCATTTAGATAGTAAATGCATTTTGGGGAGAGAGTATCGTGGTTTTATTTTTTGTGGGCGTTCCCACCCCACGGACTTTCCCCAAATGCGTTCAATCAATCACCATTTCTCATGACTAGGAGACGGCTGATCGGTTCGGTCAGGCTGCACGCAAGCCCGCGCCAATCCGAGGCGTTTAACCAATGTGGGTATGTAAGTGGTACTCGTACTCCTCTCCGCAGCCACGAACCACTCCTCCTTGCGTGCAATTGACACTCGACAACGTAAATCACAGGTGCAATTAACAACGCAAACGGCGAGGATCATCAGGCAATTCATTTAGCAGTTGGCACCGCATCGCACCGCCAGCGGAAATTGTTGTTTGCTCAATAAACGTAAATTGCAATTAAACAAAATTGCTAATTTCAATGATGACAGACGCCATAGATCCGTCGGGTGGGGAGAAGGGCGGCAATACTGTCGATCTATGGATATTGATGAGGCGTTTTGGTGGATTGTCAGCTGTGGGAGTTGCACAAATGTACATTTTGTCTCTATAAATCTACAAATGAAAGATATTCGAATGAGCCCATAATGAGTACATTGTCCCATTGTTTCAGTTGAATGCAACGAGGAATGGTTAAGGAATACTCCGACCGATTTGCTTATTATATTTCTTACTTGAGATGGGTCTAGATCAGCGATCGGCAAGGCCCTATCTTATGTGCATAGGAAGGTGCGCTGCTGCTGCGCTGCCGCTCACGTACGCGTGTCTGTTGTCTACGCACACAAGCGCACTGCAAAACATGTGAGTGTGTGCGTACCGATCCCTGGTCTAGATTTTGGAACTAACCAAGATTTCCGCCGTAATATCTAATAGATATTTATAAACTTAAGTAATTCGTTATGGTGTGTCCGATCGATCAGCATGGGTGGCCACCCAGGTACTGCCAGCAGCTCCGAATAACTTTCCCCATAACCTTACGCTCTCTTCTCTCTCTCGCTAAAAACAAAGATTTTGCCGCCAACTGCAACAAGCTGAAAAAATCAATTAAAATCAAGACGACAGCTGCCCCAGCTGGGGCAACACCAGCTGAACGGCAAGAGGTAGCAGGGAGGGAGCTAACAGGGGAGAGAGGCCAACAACAACATTTGGTCAACGTCAAAATTTAATGCATTTGCACTTGACACGCAAAGGAAGTTGCAACAGTTGCTGCGGCAGTGCAACAGTTGCAACCAGCAAAAAGTTTAGCCTGCCCATGGCCAAAAAAAACACCAAAAGGTGGGGGAAAGAGGAAAATACTTGGTGTAGAAACAAGATCAAAAGGTCGAAGATTGCGCTAACCTGGGGACGCCCACTTTTTCGCACGCTCCACGCCGGATACGGGGACACGGGGATACGGGGATGCGCGGATACGCGGATACGTGTATCCAGATAAGCATGGGAGTACGAGTGCTGCACACGAGTGCAATCTATAATAGTGCCTGGTGGGGCCTAGCGCACCTTGAACAAAGAGATCTCCGTCGGGGCAGCTGGCCGTAAAGCTAGAAATTGAAAAGAGAAAAAAGTGGCAACGACAGCCGCTGGTGAAATTCTTTCATCAGTTAGCGCTTTGGGTGAAGATTGAATGGAAATGGGCCTATGGAGGGATTTTGAATGGTGATCGAGATGAGAACACCTACAAGGCAGCGATGCAGAGTACATCTTTCTCTCCTCTCTTATTCAAACCACCTCACAACCCTGCTGAGAGCCATGCGTACGAGAGTTCGAGGAGCCTGGCAGCCTGGCAGCCAGGCAGTCCATGTCCATTCAGCTGGCGTAGCCAAAACAACCAATAAATAGTATCAATCACAAGTGATCGCAAACGAGGAGGCTTCGGCAGAACCCAGAGGGTCCCAAGTGGCCAAACTTGCAGCTGTCTGGCCGACCGAAATCCTCCCGGGCCTGCCGCCCTGCTCCCCGTGCTTCCCCGCCTCGGCCAGGCTCCAGCTTGGGCTTGGCTCAGCAAATAATGATTCATGCGAGAAAAGTAGCGGCAAGAACAGGTTCTAAGTGGCCAAACACCAAACAACGAAACGTGACTGCCAGAGAGTGAGTGAGTGAGCGAGGATGGCAGCGGATGGAGAAAGGGTTACTTGGAGCGGCGGACGGTCGCCGATCCTTGTGCGGCACATGTGCAACTGCAACGACGACTGCAACTGCAACGACGACGCGTCGTTCCCCATGCGCTCCGGCATTATGGTTCAATAGGTCAACGATGCGTTGAATGGCGACCGAGAGCCGGAGAGACGCCATAAAAGAAAAGATCATTGCATGAAAAATTACAGCGAGACACGTCAATCGTCAAACTGATCTCCCAAACGAGCCATGTAATTGTAATGGACCCGAAACTCTCCGAGCAGGACCGCAGGTAACTGGGACGTAATGGAACGTACTGCAACGTACTGGGCGAGGTGGTTCCATCCCAGTTCCATCCCATCCCAGAACCATCCCATCCCATCCAGTCGAACTCCATGGCCGATTGCGATCGCAACAAATCAGAGAAAAGTTGTCTTAAACGCGACTCCTCGACTCGTCCGCTCTTCTCCAATAAGCAATGGGAAATGTGTGGCGGACCACCAGGGGGATCTTCGGCGATCGACGGGATAGCGGCGGCCCGGACGGGGCTCAGTTTGCAGTTTGTCAAAAAGATGTTGGCGTTTTGATAATTTGCTGCACAGCTCCGAAATCGGTGTGTAGGATTTCCTGTTTCTAACTAAAGTTTTTTTCTTTTTTTTTCCATTTTTTCCATTTTTCTCTTCGTTTTCCATCTTTTTCTGTGGCTTTTCTTTAACCATTTCTGTGAGGCCACAACAAATCTGTGGCTGATTTAAATCTTTGCATTTACTTATTGTTTCTTTGATGTTAGAGGCTTATGGGATTTACTGTACGTACATACATGTACCTATGTATGCGAGTGTCAGAGTGTCAGAGTGGCGGAGTGTCAGGTTGGAATTTTGTGGACTTGTGGGTTTGAGTTTGACGACAACACCCAGAGAGGCGGGTGCCAAGAAGCTAAGGCGACAGAAAGTCTCTTAAGTGGTTTCTTCTTCCAAATTAAAACGCAAACTTGTTACTCTCTTCCCAACGATCATCATAGGGTGATCAGATCCCTCCAGTACACTTCAATAAACCATCATCATAGATTTTGGAATGCCATGTACGAGTACATTCCACTTTGCTCATAAAGTGCGCTATTTTAAGATACATGAACCAATTTATTGAAACCTATTCAAATGCTTGGCTTCCGACGCCCTCAATAGCCAACATGTGACCTTGTTTCTTTGAAATATCACCCCCAACCCAACCCAACCCAAAGCAACCCATTCTATGGCAATGACTTCAGATCGCAGTCCCCTGTCCCTATTTATGGCCCTTTCTTATGGATTTTAATTGTTTCCATTGTAATTTTGGTTTGGTGGCGAGATAAGATCTACAAAGAGCTTTATTTTCGTCTGCACTTCAGCACGTGTTGCCATCTACCAAAGGCAATGGCCTTTCCTCATCGAAACCCCTTCTGGAACCATCGTACAAGGCACAGGCACACCCTACCAATGCAGTCGCAGTGCCAGTGCCAGTCTGTGGGGTCTGTCTTCTAGGGCCTAGGTGCATTGTGTATTGTGCATACGTAATTTTGTTCATGGCTAATTAAGTTTACTGCGTTGTCTGCAGCAATTCGATGGAATAGAAATCGGAAAATTTTAATCCCAAGCTTTTCATTATGCGACACTCGTCGATTATGGGCCATAATTTAGGGCGGGTTTGGGCGATTCGGCGTTTCGGCGATTCGGTTTTGTTGGTATTGCGGTATGCATTCTGCTTTTGACACTTTTATAGCTCACTTAGACCGGCCTAACTAATTGGTGACAAAAAGGTTACGAAACCCGACGAGCGAGCCACATGTGAACCACTTTGCCGAACAGCCGAGGAGCAGCTCGGATTGGATCGGATCGGATCGATCGATTTGCTTTTAAAATGCCTGGCACGTTTCCAAGACGATTTGCTTTATTGGAAAAAGTAGCCAGCCAGCCAGCCAGCCAGCAGAAGATCGAAGCACAAGTTGGTGGAGGAGAAGAAAGGAAAGAGAAATAATTTTCCTGCTGCTCTCCGCGCACAGAATGCGGACACACGCAGCGGACTCTGAGTCGACTCGACTTGAAGTCAGACTCGTACTCGTACTCGTACTCAGGCTCGTACTCGTACTCAGACTCGGACTCTCGAACCGGCTGCATATTTTTTGCCCAGAGTCTTGGCAATTAAAATATTGACAGTTGTGTCCGTAGAGAAGAATAATAAGTTTTGTGTTAGATTTCACATGCATGAAGCTTACAGCTCTCTATAGACCGGCCCCCTGCTGCGTGTTTTCGGTTTTGGCCAACGAAAGGTTAACGCGACATGTTCATGTGACAATGTCAGCAAAACTGCCGGCAGTCCGGCAGTCTGCCAGTCCCGCTGTCCCGCCGTCCCGCTGTCTCTCTGTCTGTCTGTCTGTCCACTCTGTACCGTCTGAAGCGCATAAATAACTGCGTCTGTGACATGGAATGTTTCTTTCGTCCAAGTGTAAAAGGCCCAGCCAGTCGTAGGCCAGATCTCACTGCCCGCCAGTCTGGCCATGTCTGGCGCGGATTGCTATGAGTCTTGGTCTTGGTCTCATAGTCCGAGTCGGAGTCGGCCGCGGAGTAGGAGCCGCTAAGCTACCGCTGCTGGTAGCAAGGTGCGGTGCCCATATGCAGACAACCCAAAAGCTATTTGTAGCTCACCTCACTGGCTGATTATGGAAAAATTGCAAGATGTTTTCCTTGTGTCGGTTTCTTGTTAGAGTTTGCTTTGCAGCCTCAGCCTCAGCCTTAGATTCTTCTGCTTCTGCTTCTTCTTTTCCTTTTCTCTTTCCATTGCATCACATCGCAGAGGGGGAAAGAGACGATCTGCCTGATCCGATAAGAAATTAGGTGGGCTGCAGGTGCAGACATCATATTTTGAGGGCGATGTACGGCATAGAGTTGAGATGATATAAGGAAGATTAAGCCTTTCCATGAATCGAATGGGGAAACAAGAAAGTTCCTAACGAAAATAGGTGGAAATAGGTTGAGGTACCTTTGCATTCATATGCCACTTTATCATCCAATAGTTCCAGTGGAATATCTTCCTCAGAGAAAGAAGGATATTAAATTTTAAAAAATCCGGTTTTACATTCTGCTTGACAATTTTTTTAGAGTTTCGAGGATAATTTGATCCTACTCCTCGATTAATGTCTGGCTGCCATTCTCATATACATATGTCCCTTGCTGGATTCCCCAAAGAAATTAATTTGTGTTTTGATCCGGCTGACCCTGACCGACGCATTGTCTTCCGGGAAAATGCCCCAACCCCTGTACAAGTCTCTAGAAAATTCAATAAGAGCAGTTTCTAACAACTCTACATTAATGTCTGCTTTGGTATGAACCAAATTGTACACTTTCCAGCATACCCAAAACCAGGCCAATCAATATTGATCCTCCGCCGTGAGTTCGCTTATGGCAGGACTCTCGTGGTTGACTTCTGCCGTGCCAATAATTTTGGCAAACGTCAGGAACGTCAAAGTTAAACTTTTTTGGGTCCGTATATATATAACTTTGTCGAAATCGTAATCGTTCACATGAATATGCGTTGTGTTATGACAATCGTTTGATAAACCATGAAACCATGACCATGCCCCAAGAAAATATGCCAGATTTGTAAGTGGTTCTGGTTCCACTATAGGATAAAGACAAAGAAAGCACCTGCTCTGCGCAAAAATCTTTCGCAAGGGTCCAGCAAGCCGTGACTCGACATCAAACAACAGACCCATCCAAAGGTAGTGCGTAGGAAAGAACCGCAACCAACAGATGTTGCTCCATCCACAAGCAAATGCTACCAACCTGGCGGTTGGACAGGGTTGCGGCCCAGAAGTGATCCCGCTTCGAACATGTTGCAAGTGGTCGTGGGGCCGGCCCGAGTTGGTTGGGCCTGGCAGCCAGTTCAGTTGCAACGAGACGAGGCGGCTGGATTCATGGAAATCGCTCGCGATCGCGATCGTATAACGGGCTTGTGTGGGAAACTGTCGAAGTCGGGTTCGAGTGCAGAAACAAACGAAATAAACGAAAGGCGAAGGCCGGAGAGGAGGAAAAGAATATTTCTTCTGTGTTGTGACTGTGTTCTGCTTTATTGTGTGGTATGCACTTCTGAGGAAATGGCAATGCAATGCAAAATCGCATCACATCAGCAATAAAATGTCGACATTGATTTGGGCGAATTTCGATTGATTTCCCCGGTTCGCGCCGCACGTACGGGAAGCAGAACCGCCGACAAAAACCTTTTCATTTGCCACGGGTACTCGCTCGCCATTGGATGGATTGATTGCTTGATTGATCTATTTTTGCACTTGATTTGCGACGCACGCGCCGCGGACGCTACGTGACTGGCGCTTCACTCCACTTGGAGTCGTAGTCAGAGTCGAGTCGAGTCGGGGGCAATTATGTTGATTTGTGCAACGCGATCGTGGCGCGTAGTCCTCGTCGTCGTCGATCTACCAATGTTGATAACGAAAAATTTGCAATACAAAGAAAGGAAATTGATTTGATGGTCGCGGATCGCTGATCACTGATCGCTGATCTCAGCGCGAGATCTCTTCGATCTTGACACGCCCACTATTTGATTACAGAATTTGTATATCGACGTAAAGAATGGTGTAAAGATATATGCGGTTTGTTCGTGTGACAGTGAAATAATCAGCATGTGAAGTTATTTGGAAAGAGTGAAAATTGGTTTAAAAAACGATTCAAAAGTGTGTGAGAATATCCCAAAACTATAATTTTACCAAAAAGGATCCTTGACAGTTGCAATATTTTGTGGGCAAAGAGTCAAAAGATAATTAGTAGATTTCCAAGTTTATTAAATCTTTTAATGGATTTCCTCGTGTCTGGATTTTTTGAAGTAAACGACTTACGAATTCAAATTACTTTTCCAACTAAGCCTTTAACTTTAAAGTGCCCTTTAAGTGTCTCTTTTTGTGGGTTTTTGTTTGGCTTGAAGGTCCAAGGTTTATGATTTGTGGCTGCCCAGGGCCCCATCCCATCCATCGCCTTGTATAAGACGCCTCTGCCTATATGGATTTACATATGTAATTACCAGCAGATGGCTTTCCATAAGTCCAGCCTCCTGCCCTCCGAATAGACGCCTCCAATAAAAGCTGCCTAATTAAAAGTACAAAATCAGTGAGTGGACTGCTAATAGCCGAAATGATTGCGCAAAGCCACAGAGGCACAGAGCCACAGAGCCGTAGAGCCGTTGAGCCCAATAACTCATTAGCAGACGCCCAAGAGGTCCATTTAGTGGTAGCCGCTGGACTAGCAAGTGATGATTGGACCTGGACATCATGATGATTAATGGTCTGCAGTGCTAGGCAGCCAACAGATTTATGGGATGAGCCGATGAGCTCCGACTTTCTGGTTTCTGGTTCTGGGAATGCTAATAGAGTTGCAACCTGGAGCCGTTACAGCTGCAGCTGGCCCCTTTCGGGTCTGCTCTTCTTTCTTCTTTCCCCGGAAATCTGTACAGTAGTTGCCTTTTGTCTCTCTGGCACTCTGTTTGCCCAACTCCCAGATAACATTTACAAGACACCAGGGACTTACAAGATGAGTTTTTCCATTAGAACATTAGAATTACATTTCACACTGCCAGCGACAGCGACAGAGGAAGATAGGCAGTGGGAGACCTCACAATGTTTGCTCTCCGATAAGCTAGGAATTCGAGTGTATGCCTTCTACAAACAGAGGTTGGCCCCGCGACCAATAGCGCATTCAAATGAGTCTAGGGCCGCAATTGCAAAACTCACGCCCAGTTTTATTTACGATCACTCAATGATGACTCAACTCGGAACGCGAACAGGCGCGTGTTGCCAAAAAATGAACTGAGAAGAAGGAAAGAGAGACAGAGGGACAGAGAAACATAATCAAAAGGCGGTAATCCAATTAAATGGCTCTGTATCCAAAGACCGGCTGACCCAATTAGGCTCGCTCCCCGATCGATCGGGGGGATAGTCGCTATCGTCATCGTCATCGTCTTCGTCTTCGTTGTCGTCGTCATCGTTTCGCATCGCATTGAACTTGAAAGCGGCGCCTGGCCATTGTTTTCCTACGTAGTCCCAGTCGCAGTCGCAGACCCAGTCCCGATCCCATCTCTCAGTCAGTTTGTTGTGCCGCTCACAAAAAACAAGTTCTAACTCCCTAAATAAAAGATCGCATCGGTTTCGATCTAACGGCCGCCCTGCAAAACCCTGGCTCGGCGTTTCAAATTGTAGATCAAAGATCAAGCAAAAACTCCAGAGAGAAACCACAAACGAACCACAGAAAAGAACAGCCCAAATTGGCATACCAAACGTAGAGAGAAGCCTGCGGGAGTTCGAAGTTTGACTACCCTATGATTTCGTTCTGCGAGGAGAGTGATCATAAATGTGATCGTATCGCGAATGTGATCATGAGTTGAGTGACGATCAATGATCATTAACGGACACCCAAATAAACAAAACAAACTTGGGAATATGGCAACGAATATGATGAGAAAGGATCATCAAAACATTGTTTGGTCTTCGATCCCACATAACTACATAATCATCCAAGCCAACGCTGATGCTTGCAACGATCCTTCCGTGCAAATCCCACAACTGAATTGATGTACTCCGCATGTCGATATTGTTTGTATTCCAATGCAAGCCATCGCTCAAAATTCCGCGATCATATCACACTCGAATCGATCAGAGGACCGACCGCCCACAAAAGCTGGGCCAGGCACATAAATCTCAATTGTTGATCATTCGGGTCATCTTGAATTTGTCATTCCCAAAGATCATTTGGGACTTACAATTGGCGGATTCTCGTTCTGAATTGGTTCCGATTCAAGTGCCTAAGTCGGGAAGATTCTCGTTTGAAAGTTCGCAGCTGTGGATCAGTCGGCCGAGACAAGAGTGCCAGTCAAGCAGTACAAGTGCGGTTGGTCAGGCCGATATGCATATGCATATGAGTGCCACTTTCTACGCTCCACACTCTCTGGAGCGGGTAACCCTTTTCCTTTTCCCATGGCCCACGACACACACGATTAATCAAATGACACACAAACACACTCTCAGTGAGAGCGAGAGGCAGCCACGATCACTGATTGTTATCCAAAGAGGCATAAGCTGACACAAAGTCAAAGTCAAAGTTAAACAATGCAACTTGCTTGAACTCCCGACTAGACGGAGTCTAAGAGCTGGCTCCCCGAGCATGCTGTGTGCGATCTTGACAATCAAGATCAATATCTTGCAGTTACAATGTACAAATATTGCCTTCTCTTCTGTCTGGTCTACCGGAGATGGAGACGGAGATGGAGATGGAGATGGAGACTCTTAAACGGTGCCAGCCTTGGGGTAGAAAACGGAAAAAACAAGCCAGAGAAAATCTGTCTTTCTGATGGTGAAAATCAAATACTCTGGACACGGATAAATAAAGCTGATCTATTTGAGAAGAAGGTCGAAAATATTCAATCAAAATGTAACTAAGAGGATCTGATTTAGAAATATTCAGTTCAAAAGGGGTATCCACTATGTGTCCTATTCCGATTCTTAGAGTATAGAACCTAACCTTATCTTTTCCCAGAGTATTTCCCAGACTATATGCAAACAATCCATGGCCTAATGGCGGGGGGATGGCGAACGTTGAGAAAATTAGATGGAGCCTAGGCCGGCCGACGTGAATGTGGATGAAGCAGTCATTGGGCGGCCGGAAAATGCTATAATTATGCAATTCCTCAAAGGCGCTGACGGTGGTCCCCTACATCCTTCCATCGACAGTCTTCCCCGCTCCCTCTCTCTCTCTCTCTCTCCTCTCTCTCCAAGCCGAGTCAGTCAGACATATAATCTGCAAACGATTCGCGATTTGGGGGCCTCGGAAATTATTGGCTAGCAGTCATGGGTTGAGGCCTTCTAGTAAATTGCCGTAAATCTTTATTTGTGCAGCTACTTAAAGACCCCGTACCCGTACCCGTACCCATACCCATACCCATACCCATACCCGTACCCGTACCCCAAGACCCTGCCCACTTGCATCGCTAGAGTCGCGCCTGAGGCCGGGGTTAACAAGCCGCCAGCGATTAAGTCATTTCTTATGTCGGTTCATTATTTTCCTCACCATTTTCCTTATGTTTTTCATGCGCCCAGGCATGCGTGGCTACTGGGCTTGTCTGGTCCCTGTCCCTGTCCCCACAGCCACAGCCACTGCCAGCTGCAGTGCAATTTTCCTCATTTTTCTTAGACTAAGCCCGAAATTTAATGGAATGTGTGCTGCAAACCCGTTTTTGCACGTCGATTGCCCCTGCCCTGCCTGCGAGTTTGTTGGTAAAATACGAGAACTCTCGCATTTTCGTACTTCGCATTTATCTTGACAATGCGTGTCTGGAGAGGAGAGTGTCGCCTGCCTCGCGCCGCTTGAATTTGTTTTAATTAGATGTGACAATTCTAGGTAATTAGCTGGCGGCTCGTCCGCACACTTGACTGACTCTCGCTCTCGGGAGGAAGGTCGCAGGAGGGTGGGCAGGATCCGGAATGAGATATCAAATTTCCACCACTCTAATGATTTGGATGTTTAGCTGATTTCGGCAATGAAAAGTGACAGTTTTGCTTCTGTTTTTGTTCGGGTTTAAGTTCGGAAGCTTCGGAAGGAGGACTTCTGCTGAAAAATGAGCTGGGCTCCTTTCTAAAACTCTACCGTATTTCATTTTGAAAGCATCTACATACCATATATTTTGAAAGCATCTACATACCATATATTTTCTACCTAAGCGTTCAACTAATCCTCAATCAATCTGTATTGGAAAGAGAATGTACAGAACCGATTTATCCTTATTCTTATTTTGGGTAAGATTAAACTATAAAATCACCAATACTCCTCCCCTTTACTCCTGCCATTGGACAGACGGAAAACTAATATTCTGCATCCTCCTCTCAATTCTCCCCTGTGGGCAACTTAATTTTCGACTCTTCCTTCGTTCCCCTACCTACCACTTGCCACTTGCCACACACACACACACACACACACACTGCACACAACTTCATTAAATGTAACCCACTTAGAGAAACTGTTGTACATTTCGCACATCTCCCAGTGTGCACAATTCACACCAGAAACCGAAACAGGCGAAAAACTGGGGGAAACTCATCATTTAACGCCTTCATCATTCGAATGTAGAAAGAAAAGTTCGGGGGGAGAGAGGGAGAGGAAAACTGCCATAAAGTATTTGAATATCTTCCAGTGCTCCACCAGTGCTCCACCACCAGAGCAACCACCCGCTGACCCGTTTGATCAGTCTCTCGACTGGACACGGCCACATGTGGATTCGCATATACTCGTAGAAATGGTTTCGTTTCGTTTTGTTTCTTTCGGTTCGGTTCGGTTCAGTTTTTCCAATCTTTATTGCATAATTGCAATTGAATTGTTTGCCGAGTTTGGATTTTGATTTCGATTTCGTTTCATATTCAGTAGATGAGAAATTGTGTTAATTATTTGATTTAGAGCGTCGTAGGCTGCCCGATCGGCACACACATTGGGTGCCAGTGCCAGTGCTCCGTCGTAAATTTCCTTTATGAAAACATTTATTTTTGGCAACAGGAAGCCCGTTTCGTTTGTTGTTGATGAGCTGCATGTAATGGGAGGTAGTGGCAGTGTGTTGTCTCTCTAGCTGATTCGGTAGTGAAATGATCTAGGACATACGAGTACGTCCACTCAGCGGGGGACTTGGAGAAAGGTTCGTACGGATCGGAAATGAGGCCATGGAAATGGGGCTATTGCTGTTGGTAGTAGCTAATGAAGTTCCCCGATCAACTGATTTATTTCCTTTGATCTATCTCGAGGTAGATCAGCAAATGCCCCTCTAGCGATAAACAGAATTGATGGAGGTTGGAAATTGCCTTAATCACTTGATCTTTTGGGGTAAACAAAAGTTCTTGATTGCTTTGGAAGGATAGATGGTGGGTGATCTTTACGAAAGTTCTTTTGATCACTGATCGATGATCACTGATCATTCATGAAATAGGGAAAATAAATATATCCCAGATAATCTGAAGAGAGTGATCAGTGCGTTTTCCTTCCCAACATCCCAAGGAGCCACCCGTGTCAAAAGCATTCCAGAGTCTCTTGGAGACATTCCCCTCAACCCTGCGAGACCCGTTGGGACGTCTCCCGGCCCCCACATCACATTCAATTAAATCCAATTTGGTATATAATTATATACGCACACAGCTCTGGCAGTTTCTCGAAAAATGTTACATTAATTTGGCACTAAACTGTCAGATGGGGAATGCGGTGGCAGGCCCTCACAGTTACACCGAGAGGTAAACGGCCAGGTGAAGCGGTGGTCCACAGGGCGAATCTCGTGAATCTCGTGAATCTCTTGAATCTCTTGAATCTCTTGAATGCCTCGGACAAGTTTTCTTCAAATTTAATTGTAATGTGAGAAATTTAAATTAGGTAGCCGAGAGAAGCAGCCTCTTGAGCGTCTCAAAAAAATGGACAGCGACGACTACAAAAGAGCCAAAAGCAAATAAAATGCCCAGACACAGGCACTGGCAATGACTGAGGAACAGACAGACAGACAGACAGATGGACAGACGGACAGAACAGACAGAAAGCGGAAGATGTCCAAAGAAAACCAAAAATTATGAAAAAATGTTTCTCTTTTTTTCGGTGTTTCAGGGTTTGTTGGGCAAAAGAAGAGGAAAAGATCAAATAACCGAAAGCCGCCGAATTTCAAAGGAAAACAAAAGCTCGCTCACTTATTTGAAATTTTGTTGCTCTTTCAACTAATTTTCCACTTGTGAATACACTCATGAAGTGAATAGAATAGGCCCTGAGCTCACTCTACGGACTGTCCATTTTGCCTATTTGTCAGTCGATACGATATTGGAATATTTACGATCCCCTTTTCATCAGTGGATCCCATCCCCCCCGATCACCGTTTGCGTCATAGGCAGGCGTAAGGGACTACGAACGAATTGCCTTTTTATAGATGAACAATACTCGTTCCAAACAAATCTCCAGTTGTTTGTTGTTCACAGCTTTAATTTTTTATGTTTCGCTTTGAAATTTATTACATCACGAATTCGGATTGCGGATTGCGGATTGCGGATGGTTCGATTCAAGTAATCTTGAATGTACATATCTGCGATTCTTGAGTTGATCGTTCGTTTCGTTTGTACTTTTACGGTTCGTTCCGTTCCGTCGGTGTCCGTCGGTGTCCGTCCGACGTTCTGTGTGCGAATTTGCTTGCAGCTGTGCTTCCTGGAAGATACTCGTATTTATTTTATCTAGCGGATGCTTCAATTCCCAAGCGAGCGGATCCCTTTATAATGAAGTTTTCAAAAACAAGTTTATGGGATTTGCCCAGCAAATTTATGCCATCTGTCCCGCCATACATTGTTTGGGTTAATGTTAATACTTCCCTGTTTATCTAGTATTTTGGATCATTTTTAAGGGACCGACCCGACCCAACCCGACCCACTTCGGCGCGGATCCCCCACTGGGGAACGAGCTATTCCCGCGAGTCTGGGGCAGAATAAACAGGCCCGAAATTCTACAAATTGTAACACATTTGCTTAAGACTCTGCTATTTTTGTATGCCTCCACTAATTAGCTCGCAGACGCAGAGGCAGACCGACCCCACATTACTCGAAATACATCTGATCTGATCTGTGAATGAGCCAGAAGCGTAAATTATTCTTTGTTTATTTACGAATTGTCAAATGTTGTTTTTCGTCTGGCTTTTTGTTGGCAAACTTGTTGATTCGTTAATGCAATGGGGCCAGCATATTGTTCTATAAACTAATTAACCAAATTGTTGAAGAGAAGAGTGAAGGAATTTGTAGCCGTTTCTTACCACAAAATGCAACAACTATCAAGAAGAAAGAGGAACTCCCATAGTAAATTTAAACAACACCCAATAATTTTTCTTTAGAAAAAGAGAATGTGAAGAACATGTTTTTCGAGTCAGTGAAAACCACAAACAAAATGCGAGACAAGAATTGAATGGTAGTTCGGGAAAATCGCTCAAAGCCCACCAAAAAAAAACAACGGAAAATGTCAGCGTCTGACAAACGAACCGTCGAGATGAAAGACGCGTTAACAGGGCCACAAAAATTGGAGAAACAAATGGTGGCAGCCACAAAGCCGCATCGAAGTGCATCATCAAAGTGGCTGCTGCACGTATGCGTCTTTCTAGTCTGCATGACAAAAACGTTGCAGCAGCAGCATCAGCAGCAGCAACATGCCTCGCCCCAGGGCAACATGCTGCAGCAACATGCGCAAACCAGTGTAAATAGCAGTGTAAATATCAATATAAGCAGCAAATTCAATGAAATTATACAAACGGCAACGGCCAGTGCGACAGCCAGTGCAACGGCCAGTGCAACGGCTACGGGAACGGGATTGGGGGTAGGGGCAGCCACATTTGCATCGGTCACAGCAGCAACAACCATCACTCCAGGACGTCGAAAGTTACGTCGGAAATTTCCCCCCCAACAAAATCGAAATTCGACCATAACGAGGAGGAGAAAGTTCCGGCCACATCTGTATCCCCGGAATGCCACCCATGCAACTAGGACAACCACAATGGCAACATTTTCTGCCACGGCCACAACATTGATACCAAAGATACCCCAGCAGCCGTTGCAGCCCTTCAACTATCACTCGCGGGTGCACTCAAGCTTTCAGCAACAGCAGCAGCAGCAGCAGCACCATCATGTGGCAGGACTGCAGATGACCCAACAGAGGGAGCAACCAAATGTTGCAGGGGTGCAGCTGGACCAACAACATCAGCAGCACGAGCATATTGTGGCCGTTACACCACGGTCCCACCTCCAGCAACAGCAACAACAGCAGCAGCAGCAACATGGCTTTGCCATAGTGCCAGGCTACTACCAACAGCAACAGCAGCAGCAACACAATCTCCTGGGTAACCTTACCCAAAAGCAGCAGCAACATCTCGTAATACACCCCGGTAGCAGCAACTTTCTGCTCTACAGCAATATGGGCCCAATCCCGCCCTGCCCGCCAGGCCTGTTGGCAGGCCCAGGAGTACGTCTCTATCCGCAACAGCAGCACTTCATTCCCCTGCGATCGACCACCTCCCAGCGCCCAAGGCATCGCGGTAAGCAAATCTTCCCAGCAGAAAGCTATGGCAATCACGATTCCTTATTTATTCAATTTTCATTGCTCCTGAGAGAGAAAGAAGAGGAAAAGAGCATCTGTCCGGCTGAAAAAGGTGTTAATTACGCTAATAAAAATTGCATTCACAGCAGTTTATGGCATTTAATGTGGTTGAATTGATGCCTAGATGGACCGTGGACCGTGGACCGGGACCTGGACCGGGCACCGGCGCCTTCATCGCCTTGTCCATGCGCAATAATTACCCCCAGCGGCGTCTTGCGTAGAAAGCCTGCCTAATTGGTCGTGCCAGTGGACTTCTCTTTCGGAAACCAGGGGAATTCGAAAGGTGCCAGAGAGGATTGTAGCTGTACGAGTAAAGATCAGCTCAAGTTATCCCATATACGTGTTTTATTTAAGTTCAGAGACAGGAGACCGAAAACAGGAGATGCCATTCCTTTAATTCCTTACTTAATCCCTTCCCAACATCCAATTCAATTTCCAAATATATTTTACCAAATCTCCATACAGTATATGGGTACTCCATTTCCACTAGCTCCCATCGCAAAATACCAATAAATCCCATTAGGAAAATATAATCAACGAGTTGTCAAACATTTTCCTTATCAACTCAAAGTGTCAATATTTCAAATGTTTACACAAATATTTTGATTGGAGGTTATTCGTGGCTATGACTGTGGCTGGATCTGGGGCTGGGGCGGATTTAATGGTCAAGTATTAGGCAAGTTCGTGTCTCGAGCTGGTTGACAGGCCTCGAAATGGAAGAAGAAAATGGCTCAGAGACTTGCTCTGCTTCGAATAAAAATAAAAATAGACTGCGAGTGCGAGTGCTGCTGAAAATGTGATTAAAAATCAATTGGGGAAAATGTATAAATTGCCTGCTCGCCATATTTTTGGCGGCTGCTGTTGCAATTTATTGATTTTCTCTTCCCACTGATTTCTCTTCAGTTCGCTTATGTAATCGAATCACTCAACAAATTTGCAAGCAAATCAAATTACACACACATTAAAGTGCAGAAAAACTACGAGTACGAGTACGAGTATAGGAAGACATTACGCAGAGGCTCTTGGCCAGGCTACCGCACATTGATAGATTGTCCCTGGCGCTGTCGCTGTCGCTGTCGCTGTCGCTGTCGCTGGACCTGGAACTGGGTTCCCCCATTTGGCGCCTGGCAGCTCGGCCCGACGCTCAATTAGCATTTCGGGGAGCACAGCCTCTCAGCCTCTCAGCCTCAGACATGGCCCCAAACCAGCACGAACCCGGCATTATGTGTAGCGAAAAAAGGGGGAGAGAGCCAGTTGTGGTCGCCTTTGGGCCATTTTTGGTTATTGGTGTGTAAAGTGGCGCCCAGCAGGGGCCGCTGATGACATTCTCTGCCATCTGTGAGAGTGGGTACGCTGCAGCGCCGGGATTGTTCCATTCGGCCTGGGAATGCCACAACAGGGCACCGCACCGGATCGGAGTCTCTGATT
The DNA here is from genome assembly GCA_008121275.1 of Drosophila lowei. Taxonomy (NCBI): domain Eukaryota; kingdom Metazoa; phylum Arthropoda; class Insecta; order Diptera; family Drosophilidae; genus Drosophila; species Drosophila lowei. Next base: position 4,013,537 of record CM017779.1, read on the forward strand.
GGAGTCACAGTGGATGGAGGCCCGAATAAACTATGCAAATTGTACCGATTTGATGGTTCATCAATCTTTGGTTCGTTGATGAATGATCCATTCGAGCAACCAAAATTTAATTTGTGAATGCCTCGGCTTTGATTCAAGCTAATCAGTCAAATGATTTAGTACTACTCAAAATATTTGACATTATCTGAGTTTTTATTCACTTGGCAGAGACAAAAGAGTTCAGTACTGAGGAGATTTTGGTTATATCTTAGTAACTCAATCTAAATGTGGCTTTGTTTATGTAGATTATCGACACATTGCTGTAAAACTCAACCCTTCATTGAGTTGGTCAATTAGTGACTTGGATACTGTGCAGCGCTGTGTGATTTTATTCAGTCCCGAACCAAGGCAATGACAAGATATCTCCCAATTAAGCGACAAATACACATGTATCCGTTCGACTCTCCTCTCCCTCTCACAACGAAGATCATCGGCCCACACTCCCGCAGTGCATTTTCTTTAGGTCAGTGGTTTTTGTAGCGAGACACCCAGACACCCAGACTCCCCCCAGTGGTGGCCAGCCGCAAGAAAATCCCATAGAGATGGCTGTCACTAGCATTAAGGCCCGCCATGAACAACGAACAACCATAAACCGAGACCGAGACCGAATTCATCGACTATGGCTCTGGCTCTGGCTGGTTAAGCTGCGGCAAATATTGACATTTCCAGTGTCTCCAAGCTCCGAGCTCCGAGCTCCGTGCTCCGAGATCTCTGCGAGCGGGACGCCAGACAGAAATCGGAGCAGAGAGATAGAGACGGCAAGACAGAGGGGCCTACGCCTACATGCATGGCGTATGGCGTTCCATATGGGTGTTCGAGTACGAGTGCCATGGACAGTCCAAGTCAAATCTCGGGGCACACAACATGTTTCGGGCAAAACGGCGATTTTTTAATTACAATGAAACGTGCCACCAAAACAAACAAACAATGCGCTCGCTAATTGCACATAAAAACGAAAATCACCCAAATCAAAAAAGACACAAACCGAAAACAAAAACCGAAAAACAGGAAAAACAAAGCCTCTGACGGGAGGCCGGGAAGAGGTTAAGCCAGAGCTAGAGAAATACTCGTACTGTAGCAAACTTGATGTAAGCGGAGCAAATGGACGGGCAAACAAAGCCACACCACAAACAAATGAATAAACAAACAAACAAACAAACGAGCCGAGTGACAAATGCAACTGTCAGACTCGGCCCCAGTTTGACAGTAAGCTGCAGTGGCTCACAAACTGTAAGGGCTAGCAGTTCGACACTCGATTGTTGAAGAGTCATTTGTCTGTCTGTGTGTGGCATTTGGACTGGGAATTGTGGCGCTGGTTGGAGGATTGCGTTACAGTTTTTGACGTACTGAGAACCTCGGATCACTCAAGTATTTCCAGATCTAAAGATTTCTGCCCTTATTTCTAGTTTGATATTCAGTCAATCTTCTCTACCCCACACCACCAAATTTCGACTAGACAGAAACTTAAGAATATTAACTTAAATTAATTACAATTATTGGAATATCTATTCCTTAAACATTCAGTGTCTCAAAATATTATCTGAGAATTGTGGATTTGAGTTAGAGAGCATGGACATGGAGAAATAATCAGAAATAAATAAATACGTAGAATACTTTTACCATGGTCACAGATCACCTTGATTCGTAAATGCTCACAAAACTCGAACACAAGAAATCCAGAGACACCCCCCACTAGAACCTCCTTCTGCAACCCAATAGTTTTCTTGTTTTATTCCCACATTGCTCATGAGAATCCAATCAAATCTAAGAAAATATATTTCTTCGCCCAGTGCCAGTCGTGCCAGTCTTTCTTGAATTAAACACCTCCAATCGAAGATACCATTTATCTGCTAGGATCCATCTACTCGTATATCTGGAAGGAAAATATTAATTCCTCTAGAGTTTGGCGGGTTTTCTTGGTTGGGGTTTTGGTAGCCAGCTTCTGGGTGTTAGAAACCATTAAGCCAAAATATTGCGGCAATTTTCAGCAATCTTTTTCTTCTCGCCTGTTCGCCTGATAATATTTATTATTCAATTTTCATTAAATCTGATTATGAGGAACCCGTTTCGGGCCTCCCTGGCATGGGAGGCATGGTAGGCATGGGAGGCATGGAGTGCATGGGAGTGCGGAGAGCCAAAAAATGCAGGCAAATTATTTTTCTGACGCTTAAATTAAGCATTAATTTTGCAACGGCAAAGACTATCATAAATATCTTTGCAGCCGTTTTCGAAGGTGTTGCTGTTGCTGCCTGTTGCAACAACAGAAAATTATAAATGAAAAATTCAACACTTTGATGAGTGATTTATTGCGTAAAATGTGAAATAAATGTCGAGTTTGTGGACAAAAGAAATGGAAAACACAATAAATCCATTTCCAATTAAAAGCCAATACAAAATGTGAGGCCAAAGACCGGAAACACGAAACCCTAGCAGCAATCATTTGTGGTCTCGAATGGGGATTGAGGTTAATCAGAGAGAAAATTGAAAATAGATAATATGACACATAGAAATTTCACCTTTCTGTCTATCGGGGAAAGGGGGATACGAGTGTCTGCAATACTCGTAAATGGTAAATGGTATGCCTTCGCCAGAGGTATTTTAGTTTAGTTTCAGGGGTTCAACTGGTTCAGGAATGTGCCCGTAAAGGCGCCTCCGACTAGGAGTCACGTTTTCATATTTATTTGGTAATTTTGTTTTGAGAAAACAGAGCCCCCTCAACGTGTGCCAGGTTGTCTGAGGTCAGAGACGATGGACCAGTGACGGGGACGCGGCGCGGCCCGGCCCGGCCTGCCCCCGAGGCCAAAAGCGAAGCCAGCAACAAACAGAGAAATCCAATAATAACAACACCCTTGCCCTGGCGCCTCCTCGGTCACTTTGATCTATGCACTTCAAATGATTTTTCTGGCGTTGCCGTGTCTGTCTCTGTCCCTGTATCTGTATCTGTATCTGTCGCTGTATGTGTATCTGGATATGTGCCTGTATCTTTGTGCGCGTCTCTGCTGTTGTTGTTTGTGCCGATGCGTAAACAACGAAGCGGCAGTTTAAATGAAACGGCAACTTTTTCCCGTCGCGACGTTGAAGCAGCAAAGAGGTTGGCATATACCCGTAACATGTGCCCAACTCTGCGGATTGGGACGAGTGGGTCTGACTGACTGGTGGTCGTCGGAGGGCAGACTGGAGTCTGGATGCGTAGATGGAGGGGGGTCGGGGACTGGCGGTTAGCGAAATCGTTGAGGCATGGCACCCATCGAAATGGAGCGAAAGGTGCCTTGAAGGTTTTCGGTTCATGTGGCTTTTTGTAAAATAGTTGAGATTCTCAAAAGCTTACGAGGCATACCGACTCCTTTTGGATTCGAGAATTAATTGAGCAACTAATCAATTGGTATTCCAGACCAGTTTGGTCCATAGAGAGGTCATTCAGGGCCAATAGGAACCACAAATTTGTAGTGAAACAATTTCAAGCTCCAATTAGTACTGACTGGTTGCGACTTGTGACTGACTCGACTCCGACTTGGTTCCATCCGTCTCTGGTCCCCAGTCACCTTTATGTCCCCACAAAATATCCGGCCATTAATGCCTCGAAACAATTTTTCCCGCTTAATTAAGCAATTCCAATTAAAATCAAAGATATTTCACTTGGATTACGCCCACCGAGGGGCAACACCCACCGAAAAGAGAACCCAGCACTCATGTGTGTACTCGTGCTCCGAATAGACTTGGACCCGTGTACTCGTACTTTCGCCTATCAAAAGCTAAACGCAGTCAAAAGTTTAGCGCACTCAAATTGCATTTCCTGTCACTTGGTCGAGATCGCTTGACTGTTCCTCCGCCTCCGCCTCCGCCCCGCCTCGCCCTCGCCTTCGTCTTCGCCTCCTTCTGCTCCTGCTCCTGCCCAGCCATTGGCAATGGGTGTGTTCACGTCTGTGGGTCTCCAGATTGGATCGGACGGAGACACGGCTCTGGGTTGGCATTGCCGTTGCCGTTGCCGGTGCCGTTGCCGGGCTGTCTGGGGCGGCCGGATCGCACACACGCCCGAGACATGCAAAGTTACCTGTATGTCGGCCCCAGCCTTTGCGATGGCGAACACTCGATGTGGGAGTGTCCCATGGGTGTATGTAATGTGTGTTTCTCTCCATACTACATCCAACAGCAACAGCAACTTCAGCATCAACATCAACACCAACACCGAAACCGACCATAAACTGAGGCCAGTTACTGTTACATGACATATGATGTCAAAATATGAACAGTAAGCCAAATGATACAAAGTGGGTTTCTATGAGCCGATTAAATACCCTTGAAATGGATCATTTGTATACTCATTGAAGAAGGACAAGCAACTAGCGCCCATCCGATCTCCGGAAACTTGTGACGCACCAGATACCATATGCAGCATGTGTCGATCAATCAGTTAGAGTATTATTTGCCCAAATCGAATGCTCTATTTTTATAAAACTTAATCATAGAACCCACTATACGGGCAATGTTTATCTCTTTGAAAAAACAACAATACATTTCCAAAATGTCCGAATAGTATATTGAAAACAATTTTGGAAAAAATCTTTAGCAGAAAATCTTTATATAGAACTACAGATAAAAGTTCTTTCATAGGAAATAAATCGAAATAAGTGTTTATATGTAGAATAGAAAGCCATTAAAAAGTTTATTTGAATACACCTAATTCTGTTTTTACACGGTCTTTTTTACACGGTTTTGAAATAACACGGTTTGAAAATCAAACAAATTAATTTTTTACACGGTTTTATTCCATTTAACACGGTTCAAAATAACAACAGAAATATATAAAAACACACACAGCTCACAAACAGCTAGAAAACAAACGGAAACAAGAAAGAGCATAAAGGGAATATGTACATATTTGTTTCTCTTTCGTTTTTTTGCGTATACGATCAATGTCTTTTTTTACACGGTTTTTTTTTACACTTTTTTTTTTTTAGGAACCAATCTACCGTGTAAAAACAGAATTAGGTGTATATGAATCGAGTGCCTAAAACATCGACCCCTGAACTTAACATATAATCTCTCTTAACATCTCTTAATTTCTGACTCCAACGTTCGTATTTTGCTTCCCGACAATCGTTAAAACTCTCAATGTTTTCACTTAAACAGCTCTCGCCTCAGCTTGCAGTCAAATAAATTGAAATTTGTAAATGCTCTGACGAAAAGAGCTGGCAATTTTTAATTACACAGCTCTAACAAAGAGGTTTCCTCCTCCTTCAGAAGCCGGTAAGCCGAAGAAGCTAATGTGTTTTTGCCTAATTGCAGTTGAGTTTTAATTACAGCGGGGCCGCACTTTCGGTCATTTTTAATTAACTTTTAAGGCCCGCACTCGAACCACCCTCGCCTGGGCGGCGGACCACTGCAAACACTGCAACCATGGCACGGCAATCCCTATCTTTATTAGCGACATGTATTTCCAATTTCAAAAGCAGCGGCTATCAAACATTTAAGCCGCATTGAACTCCCTCCCCAGACTCCCCACCCCCCCGACAGTCGGTGGGAATAGTTTTCGGTCGCCCAATTTGAAACTGCTGTCGGCAAAAAAAGCAATCTGGAAAACGAAACAATTTTCGATAGCGTGCAAAATTCATTGAGTGCACGGACGGGTATCTGGTTTTATTTCTACCAGTGTGGTGTGGGGGTCGAATAGTTTTGTTAATTGAAATAAAATTCAATTTGACGTTTTTATGGCATGTGGAGATAGTTTGGCTAAATACGTGAGAAGCTGCAGCCGTAGCCGCAGCCGCAGATCTGGAGTGTGAAAGTTGTTAGAAAGATGCAGCCAGTGGAAGGAAGCCGGTCCACAGCTCCGGCTTCCCTGCTTCATTTACGATGTGCGAGGGCAAAACGAGCCCCGGGAAATCGGGAAATCGGGAAGCCATAATCATTGATGTTTAATGGGTTTTTTTTTATCCATCTTCACGGCTTAATCCTTATGGGCCCATAATTCTGCTGGCCAAATCCCAAATGATATAGTTTATGCGGCCATATCCATCGACAGGCGAGCCATCGAGCATATGAATGGTGTTTTTCTTCTTTTTTTCTTCAGTTCCTCGCACAATTTCATGGCATTTTATTTTTAGACCCGCCGTCTGGCACTTGGAGTCACTTGGATTGCAGTTTCTCGGGGCTTTGACCATGGGGAGGTCTTAAGACAAGTGGCAAGTGTGGCCGTAAAATGGCTCCTGCACATATTTAATCCGCATATGCAAATTCGATTCTGCCGATGCGGGCACAATTTTCCATGCCATAAACTTTGGTATTACCCCCATGAGGTATTCCTCCACGCGACTGGGGATTTGGTTTGGCAATCGAACAGCAGTTGAGGCGCTGTGACCTTTTCCAATTCCTGTCAAACTGTATGGCCCGCATGATGGATTGGAGCCGGCGTTAATGAATGGCACATTAATTTGCATTTAAATGTGCCAAAAATACTTCGCGCTCTTTGCTGTCTGTCATTGACTAATGAGCGGGCCACGAAAATATTGTACACAAATTGCAAGCCGAAAAATGGAAACATTTTCGCAGAGCAGAGGCAGGAAACATAAATTACAAGACCCCCGACCAAATAGATTGGATTGGCTGCTAGGCTGCTGAGGAATATGAAAAATATGAAAAACATTTTGTAAATGTCACATTCGCATGGCCAGGAAAACGATCTCCGTGCCAAATTTCAGGCGCACCCCATTTCGAAACACTAAGGTATTTTTGTTTGTTTTTTAAGTTTTCATTTTGTGTGAAGCGTTGGCGGCATTTTGTCGCACCCTGACAGAGGGTACTGATATTTTTAGTAGCAAATATTGCAACAATTAAGAATTTAAAATATATCAAATATTGATCACTGACCGTTCGTTTTCTGTACGGTCTCTAAAGTCTCTAAAGGATAGTAAAAACTACTGTGAAGGATATCTACTGTCATTGTCTTAAGTGTATGCAGCTTCGGTGCTATATTTTCTTTCCTATTTTTTCCCCCATATTTCGTGTAGTTCCCTGTTGACAGTTTTGTGCGTGCAAATGTATGCACACTAGTTTTTGAGTCTGAGACACGAATCGGCTTTCGGCACATCATTTGAAGAGTCTTCTGTTCATAATGCTGGCAAATTATTTGCGCAAACAGTTGGCAAGTGTGTGGCTTGAGTGGTTTTATTTCTGGCTCTCTAATGTTTTTCATTTTGTCGGTAGTTTCCGATTATTTTTTATGGCCTTAAATGTAGCCTACGTGAGTCGTTTAGATGGGTATCGATAATATAGCAGTGGGAGGTAGCTTGGGTAAAACTTGTACGTTTTCCACAGGCCTATACCCGAAAACTATTCGTTGTACTTCGTCGTACTCTGATGTGGGACGATGTCATTGATTTTGATCAGCCAAACAATCCTTTCATCATTTTTGTTGAGTTCTATCCAGCAGTGTTCATCCGATTGGGCTGTGTGTTGATGATACATTCAGTCAGTGCGACAAACATATTTCTTCATGAAGATTGTAGTCCAGATTCCATTACGATTCTCTCGTCTTGCTTTGACATTCGAATCAGACTCTCCCCCAAGCTCTGGCTGACAGCTATAATCTGCCACACGATTTCCTCATCAGGCCTCAGTCAACTCAATCCGCACTGAAATGTATAAATTGCATACAAGATCGGACTTAATGTGGCCACTTTCAGAGACGCCGCCACTTATCGGGGCGCCGTTGATCCAACACCACCAACACCAGCACCAGCACCAGCACCAGCACCGACACCCAAGTACTGGGGAACCATTTATTATGGCAAACAAAATGCTATAATTAATTTTTCTATTATTTTCTCAAATACTCCCCGCCATTAGGAGGAGTAAGTGGAGGAGCCAGAACGGAGCCAGAACGGAGCCAGCGAGGAGTCAGACACAATTTCCTGGCCAGCTTAATAGTCCATTAATTTACGAGGGGCACGAAAACAATTGAGATGCAGTGCTACGGACGACGACTACGACTACGACTACGACTACGAGTGATATGACGTGCCGGGGCAGGTTCGATCAAAGAAGGCATAAATAACGTCCCGACAGCCAGGCGAAGGAGCAGCCGCAGCGAACTGGAACTGGTTCAAGATTTAGCTGTTTCTTCCGCTGGTGGCCGGCCGCGCCGAAATTTATGCAAACGGGTTAATTAACCAAGGCAGAAGGAGGAGGAGAAAAAGCGAAATTCGGAACGCTGGCTACGGGAGTACGTGAGGCTGTTTGGAGACAGACTCCAGCCGGGTGGTCCTCTCCCACTCCCACTCTCTCCTGCTCTCCCTCAATGGCTTTAAATGTGGGTCAACAGTGGGCGGCTAACGAGCCAACAGCCAACCGCCAATAACCGCTGTTACCAAATGCTAAACCAACGGCATTTGTGCTCGTATTCATCATTTCAGACATTTCGGATGTCAACTTATGTACATGTGTATGTACATATGTATGTACAATATGTATGTATAAATTCGTGCAGTGCAGTGCCGGTCAGTGAGTCAATCACTCAACTCAACCCCACTCATTTACTCATTTACTCATTTACTCATTCACTCATTCACTCATTCACCCATTGATTCATTCATTTAGGCCGTCTGTCAGCCAGCGTGTTGCCACAAGATTGTTATCGCAGTTGCCTACAGACTCTTAATTGCCGCTTGATTACTCGTGGAAATATCGAAAAGCAATCGCTACTATAATGTATACATATATTCATATGCTCTATGTGAGACTGACAGCTTCAGCTGTTACACTATCTATAAATCTACGATGTACAATATTACAGGAATTTATAAAGATTTAATATAATTAGGTGAATGCATTCGAGTATCTGCTTTTCTGCTGTCTGCAAATACGCCCTCAGGCAGGGTATCTGACATTTCCCATAGTTCAATTTATCTTTACGTTTTCCATACAAGTATTTCTTCTGTTGAGTCGAGATTTACGATAATTGATTGTCATGCGTTGGTGCACTTTTTCGTGGCAAACTGCATTGCGCATACGCAGTGTTGGCCGAGTACGCAGTGAGCGAATACATAAATCATTTAATCAATATTTTGTCATGTCGATGGTAACAAAAGTTGTCTTGCCCACAAAACACGTGCTCCAAATTAAAGTGAGCTGAGAATTCAAGCATATTTCTTCCAATCGCTGCTGTTTTTTGTTCCTATTCTCTGGTGCCGGCCGAAACGCAGGCGACTGTGCAATTAAAGTGTCAATTCATGGGTTTTTCTTTTCAGAACTATTAGTATTTTGTTGTTAATTTATTGCATTGCATTTGATTTGTGGTCGTTTGGAAATGTCAGTCCGGTTGACTCTTGGCAGTCGCATTGTGTATACGCCATGTTGTGCAGTGGAAATGACATGGTCCAAGGCCAATATCAAAGCAAGACAGCATACAGATCTTGAATTTGAGGGATTTCGATTGATTATTCCACCAGAGCCTCTCCACCATTGCAATTTCGACTGATCTTCATTGTCTCCCTTTCCATCCAGAAACTTAACATCTAAGTGCACATTCAGCCCACGAGGCACAAGGCACAAGGCAATCCATCCACTGCACTTTCCGCCCATACAAACGCAGGGAAACCTTCAGGCTTTACGCACATTCAAATTGAGAACCGTTGAACGAACGGAAGTACTCTTAGCACTGCCCACACATGGGATCTCTGACCACGGACAACGACCACGAACCAGACGGAGAGAAATAGCCGAAGAGCCAAAATAAAGAACGGAAAACGGAAAACAAACAAAACGGGCTCATTAATAAAAAATCAAACAAAACGGAATTGTCAATAAACCAAAATCGAGAGACTAGCAGACTAGCAGCCAAATGCAAAAGAGTCAGGCCCACGCCACAGACTGTTGACCGTGGGTGTGCGAGTGACTCCCAAACTGTTGCATGACAGACGCTTTTTCCAATCAAAGCACCAGCTACAGCCAAGACTAGTTATATACATATATTTATATAAATATATACATATATATATATGTATATGTATGTACCTTTGGATGTGCAGAAGGCGAAGAGTCGTGATTCTCATTGTACGCTTTAATGACATCATTTGCTCAGACGAAGCATCTGAGTGGCGTCGGTGATTGAACTTTTTATTGGTGGCCCGTTGTCTGAAGAAGTTGTAGCCTTTCTCTCCCGACTCTTTCATTCATGAAAATGCATATCCCCGAACGCCGGCGAGCACTTGACAGCTGTGCTGCGACTGTAGTCGGAGCAAGTCTTGTCAGGTCCCTGCAACATGCCAAGTGCCTCGAGGCGCAGCTTCCTTCCCCCCATCATCATCATACTCCCCATCCCTCCAGCGCCATCGACCGCGACATCAGCGACGGAGTGGAACCACTATCACCTCTCCCATCGTGTCGCGTGCTATGCTTGTTCATAATTTCATATGTGCATCCATTTGGCATACTCTAAGGATGATCGAGAGTTCTTTGCCTTGAATGAAGTCCCAATGAATACAACATATAATCTTGCATAACCTGCAAAATCTTAATCGATATATTTATCCCGTTATTTTAAATAACATAACTTTCCCTTTGAGCTTGTAACAAAATGAGAACAGCTTTGAGAACCTTTTAAAGTCCATTATTACTTCACCATATTATGAAATAACTTAATAATAAATAGTTATAGTATTTAAATTTTAATCCTTAAACATTCAACAAAATTGATACTTATCCTAAAAAACCACTTCACACTTCCATGTACGATATTGGATAGGAAGATATCCGATTAGAGCATTCAAACTTCATTATTTTAAAAACCCGTGTTGTCTTTGAATTTTGTATGCATTTTTCGCCTATTTTTCAGTTTTTTTTAGATCGTGCAATCAATTTTGAACATTTTCTATTAAGTTTTTTTTATTTTTTTATTTTGCGTTGGTTTTACCGGATTTATGAATGAATTTATTTTCGTATGTGCCTCCTCCTTGTCCACATGCGAGAGTGGAGACTTGTCTGGCTTGTTCCGTTGTCGTTGTCTCCCACAGTTTTTTTGTGTCCATCGTCCATCGTCCATCGTCCGCTTGGGCCGTCGTCGCATTTGTCGTTTGTCGCCCGAATAGGAAACTCTATGCATACGTACATGTGGGCGGGCTTCGAGGTGCTGCCTTCGCGCAACCCACAAACCAACTGGCTGGATGACTGCCTGGTGGATACGGGCTGCGGGCTGCGGGCTGCGGGCTGCGGACTGCGGGCTGCGGGATGGTGGGTCGTCTGGTTGGTCTGGGGCAGCAGTTGGTTGCTGTTTAGGTGCAGTTAGTTGGCTGCCACTGACAATGGTGCAATGGTGCAATGGTGCTTGTGGCCCAGTAACCCAAGAAGGGGAAAGCTCGAGAAATTGGATTTATTGGAGCTGACTCGTACTTTGAGTAATCGCACCACTTGGGAGTAGAGCCTTGCGTCCTAGATGTGTTCTATATTTTGGATACCGCAAAGACTCGTACTGATCTTCTTTTCCCTCTCTTTTCTTTCAGAATGCCACTGCAGCAGCGTGGGCTCCTTGTCCACGGCCTGTGATAAGCGATCGGGACAATGCGCCTGTCTGGCCAACGTGACGGGCAGACGTTGCGACAAGTGCCGGGCGGGGCACTGGAACCTCACGCAAGGCGTGGGCTGTCACGACTGCCACTGCGACCCTCACGGATCCCGGGGTGACGAGTGCAATCCGTGGACGGGTCAGTGCGACTGCAAGATCGGAGTGGGTGGCCAGCACTGCAATGAATGCACCGAGGGCTTCTTCGGCTTCAGCACCGAGGGCTGCCAGCGCTGCTCGGCTTGCACGGCGGAGGGTCAGATATGCGACTCTCACAACGGACGCTGCATTTGCCCCAAGTTCACCCGCGGATTGGGTTGTGGGCAGTGCGTGCCCGGCACTTGGGGTTGGCAGGCGCGTCTGGGCTGTCGGGAGTGCGAGTGTGATCACATTGGCTCCATTGGCCAGCAGTGCGCTCCGGGAGACGGACAGTGCCAGTGCCGGGAGGGCTATGCGGGCAGGAGCTGCGACTCCTGTGCCGCGGGCTACTTTGGCTATCCGGAGTGTAGGCGCTGCGGCTGCGACGCAGACGGCTCTTTCACCCGCTCGGATGGCTTGATTGCCTGCGACTCAAATGGCCAGTGTCCGTGCAAGAGTCTCGTGGTGGGTCTCAAGTGCGACACCTGCATGCAAAGCACTTTCGGGTTGTCCGCCCTCAATCCGGAGGGGTGCACCCGGTGCTTCTGCTTCGGTCGCTCCGGTGAGTGCCAGCAGAGCGACCTATCCTGGGGCCACATACGCATGCCCGAGTCCCGGAACCTCAGTGTCCAGCAGATACGTCCCCAGCACGTGCCGAGCGGAGAGTACGAGTACATTGTGGTGGTCCAGATGGAGGGTACCGTCTTCCATCGCGAGGATGCGGAGATACAGCGCATGAACGACCTTAGCCTGGTGCCGCGATCGACAGGCAATGTCTCTATTGGTGCCTACGGGCAGTTCTACCATCCGCTGTACTTTCAGCTGCCGCCTCAGTTCTATGGGGATCGCACTAGCAGCTACGGTGGCTATCTGTACTTCTCACTCATCACCGAGGGAGCCCACACTCCGCTGGAGCGACAGATCCTGGCCCAGTACCCGCTGGTGCAGCTGCACGCCCATTCCAAGCTGCTGTTGGACTTCTACGAGTACGAGGAGTTCGAGTACTCCCTGAATGTGACGCATCGCGTGCCGCTCCACGAATCCCTTTGGAAGTATCACCACAATAATCAGGCCGTGGATCGGGGAACTCTAATGGCTGCACTTCAGAACATTCGCCACATTTTCATCCGAGCGTTTGCCTTTGCAGATTTCCAGGAAGTTGTGTAAGTCCTGGGATACAGCCTCTCATTGGATACATCTTTGATTCTCCTCTCTTTTGTTTAGCCTTCAGAATGTCCACATGGATGCGGCAATCTTTGTGGAGGGCTCTACAAACCTGATTGCCAAGGGTGTGGAGCGCTGTAAGTGTCCCAAGCGCTTTGATGGTCTCTCCTGCCAGGACCCTGGACGATCATTTTATCGCTGGCGCAACACCAGCGATGTGGACAGTGTCTTCATTGAGGACCTGATTGGACGGGCAGCTCCCTGCCATTGCAATGGCCGCAGCAGCGATTGTGACAAGGAGTCGGGTGTCTGTCAGGTAAAAGATGGATAAAACAAATTATTCTTGATCCTATATCTGATTTGCAACCCCATCCACATCCAGAACTGTCGCGCGAACAGTGGAGGAGATCATTGCCAGCAATGTGCCGAGGGCTTCTACGGCGACCCCAACTCCCCGCACGGCTGCCAGGCCTGTCCGTGCCCCGAAACCAATCGCAACTTTGCCCGCGGCTGCAATGTCTTGGACGGCGAAGTGAGTTGTGTGTGCAAGCCCGGTTACACGGGGAGGCTGTGCGAGCGCTGCCATCCCGGCTACTTCGGCAATCCCACGCTCTATCCCAATAGCAGCTGCCAGGCCTGCAACTGCAATCCGGACGGAATCCGAGCCGAGGGCTGCGACTCGGAGACGGGTCAGTGCTATTGTCGGGATGGTGTCACGGGCCTCAAGTGCAGCAAGTGTCTGGCGGAACGTCATCATGTGGTGGACAATGGATGCAGAGGTGAGTCGTCTCCTCAAACAATATGTGTGCCCCAGCAGAGGGATCTCCGGATAAGTTATTCATGATCCAAAATAAGATCATTTTGTAAGCTTCTTTACCTTAGTTGTGATACGTTGTGATTCAAATTCGACAAAGGTGCAATGGTACCTTGTGAAATTAATCTGAAACACCTTTTGTCCTCAAACGCAATAAATACGAGTAAACTAATAGTAATATACATGAGACAAAACACTAAATGGTTCTAAAACCCGTCTCCAGTCAATTCCTCCGGTCTTCAGTCGAAGAACTGAGGCACTATTTGTGACAAAATGCAGTTTCCCACGAACAAAATTGAACCTGAAATGTAACAATCGATCATCTCTGTATTCGTATACCCTTCGCTCGTTTTTGCAGTTACTCAGTTAGCAAAATGTAATGTCATACGGCCATAAGTCAGTTAGCAAGTCTAATGTCATACGCCCATAAATCGCTCCTTTACTTCGTTTTTTTTGTTGTCTCTAAACAGCTGTTTTTTGGTCATTGGTCGTTTTTGCGTAATATTGTTTGCTATGTTTTCATTAGTTATTCTCTTACGTAAATAGTTCTCCAGTTCTCATCATTTGTGTGATCACTGTTCATGGAGAATGATATAATCCCATGAATTTATGAAACCATGTGTTTGATGCTTCTGCCAACCGAAGCTAGCCTTCCTTCGTTAACATCTTTTAATTGAATATTTTTCCACAGTTTGCGACAATTGTACTTTATTACTCCTGGACTATGTGGAGCTGGTGGGCCACAAGCTGCGTCGCGGGCTCCACAACATGGACCTGACCGGTATACCAGCGCCGTACCTCAAGTTGTCCGAGTACGAACGAGCCTACGACACTTGGCGAGGGCGGCAGCAGGACTTCAGCCAGGCCAGAAAACTGCTGCAGGACTATGATACGGCTGGCGTCCTCAAGCTGGATGCCCATGCAGAAAATATGAAGTTCCAGTCGCGCAAGGCGCTGTCCACGATCGGAAAGAGGGAGTTCGCTCTCAAGGCCATGCAGGATGACGCTTCGGCGCAGCAACACGATGTGGGCCTGGTACGGGCAGAGATACTCCAGACACTGCTCGATTTGAGGAGCTACGGGAAGAGTGCCCAGCACCTCAGTCTGCCGACGGCTCTAAAGCAGGCCCGCTTCTATCTGCAGGCAATCCAGGAGCACCATCAAGGAATCCAGGGCATTCGCAGCACCAACGATTGTGCCTGGCGTCACTTCTACGTCTCGGGCAACGCCTCGGATGCCGCTTTCGATGAGCGGGGTCGGCTGGAGATGCTCTGGCGAGATCTGAACCAGACCAACCATCGTGTGGTGGACTTGCGACTGCAGCTCGATCGCACCCTGGAGGTGGAGAGCGAGGCGGAGGACATAGTGGAGCATGTGCGCAACCTGAATGGCCATACGGCCGAGGCGCACCATGAGCTGAATGCCCTGGGCCAGCTGATTGGAAAGTATCTCAACCAGAGCTTTCTCGACCAGGGAGAAGAGCTGGCGAGGCTCACCCTCGATCGGCAGTCTCTGCTGAGCGAACATCTGAACCAGTTGGACGGTGCGGCTGTTCTCCTGAATGCCACCCTCGGCGTCAAGTCCGAGCAGCAGCGGGAGGTGCGCAAGCACTGGCTGCCCAAGGCGGAGAAACATGCAGATCGTCTGCTGGAAAGGTCGAATGAGTATGCTCGGCAGTTCCAGCCCACGAGGAATGGTGCACGCATTGCCATGCTGGCCAGCTCGGCGCATAGCAACATAACCAAGGCGATCAACGATGCTCGTCAGGGCTCTATCCTGGCCAAGGAACGGGTCTACGATGCCCAGAGAACGCTTTATCCCAGCGATGGCAGCTCCATGATTGAGCGAGCCAAGCACTCGTTGCACCGCTCCAGGCAGCTGCAGCAGGAGGCACTTAAGCAGATGCACAAGTCAAACGTGCTCAAAGAGAAGCTGCATCAGCAGCAGGAGCAGGTGGAAGGCATCAAGGCTACCATCTTCGAGTCAGGGCTGCGCACCAACAACATTTCCAGCCAGTTGCAGACACTCACCGACAGTTCGGCCCGTCGTCATGCCAAGGAGAGCCTGGACCTGGCCAGGAGAACCGGCGAGCAAATGCGGGCCGAACTTCGAAAGGCCAAGGAGACGGAGGAATCACTTCAGAATATGCGCAAATCCTTCACCAAGCTCGAGCCCGACTGGGACATCAAGCTCGGCATGGCTCAGGAGAACATATCGCTGACCAAGACCAATCTCCGACTGGCCAACGTCTCGCTCAGCTATCTAGAGCAGCAGGCGGCAAAGGAGCAGCAAGTGTTCGAGTCCTGGAACAATAGCATGGCCAAGCAGTTGCAGCAGCTCAAGGACCAGATAGCCAAGGCCAGGCATGCAGCCCAAGCGGTGAGTGGGGGAATCGGACGGGTATTCAGAGTATTAACCATTGTTCATTCATTTGCATTTACAGATCGATGTCTCACTTGAGTCACTGGGTCCTAAGTGCATCCGCTCTTACCTGCCCTCATCGTATGGCCTGAGTACCTCCAACAATTTGCGCCTCAGCTTCGCGTTGGCGAACCACATCGAGAGCTCGCCCCTGATCCAAGTGGAGGGCAGTGAGGGACGCCACATCACCCTGGAGCTGTACAAGCGACGGGTGCGCCTCGTTTGGAATCTGGGGGGGACCACGGCGACCGTCACCCATCCCATGGTGGTGCAGACGCGGGATCCCAAGTACGACGATGCCTGGTACCATGTGGAGGCCAATCGGACGCTCAATCTGGGTAGCTTGGTGGTGCGACGGATGAATAACTATGGGGTGCTGACACCCAGCAGTCCGGTCACCATCACTGGCTCCACAGACACGGAGCACACGCGCTTCTATCAGTCGCGAAACGATCGCATATCCCTTGGTGGCTTCGCCTCAAAGGATCTGCAGCTGACGCCTGGCCTCAATGTGGTCGTGCACCATGTAGAGGTGGACAACAAGCCCCTGGGACTGTGGAACTTTGTGGACAGCGAGGGGCGGTGCGGTGGTTCCATGATCGGTGCCCGCGAATCCTCCGCCTCATCGACGGCACGTCACTTCAACGGCCTTGGCTATGCCCAGCTAATGAAGACCCGTCCCCGGCCGTATCGCAAGAATCTGTTCTCTGTGCAGATGACCTTCCGTACTCTGGACGAGAATGCGTTGCTATTCCTGGCGGTTGATGACAAGAATGTAAGTCACAAAATGACACCACTAGCTGCTAACTAACTTGTCGTTTTTTGTTTCCCCAGAACCGCTCGGTGTCGGTAACATTGAGCCGTGGACGCATCATGTTCCGCATTGACTACGGCGACGAGTCTAAGCTGGAGATCAACACTACCAAGAAGTACAATGTGGGTCAGTGGATCAAAATCGAGGCCGCCCGCGAGTTCTCGGCCAAACGAAGCACAGAGAACGGCATGCTCCGCGTGAACAACGATCGTCCCATCTCAGGGGCACCCACACTGCCCGTGAACGCACACCTGCTACCAGATTTGTCGAAGGCTGTTTATTATTTGGGTGGAGTGCCGCCAGGTAAGGATTATAAGCTCCTTTTATATCCTTTGGGCCTTTGAAGCTTTCTTCCTAACGTCCTCTAACGTTATCTTTTTGTTTACTCATAGGCTTCACATCAGGCACGACGAAGGCTCCGGGCGCTGATAATCCCTTCCTTGGCTGCATGACGGATGTTCAGGTGAACGGCGAGACGTACGATCCCCTAGAGAGCTCCAGCTACTTCGGCGTAGAGCCTTCCTGCAAGGACATGATCACAAAGTGAGTAACAAACTTGAACTCCTATAGATCAGTTTTGCTAAAGTACTTCTTTTCGAATCCACCTTTCAGGGCTGGATTCTCGGGCAACGGCTATCTAGAGCTACCGTCGCAGTCGCTGAGAAAGCGCTCGAATACTGCCCTGGTCTTCCGCACCCTACAACCGGACTGTCTCTTGCTCCTGGCCGCCTATCCGCCCGAGGTTCTGGCCGACTACGATGACAAGGACATCAAGGGCAACTACTCAATGAGCCTGGTGGATGGCCAGCTGCACGTGTGGGTCAACTCTGGCCGCAGCTTTGTCAAGCTGTCTTCCAATATCAGTCAGCTGAACGATGGTGAGCTGCACGTGATCAACTTGATAAAGACTGGTCGCCGGCTGGAGCTGATGGTGGACGATGAGCTGCAGGATGTGCGCAGCCTGAGCGGCAACCCAACCGTCATTAGTCTGCCCCGGGAGGCGGGAGGTCTCTACATCGGCGGAGCTCCCCCGCACGAGAGCTTTACGATGCTGGCGCCCACCTTCCTCAACCTAGAAGGAGCCATTCGGGATGTTGTGTTCAACAACCGGACCGTGAACTTCAACGATGCTCTGACCTTTTCCAATGTCCAGATCGGACGCAATGGTCCCCTGATGGGCAGTCTCAAGGGTGGACTCTACGACGTGTTTCTCAAGACGGAACCGATGATCGGGAAGAGTTTTACGGCCTCGCCGGAGGGCTGCAAGCGGGTGAGTTGCTAAGGCTGTTTCCTTCTTTTTTGGCTTGGTATGGGAAATTGGTGAGGAGATTGGGGGAGAAGAGACTTGGATGGGACTGCGACTGTGACTGTCCATCCCCATCCGCAACCCTGCATGTAAATTGTGGCTGCCTAACTCTATCTTAAACTCAAACGTTTCTCTTTGTTCTTATAGGATTTTAGTTGCTAAGCAATTATGTCAAAGCTGCTACGCTAAAAGCTTCAAGCGCTGCGCTTCAAGAAAGCTCATTTGTATACTAATTTCGCCTAAACATAAAACACAAAACACAAACACACAAAACAAAACAAAACAAAAAGCTAACCAAACAAAGCTACTCTATGTGGTCTACATGTGGAGTAATATAACCTTTATATAATCATCATCAAAGATACATATAACCTCAGCTCAGCCATAGCTGGAAAGTTGTCCTACGTAACCATGATCATGAATGTGAAACCTCAACGAAAAGATAGACGGACCATCATGTTCGTGTTCATGTTTATGTAGGACAACTTGGCTAGCGTTAAGTCCGGAAGAGGATTGGTCCTGGTAGCTCCTGGGCGCATCGGGTCCTCGGCTAACACAAAAAGCGCTATAATCATAGTTAATAATCATCTTTTTTACGACATATATTTTTTGTAAATATTTCATATGACTTTTTTGCTACACGATAAGTACGGCTCCGAAGCTCAGTCTAGTCCTTAAGATTCACACCACTCATATCAACGCTTTGTGTACGTTTTTGCTTTCATAAATGTATCATACGATTAACACTTGCTTACCTATTTCGCGACCACAACACGGACATTTGATTGTTATCACATCTTTTTTAAATCACGTTTCAAATAAAACATTTTTATAACAAAAAAAACCGAACAAAAATCATGGAAAAGTTTTTATTCTTAACCCATTGCAATCCAATCTCACGGAGTGTTCTCTCTGGGAGATCGCTATGCTTAGAGCTCAGAAACTAACACAAAGTCGTCGGGGTGAGTTGAGTTCCTCGATAGATTAAGCAGGTCCTGGGACTAATCGGGGCTCTTTCTTGCAGATCGGCAGCTACTCCTACGAGCCGAATGCGTTCAAGTTCGGAGACGAGATCTACAGCTACTCGCAGCTGAAGCTGCCCGAGCGCCACTTCTGGCAGCGCAACTTCCGCCTGAGCTTCGACTTCCGCTCCTTCTATCCCAACGGCATGCTCTACCTATCCCCTGGCAGCAAGGAGAAGCCCAAGCACTACGTGGTACTTCTCCTCAAAGACGGACAGCTGGTCCTGGTCGTGCGGGGTCGTCGTCGCGAGGAGCTCCAGCTCACAGCGAAGCTCAACGATGGCGAGTGGCATCGGGTGACTGTCAGCTGTCATGAGCGCAAGGTCACCATGTCGGTGGAGATCGGCCGAACGGACCAGAAGACCTCCGCCCAAATGAAGTTGCCGAAGAAGATTGGGGCCTCGCAGCTGCTGCTGGTCGGCGGCCTGCCCCAGGCCCCAGTCAAGGTGGCATCGGAGCTCTACATGCGACTGGAGCCCTTTAAGGGCTGCCTGCGACGCGTAACCATCAACAATAGCACCCAGGACCTGGCCCGTCCCGGCAAGCACTCGAATGTGGGACAGTGCTTTCCCACCGTCGAAAGAGGCAGCTACTTCCCCGGCGATGCCTATGCCATATATAGTGAGTTATACCTAATGTACAGCAATCAGAGACCTTGGTGTCCTAACAATTGTTTCATTTTTACAGAGAAAAACTTTCATGTGGGAAAATATCTGGACCTGGAAACGGAATTTCGAACGTCGGAATTATCGGGAATATTGCTGAGTGTTTCCGAGCCAAGTGGATTCCCAGCTCTATCGTTGGAGCTTCACAACGGCAATGTAGGAGAAAATCCAGTGTGTTCCGTGATTGCATCTAAATTGAATCTCTTTGTCATATTGCAGATCGTTTTCTCCTGCGATCTGGGGGATGGAATGCCCCTGCGTCTGGAGTCGGCGTTGCCTGGGAAGTATGCCCTGTGCGACAACAAGTGGCATAATATTTCGGCTCTCTACGATGGCGAGCAGATTGTCCTTCGAATCGATCAGCTGCCAGCCGTCATCAGTGCTGGAAACCCACGGAACGCGGGCAAGGTGCAAACCCGTTCTCCCCTCTACATAGGCGGGCTGCCAGGTATAGGAACAAACATATGCTCTATGGGAAAATCAAGCGAAAGTACTGATATCTCTCACCTTTCAGATGTTGCTCCCAGCGGATCGCTGCTGTCGAGGGAGAACTTCAAGGGCTGCATCCGTAACGTGTCCATACGCAACGAGAAGCGCGACTGGATCGATATGGACGATCTGCGTAACGTCCTGCTCAGCGAGTGCCTCGTGTCCAGCGATGATACGTAGCTGAAGAACTGTCCGGCCGCCGTCCGGGGCGTTTCTGGTTCCTGTTGACGACACACCAAAACTTTTTCCAAATGTATTGTGATCAATTACGAGTTTTATAGCCTATCACTGCCATATAAGTTAGCCTAGCCTAGGATTAGCTTTGGATATTCATATGTATAGTACATATCTCAACCGAACTTACTTAGAACTTTCATTGCCAGTGACTGCATTTCGAAATCCGCAATCTGATTTTTATTTATTTCGCTTATTTATCCCAGTTATTCTTCCCTCTCGCTCTCATTTATTTATTTTATGTTTTAAAAGAGGCTTTAAGTTTGTATTTCTTTTCATTCGACTTAACCGAATCTCCTGTTTGTACAGTCCACAACGAGATAATTACCAATAAGTAGAATTAGTTTATACGACTTTCATTTGTACATAGAAGCGGCCATTTAGCCTGTAAGCATCATAACATTTAGATGTAGTACTGGCATCTATATAAATTAAATAAAAAACCATTTATTAAATCGATAAATAATGCGTTCTCATTTCATGCAGCGGAGCCGTAAAGTAATTGTTTACTAAAATATTTAAAAATTTACAAATAATGCAATTAAACTAGTTTCGTGGAATTATGTTTTAAATAAACAGATAAACTCAGGATTTCGATTGGGGCCAAGCGTTTGACTAATGATATAGTACCCTCTGTGAGGATGCCCTTCCCTTTGATACCCCGTTTGACACCAAGGATTTTATAAGAGTTTAAGTTTGACAGCGCTTAATAATGTTGGAACAGATTTGATTTGAAGATGATCCTACATTTTAGTTGTCTTTGACAATTTTGAATAGCTCTCTGGGAGATTTGTGTCGCATATCTGGTTCATCAATAATAAAATAATAAAATCCATTATCCATTATTTATATATAGTAGCACATATATATATTTTTTAATACTCCACACAATGAACACGGATCGGAGCAGCCGACGAGGAAACAAGCCATCCGTGAGTGATCACGCCTATCATGTCTACTGCATTAACTTCTACGACAATGGGCTGAGTGCGCTTCGAGACGAGTTTATAAGACGAATCAAGTGCGGTCTGCGCCGACCCCTTTTCGTTATAGATGTAGAAAACGAGGTGCAGTTGGCCATCCAGCAGCAGGACCTGCGTATGTCAAAGCCGTATGCCAAGAGGACAGGTAAGTGTATAAGTAAGTGGACCATCAGCAGGCCCGACAGTCACCACAAATTTCTAGTAGGAACAAACGAGCTAATGTCCACGGATCCGGTCAGCATAACCATGCAACGAATACGGGAGAGCGTGGCCGAGTACGACAATATAAGCAGAAATATCGACCAGGAGCTGCACTTTAATCTTTATGAATATTGGCAGAAGAACTCTCCGGCCGAGCTGAAGAATATCTCGACCGAGCCCAACAAGGAGCGAACATCCAAAACGAAGAATGGACTAGACACCATGCGCACCAATGCCACTGCTTCCGGGAAGACAACCAAGTCCAAGGCCGACAAGGGACTAGCGACTAGCGAAATGTCGAAAATGGAGAAAATTGAGTGCGTGTCTGTCACGGCCAAAGACCACCATAAAGTTGGCAAGGGAAAGCCGCTGTCCAAGCGCATGGTAAGCGAGTTGGTTAAATTATGCACAATAGTTTTAGGAGGTCGTAAATAGTATATATGTATGGAAAAGGCGAACACACCTAATTCTGTTTTTACACGGTAGATTGGTTCGTGAAAAAACCGTGTAAAAAAGAAATTGATCGTATGCAAAAATAGGTGGTTGGTTCCTTGTCGCTAAAACCTATTAAAATTAGGGAAAAAATTAGGAAACGTTGGAAAAACAAATTTGCTTATAAAAAATGTCTTTACCAAACACGTCTGATTGCATTGATAGTTCACAAAATACTAACACATTTCTATTGCAAAAATGTAATCCCCTTAAATTTCCACAAAAAGGGAATTCCCCTAAATTTTTGCTATCTACAATTGCAGTAAATTTGCTTGTATGTACATATGTATGTATGTATGTATACGCAAAACAACGAAAGAGAAACAAATATGTACATACATATGTATTCTCTTTATGCTCTTTCTTGTTTTTGTTTGATTTCTAGCTGTTTGTGAGCTGTGTGTGTTTTTTTTTTTATCTATTTGTGTTCTGTTATTTTAAACCGTGCTAAATGGAATAAAATCGTTTAAAAAAATTTAAAATTTTTGATTTTCAAACCGTGTTACTTCAAAACTGTGTAAAAAAGACCGTGTAAAAACAGAATTAGGTGTACTAGGCAGCAACTCATTTATTCTTGCTTAGCCAGGTCCGTCCCGTCCATCTGTAGAAATTCCAAGATCTCAAAGTCCATAGAATTGGATACTATTTGAAATAGTTATAGTGTGGATACTAAGGGATTTGTTGCTCCCTATACTATAGTGACTTTTCTAAACCTTTTCTATAAATCACTGCTCTACCTGCTGCTCTCTGTAGTATATCAATGATAACCCTCTGACGACGAAGATCATGATCCTGGTCATTGGCCACTTCGACAATGATTTCTACAAGTCTTTGCTGGCCAACCATCAGCCAGTTCGGGCAATAATCCACTTCCTACCCGAGGAATGCGCCTACGATCTGCTGGTGCCGCGCCCGCGACGGGAGCGGTATCTACAGGAGACCATTGAAAACATCCAAAAAGATATTCACTCGCTGCGTAAGAGGACGGCCACTAAGCGCGTGGGCATATTCCAGCAACAGCTGCCCCAGATGTCCGCCTGCCTGGCGAGTAAGTTCACGGACGACATTTTCAATCAGCTGAGCTGGTTCGTGTACGATGTGGAGACGCTGCGGGAACAGTATGTATCGTACTACCTAGCGCCCTACCAGGAGATCAATGTGAAGATGAGCCCGGACGCCAACATGCAGGACAGTTTTCACACGGCCGAGTCGCTCAGCATTCAGGGGCACTACCTGAAGTCTCAGATGCCAGCAGCCAGGGCTGACGTTGGGACCATCTATCTCTACGTAGAGTCCCTAATGAGCATATTTGGCAATCCCAGGGAGCTGATGACCGAGATGGAGGTGCTACTGCTGGCAAATCCCACTTCTGCGGCGCAGACACGGATGCTTGACAAGGTCAAGGTCTATGCGAATGCCTTCAAGAGCATTGTGAAGCTGGCCAAGAACGACCGACTGTTTGTCGAACAGGGCAATTCTCTGCTGTGCAGCATTCTCTCCTACATGGACCAGTCGTTAATGACCAATGTCTACCACGGCTGTCTCGAGTACAACGTGGTGCGACGCTACTTCACCAGTGGCTACATCACCGAATCCCTTCCGTACTCACCCTACAACGGTGAGTTGGAGCCCATCTTCCTTCCCAAGTACGCCCAGCTCTATCTCACGGACGATGCGGTGACGCAGCGCATCATAGAGCTGGTCAACGACTACGATGACTTCACCGTGGAGGAGGTCTTTCCCAGTGTGAAGCTCTACACCTTCAGGCGGGCTCTCAACGAGGTCTTCGAGCAGCAGAAACAGACTGTGCTCCCCACCCGCCTTTGCTTCAGGGACTTTACCCTCTTTGAGATGGAGCAGTTCCTTAATGACCTGGTGACCCCCCAGATGTTCGATGAGGCCATGGAGCAGAACGAGAACATGGCTATGGCTCATAGCATTGCCACCATGCACGGCCTTGAGAATGAGCCAATGATAATTAAGTGTAAGGGGGGTCAGCGTCTCAGCATCGATCCACATGTATTCGTTCGGCCGCAGTCGCTGAAGGCGCAGACAAAAGACAAGGAGAAGGAGGAACACACACCAGCGACCGCAGCTAATTTAGAAAGTACGAGGAGTGCAAAAAGTCTGCGGCACTCCAAGACTAGCCTGCAGGCGAAGTTCAATTTGACTGGGAGTGGGGGAACAAACACACCCTTCATTGGACTGGGACCCAATCATCCCATGCTCAAGGGCTACAACCTAGACGACACACAGCAGAAGATCAAGTCCAAGACCTCCACGTACTTCTTCGAGGAAGGCCGGATCACGCTGTACGAGGAAAAGTGGAATTTCCGGCAAATGAACAAGTGCCTCTCGTTGAACGTCGACGGCCATCATGTGCACTTCAAGAGCTCTGCCAAAAGTGTGGGTACCACGGATGGAAATATTCGCGTTGAGTCGAAAAACGGAATCAGCTTAAGAGTGCTGCTCTCGGACACGGAGTGTGCCAAGGCTGTGGTAAACTACCCAAACGGACTGAGCACCTACTGCCATGACACGCATGCCGAGCACCTGTGGTCCATTCAGGAGAACCAGCTGGACGAGAGCCGTCGAGTCTGTACCCCCTACGGCTGCGTCATTGTCTTCTACAACAACAGCTCCACTGTACTGATAATGCGATACAACGGTGAGGTGTATCAACTATTCAGCTATACTGAAGCGGAGGTCGAGGAGGAGGAGGAAGCAGCAACCGAGTTTATCAATGCATGCTCCACCCAATCCACCTACAGCAGTTACCATCCCCTTTCCAATGAAACCAAGAAGAGAAGAAGTCGCGATGTAAGATCTTCGCAGAATGCTCGTTCCTCAGGCGGCGCCGACAGCCTCTCTCGTCCCTCAGTTCAAAGCAACACCTCCAAGGAATCTTCCGCAGCCCGCAAGCAGCGACTGGCCAAGACCAAGCAGGCGGCAGTTCTGTTCGCCAGCATTGACTTTGAGCTCAAATACCTCAAGTTCATCATGGGCTTGTACAACCTCAGCTACAAGCATCTCAAGCTGATCACCTCGATGGGTAGTGTTGTACACGTGCAGACGGACGGGAAGATCTGGTGCGGGAAGCCCTTCAAGAACACCGAATGGCACGACTACTATGCCAATGAGTCGTATTCGATGCGGAATGATGGTGTCAAGGTTATATGGACGAAAGAGGAAACGAGATGCTACCACAGAGACGGCACGATCATCAGGACTGGCACTATGGAGGGCTGGGATCCGGGCGTCTTGGTGGACGAGATAGATGCCGAAATAAGTTCCAGTAGCTCGCATCGCGCACTAGTACGTAGGACTGCCAAAGAGGTTGGTGTACCCCCCATCCCCCAGTATATCAATATGGCGGAGGCTGATCCTTTCGGGCCAGTTGGTCAGGGGTCAGCGAGCTCTCAGGGTAGCCTTCAGAGCATAGAAACAGAAGTGCCAAAGAAAATGAGTATGAGTGAATATCTTGTAGAAGAGGAGGGAGAGGAGGTCATCATCTGTGACATGAGCTTCATAACCTACGTCCCGGATAGTTATTTCATTCAGCACCAGCTCTATGCCGGCATCCACTTCACCTTCACACACCTCACGGACGTGGATCTGAACATTAAGACGGAGCTGTTTATGTGTGACAACCTTAAGATTCGGTTGTACAAGGAGCCACATATCGAAGAGCTGAATCCAGCTGAGGTCACCTCAGCCGCAAAGCAATCCACCTTTGGTGATGCTGCAGAACATCAATTCCCTGTTTTTCAAGCAAGCCAATCCTCCGAGGCAGATTCAGATGAGTGGATGAAGAGAAGAAATCATGCTTCCATCAGTGGTGAGGGGTCCTTGCCACCGAAGCCACCGCTGCCGCCACCGCCACCGCCTTTCGAAAGCACCATGGTGGATATAGAAGGCATCAACCTTCGGATAACTGTCAGCGAGAAGCAGGCCGTTGTCACGACCCGGTTGCGTAAGTTTGGATGCGACGAGAATGCCCTGGTCGTTCGGTAAGTGCCAACTGTAGAATCTTCGACCAATTCACCCTAAACGCTCTTTTCCTCAGTGAGGATATCACGCTACAGGTGGACTTTGACAAAAATCTGTCGACCACATTTCGCAATTGGGTCGAAATACTGACCAAGTTCATCAACTGCTTCTGTCCCAAGTGGAGGACCGTCTACTTCCTGGAATCTACCTCAACGGAGTGTAAAAGAAAGGGTAAATAATCACACCATCCATCATCCATCAATATCAACTTCCTACCAGCTCCTTTACAGGCTTTGAGCTGTTTAGAACGATTCCTCCTTTGGGCAAGTACAACTTCTGTGCTGGCAACTACTTCATCGATGTGAATGAGCTAATGTCGGTAAACAACCGCATGAAAAACGATTTGGATTTTTATGACAGCGATATGGTTAAATTTCCACGTTTTCCACTCTATAAGACCGGGCCCCAACCAATTCAATTTCCCATGGTTCTAAATGCCAAGTACGTATTGAACAGCGCATGGAACTGTTTCTAAGAATATGTTTTTTAGGATCTTTGTAGAGCTACCTGCACAGCTGGCCAATTCGGATCGGATTCATCAGTTCATCAATCCCTTTGACCGGATCAAGTTCAGAAAGCTGCGGCATCGTTTCAACGAGTGAGTGCTGCAGAGAAACCAAAACCTTCTTCAGTTTTTATTGCCTTTATTATCAGGTCGGTTCTGTTCCATCTTCATCCGCGTCTACGTCAATTGGTGCAGCAGGAGATCAGCAAGCGCAGCTGGGCGAACCATCATCAGGAACAGCAGCGACGCAACTTCTCAGAGCAGCAGCGCCTGACCCTCTACATGGCCATGCTGAAGCACAAGGTGTATCCAAATTACTTCCAGTTCAGGGACCAGTTCTACTACCATATTCGCAACATTGACTTCTTCGAGTTCATGGCCATCAAGTGCAGCGAGAAGGCCAATCCCGAACATTACCGTGAGCACATCGATGAAACAGAGGAGCCCACTGCACCGACAGCAGTGCCCACAAAGAAGAAGAACAAGAAATGCTTGTGCCCCAAGTACGTTCAGTCGCTGCAATAGCAAATACGAGTACCATGCTCACCTGCTACTTACGCCTACACAAATCGAAATAAAGCTGCGTAAAACCAAAGACAACATAAATAGTCTATCTATATTGTCTTTGGTATAACTACATATATGTTCACTCGAACATTTATTTATTTTATTTATACATACAATTCGGGGGTGTTTTTTTTTCATTCAAATGACCGTATGACAGACCATAATAGACTTTTCTATCTGACTAACTGCAAAAAAATTAGAGAAAGTATTATGCTAATGAGCTTGGATTTAAGTTAATAAGAAGTCGATGTTGTTTTGTTATATACATATACGAGTATATGTACTTTATTAGGTTTACATATTACGCGGTATAGTGGCCGAAAACGATGGAAAGTTGTTGTGTAGTGGGATGCATGTATAGAGCGCTATTCGAATGTCCGTAATTGCAAGATCGAATATATGCGTAAGTAGGAGATTGCGAAAGTATACAGGTGCAAGATCAGATGAAGACAATAGAAATGAAGGCGATAATGATGACGATCGGCTCAAGACTGACTAAAGATAAAGAGCGTTAGAGCAGCTCGGGGCTGCTGCTAAGCCGAGCACGAGCGATAGAGCGCGAAAGAACAGCTAAGATATCGATACACAGGTAACTTCGAACGGCTTTATTCCCCTGACCTTTATCTGGAAAGTGCCATTTGGGCTGCCATTGGGACAAGTGTCGGGAATATTCCCCAACGTTTGATTCATTTTCAATAGCTAATTATCTTTTCCAGCAAGCACTTCAAAAACCATTTTCACCTTTACCTGATGAGTGTATTTTGTCTTTCATTTCATTGTTGTTATCGGCTGCCACTTTCAACTGGGGGAAATTATCGAGGATTGCACAGATCCGCGATACAAACTTCCTGCGTTAAATGTAAATGACTTCGACTGCGATCGAGGAACAGCTCTTCTATAGCTTTGTTTGTAACCCACTAACCCACACTTAGTGGTCACCGCCGTTTGCCGATGTCGGCTTTCCTGATTCCAGGATCTTGTCGACGGGAAACACATCTATGTAAGATTTGTCAGACTTGTAAGACGATCAGACATATACATTTCGCAAGTCCAATTTCCATATGTGAAGATGATGATATATGTTCGGAAATTTTCTTTTAATATTAATATTGAATTAAACTTAGAAAATCATCTATATCCATATGTGAAGTTGATGATAAATGTATGGGAATATACTTCCAAACTGAATATTTAATTAAACTTAGAAATTTGCATGTGAACACATACGTCTGCGAAAACAAGGAAATGGATCTCTTATCTGACTTTGTCAGGAGGTTCTGAAGATGATGTTAAGAATGTATGAAACTTTACTCTTAAAACTAATATTTAATTAAACTTAGAAATTCATCCGCAGACGGATTTGACTGGGTTGTATGCAAATCTTTGTAATTCTGCCATAGAAAAACGTCGAAAGCTGCGGTACGTCTAGTTTCCTTCAGCACATGGTTCCACGGTGCACTTGGGGTAAGTCTCGAGACCGCTTCTGAATTCGGCCATGGCAATGTTCATAGCTTCGTGCTCGTAATTCACTTCGTCTTCGACATCGACATCGTCTTCCTCTTCGTATTCGTCTTCGTCCTCCCCTTCCCCTTCCTCTTCGACATCGTCTTCCTCTTCGTCTACGGTATCTAACGGTGGATGCCCTATGACATGAACCGACAGTTCGCGCCAATTGGTGTCGATTAGGAAGCGAATGACATCCGATTTGGTTAGGGTGCGCAGCACATCGGCCTTCTTCTGTCTACGACCGAAGATATAGTCGCCGCCGATGATCTCGCGAAAATTGTCTCCCACCTCATCCAACAGAGTAAGTGCAGGGGCAAGTCCCCAATGGAGAAGGTCGTCCACCCAGGATGCAAAGCTTTTGTCATCCATTTGCTTGGGAATCATACAAAACTTACGGCGAAATGCCTCGATGTCGTTCTGCATTTTTTTGGCGCTGTCATCTCCAAAAGTCTCCTTCAAGTCTACCGTAAGCTTGTAGCCGACAATGCCGTTATTGACGTGGACCCAGCCATTAATCTCTTCGCCGAGTTCCTCGAGATACAAGTCCCGGCTATTGAACAACGTATTCAAGAGGTCGAGTATGGCCTCCACGCGTAAAGAGTTTGCTCCGATTTGGTAGAAGTTCGTGATATTAGTGGTTGTAGTGTGCACGCAGGCGGCGTCGCAGCAGAAGACTCGGCGGTGCTGTGGAAGCTTTACGATGCGATGATCCACGAGCCGATGATCTTTAATGGGCTCGCACTTCAGCCGGCTGAGTACCGAATTGAGCACCTTGTGGGCTGACTCCTCCGTGTAGTTTCCCTGTACGAGGGCCTTGATGTACATCTCCTGCGGTAACTTCTGGGCAAATACCTTCAGATCCTCCATAGTGATGTCTTTAAGGGACTTGTACTGGTCGTTTGTGGTCCATGGCTTTTCTTCAAGCACAAAGGTGAGGATGTCCCTAAAATCACAGATTATAATTCGAGATGCAGATAGAATATGAAGATACCTTACATTGCTAACTGGGATGGATATTTCATTAGTTTTAAGTAGGATTTGCCCTGCATTTTGAGGTAGGTGGTGAGTATACATTCACAGAGGGTGGCGCCCACACTGACCATACCTTTGGCAATGGCCTTCACAATCAGATGGAGCTTTTCATTGTAGCCGCTCACAAATAGCCGCAAACCATTGTCGTTAACCATGAAGCGGCAGTTGAGATTGGCCTTTTCGGCGAGAATCAGTTCCTTGTGCACGTGCGCATTCACCAATGAAACGTACAAGTCGCACATAGCAGCGCTACAAAAAAAAAGAGAGGAGCGTCAAGAAAGAGCTATTGGAAATACATTCGATGACTAGATGGCTAGTGTGAAATATAAATCGCTTACTTCTTCGCACTCTGACTCAGCAGCGGCGTGATGAAAAAGAAGCATAAGTAGGCCTGGGGCTTCCCAAATTTGTCATCCTGTCGGAACCACAGCTCGCAGGTGTCCGTCTTGACCAACCTCTTGGGGTAAGGTGGCAGCGTGGGCTTGCCCTGCTCATTCCAGAACATCTTGAAGTCGTGGGCCACATAGGGATTGGCTTCGGGTAGAAAGAGCTCATCAATGGGCTCTGATTCGATCCACAGCTGCTTCCACTTTGCTGGCATGGGTAAAGTGGTGTACTCGGTGCCGAACCACTCCTCCCGCTTGTCGTATGGCATGCCCTCGTACGGCTCTTGCGAGGTAATCATTAGATTGAATTTAAAACTGTTCAGGTGGCCGATCAGTTCGGACAGGTGCTGATCGTCGGTGTCGCAGTAGAGCTCCCTGGCGGTGAGTATATCCTTGGATGGATAGTATTTGCTTTTGAAGACCAGTTCATCAACATCGTATTTATAGATACGGTCAGGGAGACGGAACTCTGCGACCTTACTCTTCTGCTGCTGTTCGTACAACTGACGCAAGGAACCGTTGGAACAGTTGGAGAAGACCTTCAAATAGGCAAAGGTGGCGGACAGCACCTGATCGATGTGCTGGAATCCCTCGTCGGTGAGGCGAATGTCCACATTAAAAAATGAGTGCATCGAGTGTAGATTGAAGCCGGTCTCGTCTATGCCAGCATAGAGATGGTGGGCCCAGTGGCGGCGCTCCAGGTAGGCGTACAGACTACCGTTTCCCTCGTACTCGATCAGGTAGGAGAGTAACTTATCTGGATTGCTGTGATAGTACTGGCGCATGTTAGGAAGCACCCAGGTTAGCTCAAACTTGCGCCGTTTCTCCACGGCCTTGACGAGGAAGACTTGCTCGTGGAACGCCGGACGGAAGGCGTTGCGGTAATCGAACTTGGTTAGGTCGGGCGCCTTGATGTCATTGCGGAGCAGCTTGGAAAAGTGGCGTACCACCATATTCTCTAGCACATCGATGGGCAGGATACCCTGCAGGCACACGTACATGCGATTGGCCGCATAGTTCTCGCGCCAGGCATCGTGGAGAGCTCTGTGCAGGGCACTGTCATCGACGTTATCCTTAAGCGATTTCATGTTACCCCAGTTGAAGGAGCCATGCGGATAGCCATCGGTAGCCAGACTGGCGAGCAGCTGGTTGCGACGAATTTCATCTTTTTGCGTCTTCTGCTGAAACTCAGAGTCCACGAGAGCGCGGGCACGTTCCATGGTCTCCTGCAGCATCAACGGATGCTTCAGAGAGAAGATTAAATATTCCAGACTCGGCTCCAAGTGTTCATCGGGCACAGTAAAGGAGAAAAGCGTGTTCTCGCTGAAGGTTGATGAGGAGCATTCGCCGCCGAATTTTTCCAAATGCGCAAGGAAGACGTTCCCCGCCGAACCTGGCTTGCTGCCCATGAATATCATGTGCTGCAGAAGGTGGGCCAGGCCCTGATAGTTGCACGGATCGGCGAATGAACCGTGGTCGATCATCAAGGCACAGGAGGCGTTATTGGGCAATCCAATTCCAACCGATGGTGCCGAAACGATCAAAACTTGTAGTCCATTGCCCAGCACAAGAGATCTAAAAGGCAATTGAGTATCGTTTCGATGGCGTGTCTCACCATTTCACTTACTTGTACATTTTCCTGTCGTTCTCCGATTTGTAGGGATCCTCCAGATGCTTTACTTCCGCCATTATAATATGTCGGATAATGGCACGGTGTTTGATTATGCGTTGGACCTGAATATGTTAGTTAGTTGGATCTGCTATTATAAAATCCGCTTACGCCAACTTCACGCAAAAACCAATATGGAGGTAATGGCGGGAGACAACTTTCAGTGGTGGCCTTCCGTACTTGCGATAGTATCGCTCAGAATCATCGATTGACTAAAAATCGTATCTTATTTCACTACATGTACTTCAAGAAAAGGCACCGAGACCAAATGTAAAATCACTAACCATACAGTATATAGATGTGCCAGTTCATACTACGAAAGCGTCACACACTGGCTAGCGCGCACAGTACCCCAGAGTACCGACGCGTCATCATGAGAGAGAACGCAGAGAGAACATCTTTGCATGTGTTAGTACACACGCAATATGTTTCGACAAAAATATGTGATTGAATGCTTTTTTCAGATTTTTTTAACTCTCTCAAGTCTTGTTCTGTTTTTCTCCAGCATGTTTTAGTGTATGGGTGCACATGCATTCTCACGTACTTTGCGTGTGTGTGTTTAGTATTGCTGGCCACTAGAACTGAAATTTGAGTTTGGTTCATGTTTTGGGTCTTTTGATGAACTGACCTACCGCCACAAAATAAATGAAGAATGGGCAGGGGGTGGGGGTATGGTACACTAGGGCGCGGGAAATAAAATAAAAGCTGTTATTTGTTTGATTTGTGATTGTTAATTATTATTATTGACTTAAATATAAAATATTACAATAATATAATTATACATTTATTTCCTTATCTTAAGCAGGTTGATTATAAATTATAAAAATTATGTAAACGCCGTCAGTTCTCGACTTTTTTGTTTATTATAACTAAAACAATGATGTATCTAAATATACGATATAAGAAAAAATATATATATGTATACTAAAATAAATATGCATAAATATAAATGGAATTGGTTTTACATATACATATGTATTTCAAATAAATTGTCAATCGCGCGCTTTCCGACGGGAATGTGGAAAGAAAAACTTTAGATGCCGGTCGCACCTTGAATACTCTCATGGATAATTATTCTAATATAAAGTCAATTATGAAACATTTTATGAACATACATATGTACATAAATATATCAGTTTATTACATTCGTATGGTATTCGTATATACTGTATGGTTAGTGGTAAAATCCTTATAAGAAAAGTATGAAGTGTGAGCGAGCGAAGTATAGTTTGGATTAGTTTGGATTTGTAGTCTTTGTGGTGACAGGTGACAACGATGATCGACTATTACTCTGAAATAATATTGTCTGTTCTGGTTCCATGCAAATTTGTAGCTCTATGATATGCAAAAACGTTCATGTGAACCTAGAAATTTACCGTTCAGTTCAAATAAAACAACTGTCTTGGTTCCCTAGATTCAATTGGAATAGTTTTCCATCAACACGTTTTCCCCCCAAAATGACACTTGTCTAGTATTAAAACAAATAGGCAAACAATGCGCGCAATTTAAAGTTGAGTGGTGCCATATTAGCATATTTCAGGTTAGATTTGGCATTTTTATACCCGATACTCGAAATGAGTATAGGGGTATATTAGATTTAGATTTTGGATCTAGACTTCTGTGATATGTCACTGTTACAAGTGTGTTTTAAAACTTCGCCCCGCCCCCATAAGGAACGAAAATCTGTGGCATCCACAATTTTAAAAATACGAAAAAACCAAAAACGCAGAATCGTAGAGAATGACTATTTCTTCAAGACTGCAGAATCTGAATCAGATCGTATCATTATTATTATAGCCTGAATAAAGAAAACAATTCCGTTCTCCCTCGTCTCTCTCTAACACACACGTTTAATGGTCGCCTTTGCCTATCGCTAAAAATGAGCGCCAAGATCTCAGAGACTATAAGAGCTAGAGCCACCAAATTTGGTATGAACACTCCTGTAAAATCTCACTGTTATAAGTGTATTTCAAAAATTTGCCCCACCCCTTTCCGCCCCAACAAAGAACGAAAATCTGTAGCATCCACAATCATACTGAATGACCATATCTACCAGATTGCCGAATCTGGATCAGAACGGATCATTCTTATAACCAAAAGGAACAAAACAATTTGCAGTGGCTACGCAGTGCCCGACGACACGTTCTGACTGATTTTCTGTCTCTCTCGCACGCACTCTTTGTCGTTCGTTGTTCCGCGCCGTCTGCCGGAGGAGAGCTATACTGACTATGTATCGGGTATAATTGTAGAGTTGCGGCCGCAGCAGCAACCCACAACGTTCCCCCTCGTTAAAAGTGGAATTGCCTATAAAATATGCACAACACTTATATCACTAACCATACAGTAGATACATATATTCAGATTCAGTTCATACACCGAATATGTCGCAAACGAACTTTCTGCAAGCGGGTCTTCGGTTCCAGGGTGTAATGCATTCGGCTCTCGTTGCGTTACGTTCGGCTCAAGACACTGCGCCAGCCGAACTCGACAGCAACCCATCAGTGAAATTTTATATGTCAACCTAACCTAATACACAACAAAATATTTTTGATTGTATGCTTTTTTTTATTGTTAGCGCCTGACACGTTTTGAAGACGCTTGCTCCACAATATCAGAAGAATTGTTATTTTGTAGATGTTTTAGATCTTAGTTTTGTTTATTATAGAACTTAAAAATATTTTCGGTTTTCACTTACACAATAATTTTCCGATTTACTTTTGAAAACACATAAATGGGTGCTCCTGTTTTCACATTCCGAAAGATTTCTTCGTTTTCAAAACGGAAACATTTTCCTCGCCGAAATGAAAAGTAAACGGCTTTTTTTTACAAAAAAACAAATCTTAATTGCAAAAATATATGACTTATTGATGCATTAACATAAATTTGTCAGCATTACCAGGCCAATTTAGCTTGTGCCTTCTTTATAAATAATTTTTCTTTAATCCAACCTCAAATTTGGGTCGGAAAAAATTGGTCAGGGCAATAACACCTTTCGGATTTGTTCCGATTTGGTTATCGGAACGATGGCAAGAAATACATTTTTGCGCATAACAGCACATATGTGCTCGTAACATGAGCGTAACAGAACATCTGGGTAAGGACAGCTGTTTCCTACCACATTCAATTCAAAATTTTGGTGCAAAAAATTAATTTTTTGACCATTAGTAATTTAATTTTCAATATGCATGCTGTTACTTATAGTTCGTCAGACATATTTAATTCACAAGTTTTGCATCTTAGAAGTCTTGATCTTCTTAAATTTCACTCTTTCTGCTGTCGGTTTGCTTCAAAACAAGTAATTACAAATGTATTCGTATCTTTATGAAACAGCCAGGTCAGCTGTTTTTGTTTGCCAGAAACGATGAGAAAATTAAACATATCGATCACAAAATTTTGTGAAAACTGGAGTACCTTAAAACAAAACGTTTTGGCTGAAAGCGTAAAACGAAAAGTATGGTAATCTACCGCCTGTCGGAAATTTTCATTATTTTGAACGTACCTATTTTGAAAATATGCAGGAAGCTATTAAACCCTTTGATATGTTAAATTTCTAATGAACTTATTCAACCAGACTTCGAGTTTAATCTAGACTGCACGACATTGATAGCATGAGTTAAACTGTGGTATGTTGTTTTCCACCCGCTCCCAATAAGCCTTGTCGCAGGCCTCCACATGTCAGCGAGTTCCTGTGTAGCTAAACTCAATTTGGTTGATTCGAAACATGATTTTCAGATCCCAAACATTGCTGCAAACTATACGACTGCTTAAGACGAGACTCCTTCTTCAAATATCTGCAAAGGTACTGCCAATTTGTTTAAATTTTCATTAAGACTGAAACATTGCTTCTTCGAGGGCAACAAACATGTCCCACCGCAACACTGCCTAAATTGATTCCTTACAGAGCATTTGGAAGGAGACACTTTGAAGTCCACGAAATCCAGGGAAGTGCGGGGCCAGCTCGGTTAGATTGTATAGACGTGCCTCCATCGGCACCTTCAGCAGCAGTATTTAACATTGCTTTGACGCGGACAAGCCATCTTAGAGCATGGCGCGCAAGAATTCACTGAGTGCGGCTAGAATCACACAGTGGCCCAACAAAATTTTAATTTTATACAACACTTTTACTCTACGAACCAAACCGACTTTTCTGATAGATTTGGCGCTTTTCAAATTTTTAATGAATTCTTTTACTAAGCAGGGATATTTTTGTTATTTAAAAACAATTGAATTTTTTTGTTTTATGTTTTTTAGATATAGTACCATTTTTCATTAACAAAAAGTGTGTTACATCTCGTTGTAATGAACTTTGCAATTCTGATATGCAGCTTAAAAGTCAATATGCGGCTTATTCTATGCAGTAGCAGCTAAAAGATTTTCGAAAGGATATACATATACATGAGAAAAAAACGCTAAACTAATGTTGGTACTCGCCTCCAGTGTTTCGCTCTCACTACATGCTTATTCTGTGTTAGCTGTAAGACAGTTGACTTAGTCTAATGTCATACGGACATTAGTTAGTTAGCAAAGCCTAATGTCACAAGCTTATAACTCTTAATGGGAACGCAAAATTGAGCACAGCCTCCTTGCAACTAAGACCGATTTCGGCGTATCAAAGCTTTGCCAATCGAAATTTATCTGGCGAACAGCCGGCCCGGCCCTTTAATCCCGTAGTCCTATACTTTTAAATATATTTTGACGTCGAAATTGAGTTGAAGGTATATTTAATCAATTTAATCAATTATTTAAACTTCAGTTACAAAGGTATATATAAGATCAAAGTGTATAGACAAATACACACGCAGGTTTTTTTAATTTTCGATCCTTCAAATCGTACTTCCGTTCATCATCTATTCCACTGAATTGCATTCATATCCTTGTCACTCATTCACTTTTAAACAATTTCTCTTTGGCGCGCACCTATCGTATCGATAGACGTTTGGTGAGATTTTTTGTCTCTTTCGTGGAGGGATTTTTCATCACAAAAATTTCCTGTAACAAAGAGACTCATTCTATTTAATGATATATTTATTTGATGGAGCAGGACTAGTATTAAAACTTGGTGTTGATAAGCTACTTTTAATATGTATTTGATATACACCTCCGATATATCCATATGCACATATTTTTTTTCGTGTTTTGGTACCTTTTCCAAAGCTTTAAATATATCGTACATTAACAGAAACGGTTTTTGTAACGGAAATGATTTTTAAACGGAAACGACGGATTTTTGTATTTACCAATGAAAATCGTCAAATACATACAATAAATTACGTTACGTTAAAACTGACCACTTGCGTTTTACCGTTGGCAACAACCAATATGTATGGGCGAAAAAGATGCCAACACAATTGTAAACAAGCAGCACCCGTCTCGCAACATGAGCACATTCGGCATAACCTAGGGAAAAGAAAATTATGGAATTGAGGAAACGTTTGTTATCCAGGCTTCAATAAATGCATAAACCAGGGACCGTAAATAATCATTATTTTTTTTTTTTTAATTAAAAAATCTTTTACTTTTAATGGACCTAGAAAAAAATTATTTACACCACAATCTTTCTTTTTGTACAATCTTTGCATTGCCGCCATGATTTGTAAATTTTTGATTTTTTACGTTTTTCTTCACTGATAATCAATATTTTTGAGTAATTTGATAAAACTTAGACTTAAACATTATTCTTGATCAAAAAAATAATGATTATCTATGATTTCTATTTTTTTCGCTTAAAATATAAATATAAATATTATCATTACCAAGGGTTTTTTTATTATATAACTTATAATGATTACGGTCCCTGCCATAAACTAGTTAGAGTTTCTGTTTAACAGCTACATACATATGTCAACGAAATTTTGCAGTTTATGGTCTTCTCACAGAGACCAAAAATAGGCATCGAGATATATGTACATATGTATGTATATACAATACTAATTGTATGCATATAAAGGTCTAAACATGTCAATCTGAGAAAAATTCATTAGTAATGTATTAAATCAGCTTGGAAAACATAATTTAAATGTTAATTAAATGAAGTAGGATAAAAGATGTCCATACCATAGCGGATACCTGTTGACCAGCAAAAATGACGTAACATTCCATAGACACTTACGATTCATTCACTTCACACTTACGTTTTATGCTTTGACCTTTTTTGCTTAAACCTCATTTAAGACACAATCAAATAAAAAAGAGTATTTAGAATTAGCCAATATTGAAGAAAATTGATTCATTTATCTGATAAAATTACTTGTACAGAGCTGAAGGTCTTAGCTAGCTGGTCATCCTAAGCCGAAAATCTAAATCGAGGAATATGATTTCTGATCAAGACAGGAACGATTAACCCATTGTCGACCAGTGGGTATTAAAATACTCTCCACAAAAATGATGAATCTTGAAGAATGTTTGCGCAGTTTAGGTGGAACACATCGTGGTCTTTTTTTAAGCAAAGATAAGGGATAGGATGGACCTAAAAGAGTAATTATTATTATTATTATTATTAGTATGATTTTCCGCGGTTTGGCCCAAGTTGTTATCTCGTTTAAATAATGGGGGTTTGAGTGGGCTAAATTCGTTTATTCATCGGTATTCACTTTATTCCGCCGCCAGAACTAATTTTAATCGTGTCCACTAACTAACTAGAACGGCACCGCGTTGAGAGCGAAGCACACGCGTTTCCAATTTCGTTGTGTTTTTGTAAATAAACAAAGTTAAAAGATACGAAAGCGCAACGAACGGGGAAGGCGAGACAAAATAAATAAAACAGAATCTCGCTGTCCAGCCGAGTGTTTTCGTTGCACTAGTGCTCTCTAACTAATTCCATTTAGGCATAATATGCCGTGCATGGTACTTAATTAAAACTACTAAAAAACTAACCTGTCGCAGGCGCACTAATCGAGTCACAAGCAATGGCAGCAACCGGCGAAACAGCAGCAGCAGCGCCCACAGTGCTGGGCAATGGGAATGCGGGTGGAGGTGGCATCGCCGCCGATTCTGCCAGCGCCGTTTTCGAGGAAAAGCTCAATCGGGAGGAGGAGGAGGCGCGTGCCGACGAGCCCAACGAGATCACCGCCGTGCCGCGCTACGGATTCAAGCTGAAGTTCGGTCATGTGTGGCCTGAGCGGAGGATCCAAAATGTCCGGGCATCCATCCGGCAAACGCTGCCCTTGGTTCCACTTGTCTGCAGGTGCGATATATGTGTACACTGTTTTCTGATTCTGATTGTGATGCTGATGCTGTTGGGTGGTGGAAGAGGGGCGGACAGATACGTTCATACATAATTAACCGCACAATAATGCGAAATCAATAACCAGCTCCAA
The DNA here is from genome assembly GCA_008121275.1 of Drosophila lowei. NCBI lineage: Eukaryota > Metazoa > Arthropoda > Insecta > Diptera > Drosophilidae > Drosophila > Drosophila lowei. The sequence continues at coordinate 4,052,904 of CM017779.1, forward strand.
GAATACCCCAACAGGAGTGACACCGAGCGGGGCAGGTTCCTCTCCCGCGGGCCTTTGCGTGCCAAATATAGCGCCAGGACCTGGCCAACACACAGATACACAGTAGGCTCGACTCGTAAATTGGATTCCATTGTGGTCTCGTTGCCAGCTTAATGACATTAAAAACAGCAGCGGGACAGGCTAAAAGGACACCAACACGCAAGGGACTGAAGGGGGCGTGTGGGGATAGATGGAGCTTATGTGTCTATAGATAACATAAAGGGCAATCTACATTGGCGTCCAGGGCGATGTTCATTGAAAGTTGAAGATTAAAAACATCCAGAAATCCAAACAGAAAAAGCCACAAAGTGGAGCATCTATATGCCCCAATGGAATCATCTTGTTGAAGAGTGCTCAGACTCTTTTGCGTTCTCTTATTTATGTATCCTCATACATATATTCCATCTTTGAATATCAAATAATTATTGTATGAATAACCAATACTCGTACCCTTGCCAATGTACTTACCGCACCGTAGCTTGGCGCTACGATGCTGCCAATGTTGGCGTAAGCCTCAAAACCTCCCCACCTCACCTTCTGTCTGCCCGCATTGGCGCCAAGTTGGGCGTCCTGTTTGCGTGTCCCGGCCACATTTTCGGAACTACGAACAAACAAAAAAGAACCCACACACCCATAAAAACTAGCTTTTTGAGCTGCCTTTTCCCAGAGAGAGTGAGAGGGTTGACAGAAGTTTCTTCAGCATAGCACATACTCGTATTTTTCTTGAGGGAATCACAGCATTAACTGACCTTACAAACTATTCCATGCTGAACAGAGTGCCCTGAACTCTTCTGTGCGCAAATATGGGTCGTCGTTCAGCTTAGTATATAAATCATGGAACTTGGAATGTTTTTAAAGTTTTAAAAGTACACAGCTGATTTTTTAGGCAGGGTGTGACTAAGCATTGAATTCATTTGTTTGACGTGTGTTTGGGGAACTCGAATTGATTGTGCCCCTGCCTGTATGTGCTCAAAGGTATTTTATAATCTCCAAATATGGCAGCAGCTTGCTTATCAGTTAATATTGATAGGTGCCTGTGGTGGGTGGTGATTGATAGCCTTAATAATCCGCTTACAAAAAAATCGTCTATTTATAGTTTAAACAATACTTATCCATGCCCACAGAAGTCATTCGAATATATCGGCACCACTTCATACCCAACTCTTGTTAAATAAACATTTCCCCTCTTGCTCGCATCTAATTTCTTGGCCAAACAGACCCCATCGGCACTCTCCGACTGCAAAAGGTTTTTCAGATGGATATCGTTTCGTACTTCTAAAAATCATTATTCACCAACGAAAGTCTCTGTTCTTGTGGGAATTCCACGAACCTCTCTTTTATCTAAAGGCTTTTTGAAAACTCACTTTTGATTTCCATGACGTTGCACAATGGTTTACCCTCGCAGAGAGATACGAGTAGCAAAACACGCTCGTTCCCCACTATAGGGAGGGAGTCGTAAAACTGTTGGCTACTACGAGCTTCATGCCGGCAGGTATAAGGCCAGGTCTGATGTTATAGCATTATCAAGAGGTGTGGAAAGTAATCTGGGTTGATAGTAATTTGTAGCTCTTCTATTCTAATAAGTGAATACCTTTTAGGCAACATTTATCAGGCTATAAACCTATGACTGCATCCATGAGATCACCATAATTACGGCCCTACGATTAAATGCCAAACTCCAGCACTGACCTGGCTAATAAGTATTGCAAATCCAGAGAAATACTAGCACAGTTCCTATGGCCCATTATCTATTACTCACTCTTTTTTTGCCGATTAAATATGTATACTCGAACACACATACATATAAGCCAAGGAGTGATTAGAGAAGTTCCATGAAGGTTGACTAGCCTGAGAGAATTCTCGTATAAGATTGATAAGGCTATATTGTGTGTACTACAATCCATCCATTTCTTGTGCCCGTTTCGTTTTTGAATTTCTGCAGATATTACCATATTAATCTCTAAATCTTAAATTATAAATTCTGCCTAGCTTTTGAAACTGTCATCATACTGCTTTTTGAAAAGAGCCACTGAGCTTCTTCAGAGGCGTAACTCGATTGATTTAAATAATCTCAACAACAAGAAGCTTTCGATTAAGTAATTTGTTTTATTTTGATTTGTAATGCTATGGGCCACTGTGCCAGACGACGGAGCTTGTGCTGGCGATGACGATCGGTGTAGATGTGAGTTCTACTATGCAGACGAGCCTCCCTCGCAGTTCTCGCCAGTGACGAACGATTAGAAAAGAGGGATACAGCGATTAAGGGGAGGTAGAAGCAACCAAGCAACAACAAGCAACCAGCTGCGATAGGTTCAGAGATCTGTTCTCCGTAGTGCTTTTTGTGCTGCAATGGGCAGGCGCTTAGTCGAAAAGAGACTAAAATAAAGTCTTCTGTATTAACTAGGAACCACAAATCCGTTGTAGCAAAAGCCCTTTATTTTACATGAGCAATATTGAAGGATATACGAGGGCTGTCCTCCTTTCAGGCTTTCAAATTGAATGCCCCGAGCTCTTGCTCGAGTTCAACTTAACTTTGATGACACAGTTCCTGCAATTTCCGTTTCCTGATTGCCAGCTACTTTTCACCCAATTCCAATCCGATTCAGCAGCAGCGTCTTTGCCCCAAAACAAATTATGTGAAAGCAGAGCAGAGCCTGGCGCCAGCCGGGAAAAGCATAAACCCAACCCAACACCCACTCCTGCCTCTGCTCCTGCTATTCAGACCCCATCCAGCATGTCTGTCACACATCAAACGCTTTTGGCACAGCTCCCAACAAGATGTGTGCATATACCCAGCTTGAGCTCCTCCTTGAGCCAACCGATAAGCAAGGAGCATCTTCAGTGTCTGTGGAAAGAAATCTGTGAATGGGAATGGAAACAGAAAGCTCACAGCCCCCTGGCATGTTCATTTCCAAATGGAAAATGGAAAAAATTGCATTTTCCTTTACGTATTTTCCCTCCCCATTCATTCAAGTTATACGCCTATGCAGACGGAGCACTTTCCTCATTGTTTTTCCATGTTCAGGCATTTTCCCCCGTCACCGCTGACTGAGCATTTCTGTGACGAGAGAGCAGAATCTTCTGCATGTTAGGATACAAGTGAGCTCCCTCGGGGAAAACATTGTAGTTTGAGGAGTTTCAAGCCTCTTCAAGTCGGAGTCGGAGTCTTCGGGCTTTTGCTCTCAACTTGTCGCATTTTGTTTATTTTTGATTTGCGCCCAGAATTGTGTTATTTTTCGGTTGCTTGAATGGCAGGCAGTCTGCGACTTTAGATTCGAGATTTGATATTTATAGACTTTTCCAGTGCGGCTCTAGCGCTGAATGGTGGGGAGGAATGGAAATACATTTACTGTGACTAAATCTGATCGGCTCTGTGTCGAGAGGGCATGAAGATAAAATGTACAATGACCTCACTCGGAATAAGTTAGTTTAAAAGACAGAACACTTCATGGAACAAACTTCTGTAATCTTCTGCTTCGGCTGTGGACGTTATCTTATTTAACATCTTTGCTTCTTGACAATCCCCTGTCCAAGTTCCTTCAACAAATTAGACCCCAACCCGCAAGAACTTATCCAATTTCCCAGACGACAACAAAGTTGTGCATTCATTTGAGACGGCAATCCATCCGTGTACATAGTAGACCAACCCGCAATGGTACTCCGACCAACTTAATTTGTTACTTGCCACAAGCGATTTGTGCCCTCTCCCTCTCCCTGTCTCCGCCCCATCCTGCCCCATTTGCACCTTGACGTCACTTGACCCACGCTGACCCCAGCACCAACTCCTCGCCTGCAATTTCACAAATTGTGTGGAACAGAAAAGCTTCTGCCCCAACAAAAAAAAATGTACATGGCAGCGAAATGTGGCTATATTCGGGACAGGCTGGGCCTTTTGGCTGGGTTCTAACTCAATTAAAAACTATTTTCGTGCCATGGCAGAAGCCTTGGACTGAAGCATCTGGCCTGCGAAAGTTTTGCTGATTAAACACACAGAATGGCGATAAAGAATGTTTAGACTTTAGTTTAATGACGATTGTTATGCCAGTTAACTATTTTACTAGCTGTTTCGAAATGTTCCGATTTATAAGGCGAATGCGTTCGTTTTTCGTTTTAATATAGGTAGATGGACAGTTTATTTTGGTTTATTAATAGCGAAAGGTTCAAGATATATATGTATGTTCACGAAGAGTCAGTTTTTTCGGGCTTTGAGAGTCGGTTTATTAATTAATTAATTGCAAGAGCCGACGTGCCGAATAATGCTCGGTTTCTATGCTAATATTGGGCTGCATGACCGACAAACGATCGAATTGGGAATGCCAAAATCATCCCAAAACGAGGGGGAACGTTGTGAGTTGCTGCTGCGACCGCAACTCTACATTTATACCCGATACATAGTCATTACGCAAAGAGTGCGTGCGAGAGAGACAGAAAATCAGTCAGAACGTGTCGACGGGCGCTGCGTAGCCACTGCAAATTGATATGTTACTTTTGGCTATAATAATAATCCGATCTGATTCGGATTCGGCAAGATTCGGCAATCTGGTAGATATGGCCATTGTCTATGATTGTGCGATTTAATTTTCTCATATCTTCAAAATTGTGGTTGCCACAGATTTTCGTTGTTTATGGCTGCGGAAGGGGGTGGGGTGAAATTTTGAAACTCACTTGTAGCAGTGAGCTCTCTGAGCAAAAAGAAATACACTTGTAACAGTGAGTTCTGCAGTGAAAAATTACAAATAGTTTTGTAACAGTGAGAGCTCTACAGTCAGGTCTAATAGTCTCTGAGATTTGGGGATGCTCCAGACTTTCGTCTTTTGCGGGGCCGGAAGGGGGTGTAGCGAAATTTTGAAACAAACTCGTCAAGGTCCGATATCACAGGAGTGTGGATACCAAATTTGGTTACTGTAGCTTTTATAGTCTCTGAGATCTAGGCGCTAATCTTTTGCGCTAAGCAAAGCTGGCTATGATACGTGTGTGTTAGAGAGAGACAGGGCGAGAAAAAATTAAATTGTTTTCTTCATTCTGGCTATAATAATGATACGATCCAATTCAGATTCAGTAGTCTAGAAGATATGGTCATTTTCTACGATTCTGCGTTTTAGGTTTTCTTGTATCTTTAATATTGTGGATGCCACAGATTTTCGTCCGTTGTGGGGGCGGAAGTGGGCGGGGCGAAGTTTTGAAATACAATTGTAGCAGTGACATATCACAGAAGTATGGATACAAAACGTCGTTGCTCTAGCTCTTATAGTCTTTGAGCACTAGGCGCTGATAGGGACGGACAGACGGACGGACGGACGGACGGACGGACAGACAGACATGGCTCAATCGACTCGGCTATTGATGCTGATCAAGAATATATATACTTTATGGGGTCGGAAACGCTTCCTTCTGGACGTTACACACATCCACTTTTACCACAAATCTAATATACCCCAATACTCATTTTGAGTATCGGGTATAAAAATGTAGAAATTAGTAATTATTAAAATTAGGAACTCCCCTATAAACAGAATCAAAAGCGCCTGCGAAGGGATTGTCATACGATCTTTTTGACTAGATTTTCGGATAGAATTAGGCAGTTTCTGGACAAAAAGTAATCGAAACATATGCTTCAAATTCAGCCATAAAGTCAGCCTTTAAATTTATATATATATATATATATCAGTCGAGAGTCACATGCTCTGGTGAGCCCTCCTGAAATCAGCCAGTCTCAGTAATTCTCAGTTCGAATCTGAAGCATTCGAAGGCAAGCGAACGTTTTGCATTGTTGATAAAAAGAGAACCCCCGAAGGTTAAGTTCTGGTGTCCTACAGCCAGCACTGATCTGCAGGCCCATCGCTTAGGAAGATGAGTCGCCACGAGAATGTCGTATGCAGGGGATGCAGCAAGATGGGGTTCACAGGTCGCTGCTACCGCTGCTTGAGCTGCCCGAACTTCGACATCTGTGCGGACTGCTATGACCTAGACTTCACCACAGAGAGCCATCTGTTCGACCATCCGGTGAAGTGTGTGTACACCCCGGCCGATGTGGAGCTCTACTTCGAGGGGGAGTACATCAGCAGCGACCCTCCGCAGAGCTACAGGTGCCCCTACTGCAAGCTGTGGGGCTTCAACGAGGCCACGTTCCTGGAGCACATCTCGGGAATGCATCCCAACGCCAGCCCCCTGCTGGTCTCCACCATGATCACCTTGTTCGAGCAGCAACAGGCCTCCCGCATGTTTCTCGAGAACGAGCAGCTGGCCGCCATGACGGCAGCGGCGAACTCGCGCAACGAGCAGATGAACCACACTGAGGGCACCCTGGTCCTCCGACTGGAGCCGCTCAATCCCGACGGCAGCTACCGGAGGGAGTCATCAAAAACACAGACGGTGTTTGGCGAAGCGGCCGAGGATCGACGGGTCGTGCTACGTCGGCCCGCATCAGGGTCGGAGGAAGTCCCTGATGTGACCACTCGTGGAGGAGTTTCTGGCAGACGACGAAGTGTTCTCAGAGCTCCAGGGGGATTTCGCTTCAATTTGCGCACAGTCGAAGGGGACAATTTTGGAAACTCGAGCTACCCACCCCCGTCGAATGGATCCCATCAACCCCCGCCCGTCTCGTCGCCGTCGGGCCAACACCACATGATGAACGACATGATGCGCTACTATGCGACCACCCCGCTTCCGACCAGCCGAGCCAGTCGGCCCAGGACTCCAGTTTTTGGCCAAAGCCCTCTGTTCCACAACGGCTCCGCCAGCGCTGGCCACCGCACAACTAGCGACCAGGCACCAGGCACGCGATACTTTGCCCACCAATCAGGTCGAAGCTTCTTCCTTGCGGATGCGTTTCCTGAGTTTGGGCTGGGTCTGCCCCACCAGATGACTGATCTGCCAGCTTTCAGCGCGGCACCACCGATGACCGGCACGCACGATCCACGTGTTCCGGTGCCACGTGACTTGGGTGCCAACACACTGCCCCCCGAAGACCGTGACGCCTTCACCCAGAGCTTGAACGAAGCTATGATCAAGAGCCTGATGACCTCCATGGAGAAGCCGCCCCCACAGGAGAAGCGGGACACCCGGTACCTCTGCAGTCCCTTTCTTTCCCACGCAACGCGGGAGTCCCCGGAGCAGAACGCGTTCCTAGCCCATCGGGCCGAGTTTGTGTCCCAGCTCCTGGCCTCGACACTGCACGAGGAGGAGCCGCCTGAGGGTCTTAGAATCTTCGAAGTCGACGGGCAGGATCGTCCCAGTCAAGCACCACAGATGAAAGCTATCCCGAGTTGCGATCTCGCCGGGGCTGGCGATGCGGATATATCTCCGCGCTGAGCGATCGCAGCTCCGATCTCTCTCATACGACATGCGTATGAGAGGCTGTCCAAACCAGCAATGATTTATATTTTTAAGATTGTGAAATTTCCAGTTTTGTTTTCGGATGACTTTGAAACTCTTGCTTCGAGACGAGGCCATTAAATTTGTAGCGTTATAAAGTGATTTTAGGCTTAAAAAATGTATACTTAGAAAGTTATACATATTTTCTGCGACTTTCCCTGCAGTTTGAATGGCCGTCAGGAGAGTACTCCAGTGCACGCTCTACAACGAGGACACTCCGGCAGAGTGAACAATCTCGGGGGGATAGGAAAGTGTACTACACAAAAACGTTCTTGTATAGGGGCTGGCAACTGCTCTACAATTATTGGTTATTGATCTTACGCTATCGAATTTACTGGGTAACACCGCGGCATCGCTGTTTGGTACAAATAAGTGCATGTAAATATTTAAGCACTTGAGATACGATTTGTGGGACCGCTGTAATAATTCATCATTCAAATAATTCAAATTGTAAGATACGTATAAGGGCATCTTTGAAGATGGAATTGGATGGATGGAACTACTTCGATGAGTGACAAATCCTGATTGTGTTGGTCTGTCATAACGATGTACCATTCACATTTATTCATAGCTCTTAGTTCTCTTTATCGAGTGTGCACTGTCTTTGGGATAATTAAAGAGTCACGGGCGCGCGCGGCTTGCCTCCCACCCAATTGGCTTGGAATCACTGCCATCTTCATAAATTTCCTCGTTCAGCAATTTTCCCATTTTCACATTTGCTTAATTATTTTATATGGGAAAATATGCAGCGCTCTGAAACTGTCTGTGGGATGTGAATAAAGAATATCTTCGTAATTGAATACTCGGATAATTGGATAATTGGATAAAAGAGATTAAAGTGCACCTTTCCGTCGTTTATCCTGTTGGGCTTTTGCTGCGTTTGTGAAAGCCGAGCATCCTCTTTCGGACGGGGATGCGGGATATGGCCCTACTGCCTCGGGAAATGTAATGTGAACATGGCAGACAGACCCTCGTTATTAATATTATTTCCCCCTTTCTGCAATCAAAGGAAAAATATTAAACATGAATTTAAAGGGACTGCACAGTAGTGAATCTCTGTTTATTATTGTGATTGCCATTTGAACACCCAATAAAAATTAAATCAGACCATATGTAGCACATATGTATGTGCCCACTGCCTGTACACCCGAGTATTCGCTTGCTCGTCCCATTAACATTCTAAACGGTTGACGCAAAAGGTGTGTCTGGTTGCTTGCGCCATTTAAAGCGTCTGCCAAAGGTGCGTTTCGAATGACAAACAGAACTACTGCCAAACCCTCTATGAACCACGAAAAACAATGTAGACTGTGTACAAAGATCGGGTTGAGTTTTACCATACTCCATGATATGTAGTTGTTTAAAGTTTAAAAATATATAGAAATACAATCCTTTACAAATCTCTTAGGGCTCAGCTGTAATAGGCTCTACTAGACATCTGCGTGGCTTCACTCACTCACTCTCAATCCCACTAATTCAATTCGTGCCTCTTCGCTTAAACGTTGTGCGAACGAGTCTTAAGTCTTACTCAAATCATTTTTAGCATTGTTGATACTAGTACTCGTGAGTCCTTAGGTGTGCGCATCTTCAGTCCAGAGATTCCCGAATATATTGTAAAGAAATATATTCACAAAAAATCATGTGACTATGGGGCTTAGGAACATTTTCGTATTGGGGCTAACGTCATTGGCCCTAGTTCTCGCCTCGGTCACTGGGGCCTTGCACTTGATTTTGTCAACCACTGAGACGATGGCCGACCCTCACAGAGCCACAGAGCCCCATGAAGGGGAGGAAGAATCGCTAAGCTGTGACAGCCGTTACATTCGTTGTGCGTGTGTAGGTCGACTCCCCAAACGGAAAGCTCACACAATTATGACATCATCGGGGTCAGGGGCAGGCAATTGGATTGCGATGGCGCTGGGGCGATAGGGCGATTGGGCACGGGAAATGGAAATGTAATGGAAAATGGGGAAACTTCAGCAGCTGAAATCTGATTTTTCACTCTGTCTCCTGCTCTCGTCCCAATAGATATGCAGCCTACTACTGGAAAGTGTCGCGTGAAGGTCGTCGAGTGTACATGGACTACTACTACATGGAGAACGGAAAGCAGATTTATGGCGTGCCCATCGGCGGGATAGGCGGAGGCACCATTGGACGGGGCTTTGCGGGCGAGTTCTGTCGCTTCCAGATGCGTCCCGGCATCTATGAGTACAATGTGGTGCAGGCCAACCAGTTTATAGTGACCATCAAGGATCAGAAGGGCTGCACCATCTTTCAAAGTCTACTCTCCAAGTGCAGGTAAGAACCTTTACATTTTTCTGTATTCCTCTGCCGCGGCATCTGTACTACATGGCTTTTGCAACCAGCCAAACCCTTCAAAATGTAGATACTTTTCACTTTACCTAGCTACATCTTTATTGTCATTTTCTGAACATTTCTTTGCCTGTAATTTGTGTTTTGTTATGCCTGATTCGCGTTGCTTGCATGCTTTCAATGTTCTATTCATTCTCTTTCTTTCATTCTTAATCTCGTATTCGTAAGACCTATTATGTGAGGGGTACATGCGTTACAGGCATTTATTGTTAGTTTTTGCATATCTTGATGGTGCGAGGTATTTAAACGCGTGAATCAAACACACATTTAAATATTATATATAAATATATATATAAATATATTATATAATTCTATGGCATTTTTTTCTTATTTGGGGAAAATAGATGTCTTTAAGATACTTTTACCGGCATTCACACTTTCAACCCCACTCTAAGGAAATCGAAAAAATCATTTTCGGTATATGCATATTACATACAGCATTCCTTTTCCCAACCAAAAATACGAATAAGCCGCGCTTTATGTACATAAACACATTACAACAATGGATTTCATTACGATTACTTCTCATTGAAACGCTGTTTGGTCTTTCCTGTACTACTATATGTATCTCACCTCTAAAAACAACAGTTTTCTCCCTCAAAATCCATATGGAAGTGTGGGCTAACCATCTACTCTGTAGAGCACTGTAACATTTCAAACACTAACCCTAGCTAATCCTCCCAAGCGGCGATGGTTCTGCTCTACGAAAATTTGAAGCGAATTGTCACTATAATTTCGAAATAATATTTTTCTCTCATTCTGGATGCACACCACATAAATACGAATTATTGAACACGCAACCTATCGACTACACCTACAACAACATCATCACTGGGATATACTATGTATGGTGCGGATATACACATATCCAAATCCGATGTGGGGTATTTGGGTTATCTACTGATACGACGAATGTCGTAATGAGGGGCTTTTTGGCTTTGTTGTGCTTTGAACTTTGGTTACGATTTGGTTTTGCTTATGCTTTGCCACATGCGACATGCAACATGCCACATCCAATCCACACATCTAGCACCATGTCGAAGGGCAACAACGGCAGCGATCCGGATGCCGATGGGGAGAAAACTAAATGTCAACTGCCCAATTGCAGCAGCCGCCCCAAGCAACCGCTGAGTGCCTGGCACTCCAACATCGAGGACGCACGTTGCAGCTACACGGGCCTGTACCCGCGCTCCTGGACCGAGTACGATCTCTCCCACTATGGGGTTCGACTGGTGTGTCGCCAGGTCTCGCCAGTCATCCCGCACGAGTACCGGGACTCCAGCCTGCCGTGTGCCGTCTTTGTGTGGAGTGTGAAGAACGTGTGCGACCAGGAGCGCATAGTCTCCATCACGTTCACCTTCAAGAACGGCACGGGCAACAAGAAGCAGGACGCCGAGGGCGGGGCCGAGTCGCAGCTGATCAGCGCAGGCAATGCCAAGGGTGTCGCCATTCGCCAGAAGATCGCCGATATGCCGTGCAGCTACAACCTGGCCTGTCGCGTCCTGCCAGAGATCAGCATCACGCGCTGTCCCCAGTTCGACCCGGCTGGCAGCGGAGAGCAGCTGTGGGCTCAGCTGAAGGAGCATGGACAGCTCAGTGAGCAGCCCACTGGGGAAACCCTGAAAAGTGAGTGACAGTAACCATTGACAGCAAAAAGGAACCTTCTTTGTTAATCTGTGTTTCTCTCTCTCCTAGCCAAAGACATTGGCGTCGCAGTCTGCGCCCAACTAGCCCTCAAGTCTCAAGCCTCGCATGATCTGGAGTTTGTCCTGGCATGGGACATGCCCAGGATTCAGTTCCCCAGGAAGATACAGACGCACATGCGCTACTACACCAAATACTTTGACGACAGCGGCGAGTCGGGACCAAAGATATGCGAGTATGCCCTGAAGCAGTACCCCAGCTGGGAGCGACTAATTGATGCCTGGCAGCGGCCCATACTCAACGATGAGTAAGTCCCATTAAAGTCCCATTAGAGACTATTGTAACTAGCATCTCTCTCCTCCTAGGACTCTACCCGACTGGTACAAGTGCGCCATATTCAATCAGCTCTACTTTATCTCGGATGGGGGAACCATCTGGCTGAAGTGCGACTCATCGCTGGGCAAGGAGCTAGCCTACGACGATCCGCGGCTGGCCTATGGGCGCTTCGGCTACTTGGAGGGGCACGAGTATCGGATGTACAACACCTACGATGTCCACTTCTATGCCTCTCCAGCACTGGCCCATCTCTGGCCAAACCTGCAGGTGAGCCTGCAGTACGACTTCAAGGATGCCATCGCAGCAGAGCTGAGCGACACCCGAAAGATGCTGTACGACGGCAAAGTGATGCCGCGCAAGGTCAAGAACTGTGTGCCCCATGATCTGGGCGATCCCGATGAAGGCAGGTCCCAGACACTGACACATTTAAAAAAAAGGAATTAATGCAACACTTTGTTTTGTTGCAGAACCCTTTACCCTGATCAATTGCTATAACATTCACGATGTCAACGATTGGAAGGATCTCAATACCAAGTTTGTGCTGCAGGTCTACAGGGACTACTACGTCCTGAATGAGCTGGCCCAGGCACAAGCGGACAATGCCAGCAAGTTTAGCTCCATTGAGTTCATCGACAAGGAAAGCCTGTACGAAATGTACACGCAGGACAACAAGCGCAAGAACTCGTCGGACGAGAAGCAGCGTAAGTTCCTCGGCGACAGCAATACTTTATGGACTGACTGACTTTATCGACTGAATTTTTTTCCTGCAGAGAATCGCAAGTCAGCCTCTATGTATATCAACGAAACCAATGGCAAAGTGTATCTCATGGATGCGATTGGCTATCTGAAAGCCATGTACGGGGCCTGCAAGGCCATCATGGAGCGAACCATTGAGTATGACAAGGACAACGATGGTCTTATCGAGAACACCAAAATGCCGGATCAGACCTACGACTCTTGGGTGATGGACGGACCCAGTGCGTACTGCTCGGGCCTGTGGCTGGCCGCTCTGCAGGCAATGTCGGCCATGGCCACCATTCTGGACCAGCCGAACGATTGTCTTCGCTTTCAGGACATCCTGGAGAAGGGCAAGAGATCTCTGGAGGAGAAGCTTTGGAACGGCAGCTACTATCGCTTCGATCTCTCGCCCAGCCATCGGGACACGATTATGGCGGATCAGCTGTGCGGCCATTGGTATTTAAAGTCGTGTGGCTTTGATTACGAAATCTATCCCAAGGAGAATGTGCGCACAGCTCTCAAGAGGATCTACGACAACAACGTGATGGGCTTCCACGAGGGCAACATTGGGGCGGCCAACGGCTTCATAGCCAATGCGGCAGACCCCTCCAAGCCGGGCCATGTGGACAATAGCAATATCCAAGCAGAGGAGGTGTGGCCCGGAGTGGTCTATGCCCTTGCAGCTACCATGATACAGGAGGGCATGTTCGAGGAAGCCTTCCAGACGGCCGGCGGAATGTACAAGACCCTCTCGGAGCGCATCGGCATGAACTTCGAGACGCCCGAGGCCCTCTACGGCGAGAAGCGCTATCGCTCCATTGGCTACATGCGGCCATTGAGCATCTGGTCTATGCAGGTGGCATTGGAGCGGCGCCGAGCGCTGCGAGACTAAGTCGAGAGTAAAATCGAACCCCCAGTCTATTCACGTGCTACACAACCAAAGATATTTCTAAGCGAGCACAAAGAGGTTCTTAGCTTGTAGTTTAATCTTTTTTCGAAGTGGGAAACGTAACGAGCTTAGTGGCAGGCTGTCGGCGGGAGTGGAATGGCAATGATGGTATTCCAGTTCATAAACAATAGCTTTACATATATGTATTTCCAAGCTGCGATCCGTTGGCTGCTTACTCCACGTCTTCTCTAGCTATAAATCCACACACAATTCAATCTGCTACCCTCTGTTGAAGTACAATTACGAAATGGTATTCAAATGGAGCACAAAACGTATTTAAATTTAAATGTTAGCTAAGCAAAATATTTAAATCAATTATATGTCTGTTTCAATTAATTATATACTATGTCTTAAGCCAGTATTTCAATGTGTTAACGCGTTGCTGTCTTGAGTAAATGTGAACAAAAATGCAGAGTTCAGCAAGCATCTGTCGCAGTGTTCAATGTATCACGCCATTATATATTACTGATCGAAACGAATTTGCAACTTATTGAAACAATACTCTCCCTGCTCATGGGTCAGCAGGTGTTTGCTGAGATCTCACTTGGCTCTTCCAATGCGCTAGGAACTTCTCATACTCCCTCCTGCTGCGACAAAGGATTACCAGGGAGGAGGGGCGACACCCGTGGCTCTTGAGCTCCTCCACACGGGCCTGGGTAGTCTTCAGGCTGTGGCACAGAATACGAGGAACTTGGGCTATCTCAAATCGTGAGAATTTCGCCTCATCAAGCAAGTAGTCCAACACCTCCTTTATCTGCAAAATAAGATGCCAACATGTTGCGTTATCTGTGTTTCGCACATTTGAAAGCGCTGCTTGCCTTTGTAACCCGCACAGTATGCACCTGCGGGTGTCTGTCCATGATCACTTTGGTTTCACTCACGTTAAACCCCAAGCGATGGCCTAAGTACTCCACCACGGAGGAGTGCTTTCCAAGCACTTGGAGCTCATCCAGCGACAGCTTGAGGGAGCGTTGCAGTATGAGCTCGGGACAACGAACCATCCACGGCATGATCTTGTCCTTCTTTGCCCGCTTCGCCCTCTCCAAGCGCACCTGCACAGACCGCGGGGTGTACCGAAAGGCCCACAGATCCTTCAGTATGTTGATGGGCGACACGTTGTAGTCGATCATGTGCTGCAGGTTCTTCTCGAACATTTCGTAGGGCATCTCGAGTATGAAGAGCCGCTTGGACAGGTACTTGGTCACTATCTCCGGGCTCACCTGCAGACTCTCGCTGATGTAGTAGACGCGGTTCTGCTGCGGTATCGTCTTCATTTCTGCATTGAGGGCGGACACAAGCTTGCGGAGGCGTGGAACAGTCAGACGCAGGAAGGGAACAAAGTGATTGAAGTCCCGAATGCTCATCGACTTTATTAGCTGAAGTTTCAGCTGCAGGCGCTCTGTGGGAACATACCTGTAGACATAAGCAAGACGCTCAGCAGAAGATGTACTCACTATTGTCCAGCGAAAGAAGCCAGGGATACTCCACAAAGCTGCGTTTGCTAACGCCCTCCAGTTCCAGCATGTCCAGCGTCATCGTCAGGGAGCGACTGCGGTAGTTGCGGTGCACCGAATCGTCGCCCATAATCCGCTGGAGCTCGGCATCAGTGAGCCGGAAGCGTTCTCTCAGTGTGTCAATGAGCACGCTGGCTCTTGTCCCCGTTTCCTGCTCCAGGCGATACGGCACGTACTCATTGTCCGCCTCATGGCCGGTGCTCGCTGTGGTGGCCGCTGTCGCCGTCAGCAGGGACTTCCTTGGCCTTGCTTGGCTTTCATACTCGTACTGCGAGAAGAGCGTGCGTCTCGAGCAGCCAACTGTTGGCGCTCTAGCCAGAACTGGAGCTATAGCCGTGGTTGTGTGAAGCCTGAGCGCAAGCTCAAAACTTCGCAGCAAATTTCGCAACATTCCAAACAGCTGGACTGGAAATTGTCCAGTAAAACTGTTTAATCTTAAAAATTACAAAACAATTTTTGAGTTCCGAAACTACGTCACAAATTTCAAAACATACCGTAAATATACTGGCGTATTTGTATTCAAGTTGCATCACATTCCTCGTTTTGGATATTCCGTGGAATATAACTAGCTAGCTAAGACCCTCAGGTCTAAACTCATAATTTTATCCGATTATAACATCCATTTCTTACAAGACTGGTTAACTTTAAGTTCTCATCTTTATTGGTTTGTTTATGAAATAAGGTTTAAGCAAAACCGGTCAACAAAAGTGTCCACTAAATAAATTTCTTTACATGGTAACTACACGCTAACTACACATTTGCTACATATTAACTACATGTTCATGTAATTATCAAAGGCGACACCTGAAGGGGAAATGTGTACGTTTCAAAAAATTTTGCCCCTTTATTTTTCATATAAGCCCCATGGAAGCGCCAGTGTGAAAAACCTCCGCTATCCACTTTTTGACATGCCTTTTTTTCTGATATTTTTGAAAAAATTGAGATTTTGATGGCAAACGATCAGGAATCCGATTCTGATCACGAATTGGTATTCGATGTGGCCTGGGACATGGCTCTAAGTGGCATTTCTACACGGTTTCTACATTGGTGCATTGGACCAGAGGGTGAGTCCATAACGCGGGTTAAAATATACTGGAAAATACTAGAAAATACTATGAAAAGTATAAAAATTGCGAGGTGTGTGAGCTAGACGTGGTGGCAAGAAAATAAGAAAATCCGATAAGGTATACGGTCCGACCCTCAGAAATATACCAAAATATACCGTCTCATTTTCAAGATATACCGTAAATATACCCATGAAAAAACGAACTTAGCCCACTTAGGCCCCCTCTATTTAAACAGTTCAACGACTTGAGGTAATTGGCGGAAAATATTACTGATTGTAAATTCTTCTTGTAGATCCATATATCTTTTTTTCTCTGAACTTAAAATAAAACATGGTATCTTTCACCTGAACTGTGCCAAAACTATTCAATTTTTATTATTTTCGGTGGAATATTAAAATACACCCTTGTGTAAATGGGTTAATTGTTCTCCGTCAGGGATTTTAAACCATATTCCTAGATTTTGATGATAGATTTGATATTATTAGCTAGCTAGAACCCTCAGCCCTGCCCACATAATTTTATCCGATTAATGAATCACTTTTCTACTTTACTGGCTTATTTTAAATAGTTGCTTTTATTGGATCTTGTCTAAAAAAAAGGTTTTAACGAAAGTGGTCAAACAAATACCGTAAACGGTCATCCTGCTGCCAACTTGTTGAATATTGGGATGCTGAACAGCTGACCGGTTGGACAATCGATAGCTGACTTGTATGAGACACATCTTACGGTACTTGAGTATCAATATCTCAGCCGTTTTTTTTTATATTCAATTTGAAAACCCCTCACAGTTCCTCACTCAAATGCAACATTTTCTTTAAAGAAATTCATTAACTTTTGACTTTATTCCAAAAAATACTTGGTTCCAAATTGATTTGGAACATTAACGGTCAACTCCATTATAGATTTCCAAACAAATCATGAAATATCTATCACAAATACTGAGAGTGCAGTTACTCCACGTCGACGTCTTTGGTGACTCGTCCCACCCAGTAGACGAAACCAGTTTGCACCACAGTAGCCATGAACTTGACGTTGCCCTTGTAGCCTGCTGGTGGGATCCATTCGAATTTGACGCTGGTCAGTGGACTGCCCTTGGTGGCCTTCAGGTGAGTCAGCGTGTCTGCCTTGCCCGAGCAGTCCAGTGTCTGGGAATGGGCGGAATCGACCACCTTAAATTGGCCCACCACCCGGTTCTGTCCGTCGCGGGCCTGGATCATGAAGCCAAGGAACTCATCACCGCCGAGGGTAAGCTCCAGCTTCTGGCCGCCTTGGACATGCGGGGGACCATCTATTCTGTACGGGGGCTTCTCCGTCTGCAGCTTAGCCCCGTGCTGGGGCGTCAGGTCCCGACAGGCGGCCTTGGGAGCGCCTTCCGAGTAGGCGTGGACACTGATGGCCAGGCAGGCAGCGATCGCAAGGAATCGGAACATTGTCGCTGTGCGGGAAGAAAGAATGATAATTATAGTCAAACACTAGCATTTATTTGAATTTTTCAATAAATCAGTTCCTCTGTGGCTGCTGCTGCTTTTACATTCGCATGGCTTTTAGCTGCATTTAGTTGCTTTTCGTTCATTAATTAATTAACATCTGCACTGAAGTGAGACTTTTTGCCGTGAGGCCTTGGCCAGCTTGACTCTGTGGTGTGGGTTGTGTTTTTATAAATGTATATTTTGTTCAAAGGTTTTTACATATATCTACATACATATGAATATGCAATTATAAATGCATCGGAAACCTGCCCCGATTATGCAGTTTGCCAGCGCCGCCTTTATTATGCAGTTGGTTCAGTTTCTATCGCGAATCATGCCATACATATATTTACAAACATATGTTTGGTACAGCCTTGGCAGTTGACAGCTGGGGATTCTAATCTAAGATCTGAGAGTGGGCTGGAACCTTTTTGTAACGACCAGAGATTGAACTCTGAAGAACAAGTTGGTGGAGCTTCATAAATACTTTTAGCACTTTGCGTGCTTCAGTTTGGGTAAACGAACAAAACCAATTGACAGTTCAAGCACGCTTTTCTCGTAAATCTTCCATTCGCAAAAATACGACGAAGAAGGAGACAAACGGAGATCTGTACTGTATTTACTGTGTGTGTATAATCAAACAATTATAAACTTGGCCAACTTGCATGCTGATTAAAACAGATTTGTCAAAATCAATAAACTGGTTTTTCGGCCAAACACGAAAACTTTGAAAACCCGTTTTTAGTACATCATTTCCATACGATATGAACGATAGTCTTTATAATTATTTTCTGAATTGTCACTACTCTTTGATTATAATCGAGTTAAAGTGCTTGACAATTGGAGAATCGTGCACAACATTGAGAGCCAAGTAAATGCTTCCTCAGACAAACTTCAGGTTCAAGGTAGAACTCAGTGAAGCAGCAGTGGAGTGGAGTGTGGAGTCTGATCTGATTGAGCGGCAAAGCTCTTGTCACAGCTCTTGGACCCGAGCTCGAACAGTTCGAAGAGACCTTGTCAACCAACGCCTAAGACCCCAGCGCGAAGACAAGCCCCGATTTGTCTTCTTGCAATATGCTAAAGTTCAGCATTGGACAAGTTAATGCCTACGTCTGTGCCAAGTCTCGCCTTACTTTGTCTTCTGTTTTTCTCGTTTCTCTATCCGTGTGTTTATGGGCCTTTGTCCAACCGGTTGTTGGATTTGTTTAGATACAATATCATTGGTAATTTAATTTTTTGGTTTTTGCGTATTTCTGTGACTGCCATTACGCTGAGCTCTGGGCAGAGGCCGCAATTAGCCTGGGTCTGTAATATATGTATTATGATTATCAAATGGCTGGATGGAGTTGCTGAAGCTTGAAGTTCCCATAGAATTCCAAACTATGGAAACTTATTTTAAACGGCAGGCCAAACGTTAAATGTAAATACAGTAATTAAGGGAAGATTCAAAACAATAGGCTAATACTATTATTATATTGTAGAAGGTCTCTCGGTTAGATTTACAGAATCTTGAGTGGCTCTAGTAGAGAATTATGAGTTAATTGCATGGGTCCATTGCAATGTCATTGACAGGACTTTGATGTGTTGTTAGTAGTTCACAAAATGACAGTTCAACAACCTAGGACAAAGAATTTTTCATTTGTTTCCCTAAAAAAAAGACACTACACTACAGAAATTTCCAGCCTTCCATTAAACTGATCTGATCGCTTGGGATCATCAATAGTATTATCCACTTATCCACTTTGGTACTCGTATTACCTACCACTCTTAGAGAAAGACTAGCACAAACGATACAAAAGAAAAACTTGAAATGAGCTGAAAATTCTACAACAGCTTCGTATTTATACGAAAAGTGTATCTACAATACGAGCTGCTGAGCTTTGCCGATCGATTGGACTAAAAAGCAGCTTCGGTCTGAGACAAAAGCTCCAGCCCAACATGTAAAATGACAGTATACAATTCAGTTCATGGGGACGGGACCGTCCTAGGAATGGAAAAGCTACAATGGAAGACTAAGCAATGACTAAGGTGTTTACTTTGGACTAAAAAACAAATGCCAGGTTAATTAGCAATTCGATCACAGAGAAACCCGCAAACTACAATTCGCTAATAAATGTCACATCTCGGCAGTAGAAAGCTGGAGCAGTATGAATAAATTAACTTAGGAAATCGATATGAGGCCTGTTCCGGAATTCATTTTTGAACGTGGTAAGTTCTGTTTCCGGCTCTAATTGTAACATATTTTGGAAAGTCAATTTACTTGATTGACTGGAATTCAAATTTCCAATAGTAGAATAATAGAATTATTGACTTTCTAAAATATTTATATGTAGTATATTTTACAGAAAAGGTTCTTAGCACTCTAGTAATTGTGATAGAATTGCAGCTACATATAAATATACTATCCTTTAAATAAAATAAATAAATAATTTTCCCCAAGACTTAATTTCATTCTCATGTTCAAGTTAATGCAGTTCTTCAAAAACCTAATCCTTCCAAAAATCGAAAAGTTATAACTAATTCAAAGGAATATACATAAGTACATCCATATACAAGACTATTCTATGCCAAGGAATTTATCGGTTTGCATCTCTGATTTAAATAGTGTGACATTTGGAGAATGCATGCACTATAATTTGATTTATTCGCCAGTCTAGTAGGCCATCCTGTCGGTTTCTCAATCTCTGTCTTCTGAAACATATTATTTCTCCATGAAAAGTATGGGGGCAGAACAATCGGCTTTATGGGCTTCCACACAATTCGGACAGCCCGAAGGGACCTTAGAACTGGTAAATTCGGAATTGTTTTTTAGTTCGTATTTCGACAAAATGGCAGAGCCCAAGTCGGGTCCTGTGACACAAGCTCTACTGCGTTTGGTGGAAAACATGCCAAAAAAAAGAGAATCGCTTGTAAGTAAGTAACTCTCCCGATATGAAAGGATCAGGTATTCAGATCTAACCAAGCAGAAGATGCAGCTGCACCACAAACGAATATGAGTCCAGGAAAGAATGGAGAGGAGGATGAGGATTTCCACTACAGTGATGGTGGCTTCGTTATAGATTCCATGGCACACATAGAGGAAGAGAGCTCCGACGATCACCTTGATTTGGAGCCTCTGCAGATAGCCGAATTCGAGTCCACGGATGAGTATGATATAGTCGCCGAGCCAGTTGACCCTTGTCCATTGCAAGATGCCCTGCCGATGTTCGAGTTGAATGTGGATGACTTTTGAGCAAAGTAACCAAATATTAATTTAAAATATGAATTTATTTACAAAGCTAATTGCAATTTGTTGAACCTCCCTACTTAAAGTTAACCTTTTTTAGCCTCAGCGATTTGATGGGTCTGACGATACTTCTCCTCTCGTCGCGATGCTTCTTCAGCTCCGCCTCGCGTTTCTTGGCGTGGTACTGTGACTTCTTCTGCTTGTTCACCTCGAAGGTCATTTGTCGATTGCCCAGCGAGCGGCCCACATTGGTCACCTGACCTTCCAGTTGGGACATGACCCGCACTCGATCCTGCAGGCTGGCCTGCTTTATGCGCTGCTGCATAAGGCTGTTTCCTTGGTGCTGATCAAGCGGGGTCATTGTGAAGCGTTTGCCAATCGCATTGGTTGGTGGATTATGGTAATTTCCATTTTTCAAGGGTCTTGGTTGGTGATTAGCGGCTTCCCTTTGTAGCTGTTCGTTATCTTCCGCTTTTCCTATCTCCTCCTCTTCCTCTGCCTCATCCTCGCGCAGCCGCTTCACCTGTTTGTAGGCCTGTTTCATTTCCTTGACATATTCCCGTCTGTCATCGTCATCCGAAGAGGCCTCATCACCGCTCTCCTCTTCCTTCTCGCCGTCGCTCTTTTCAAAACCGAACAGATCTTCGTCATTATCGCTGTCGTCCCTTTGCTGAGCCTCATCGGCATGCAGCTCGGCCACTCTAGCCACCTCCACCCGCTGCTTCAACTCCTTGGCCTTGGACTTGTCCAAGCGGTTGAGAACAGGAGCCAGAAGACGATACTCCTCCGCCTCCTTTGTTGACCGCAAAGTCGGAGTTCTCGAACATGGCCTTGAAACGTGAATCCTCCAGAAGATTGGGCACATTGCGCTGCTTGGCATTGTTTGAGGGATTGGCCTGCTCGTCCATAATCTTGAGAGCCAACTCCTTGTTGACTTTTGGCAGTTTTGAATCGATCTGCAAGCGCGACTTTCTCTCGCTTTCGATCTCCTGCCGGATCTTATCCTTGCGGAACCGGTCAAAGGCGAAGGGTTCGACAACAGCCTTGGCCTTATTATACAAACGAGCGTCCATGAAGTAGCTAAAAAAGGAACAAATTTATTTCCCAAACCGCTCAATCCAACACTAAGTTCTGCTTTGCACTCACCCATGCATGTAGCCCTTGAGCAGATTGGTGCCAACAAGATGTTCCATGCCCAATTCTGCCAGCTCCTTTGCCGTAACAAACTGATAGTCATCGTAGACATTCTCCAGAACCTCCGATTCGATCTCCTCGGTGAGATTGTC
Organism: Drosophila lowei; assembly: GCA_008121275.1. Taxonomy (NCBI): domain Eukaryota; kingdom Metazoa; phylum Arthropoda; class Insecta; order Diptera; family Drosophilidae; genus Drosophila; species Drosophila lowei. The sequence continues at coordinate 4,074,916 of CM017779.1, forward strand.
CAGGAACGAGCACCAACGGGGAGCTGGTCCCATTGCGGGGACGTAGTAGGTCAACATTTTCACATCTTCCTGGGCCAGGAAGAACATGCCCGTATCGGGTATGGTACAGAAATCGTTGAACGAGCTGGTTGACTCCACATAGGCGATCTGCTTGCCCGTCTGCTCATCCCACAGCTTCAGCGTCGCCTCGTCTAAGCTGTAAACAGCATTCTGGGCAGGGTTAAAGGCCAATCGTTTGATAGGCAGTCGATTCAGGTGATTCTTTACTAGCAGTGGCTGCTTGGCACGTATATCGTAGATAAGAACATGGCCAGAGGCTGTGCCCACAGCCATATGCAAACCACTACGGTATTTTAGAGCTGTGACTGAGGGAAATTCCTTGACTCCGGGCAATTTCATAGCCACATCCAAAGTGGAGCAGCGTTGCTTTGTTCGCGGGTCCCATGCCTCAACTGTGCCCTCTTTAGTGCCAGCAACGAGCAGATGATGCTCGGGGTTCACATCGCAGGCGTTGAGACAGCTGGCATCCGTTTCAAAGGGCTGTAGGAACTGTCCACGCTCCAGATTCAGTCGATAAATATCCTAGAAAAGAAGCGATCAGAATGGAAAAAGGATCGATGGTGTTTACGCTCACCTTGCCCACTCCCACAATGTACATATCACAGCTGGGCTTGTGGTACTTCATGTCTCGTCCAAAGCGTGGAATCCTGAGCCTATAATGCCGTCCGTGGGCCGCGTGAATCTCTACATAGCGGTCGCATTGCAGGAACACCATTTTACAATAGTCGTCGCTAATGACTTCGAACGTGGTCACCTCCGAGTCAAAGCAGCGCTCAAATTTGATGGAGAGATTGGAGACTTCAAAGCATTTGACACGCGGCTTGTACGTTCCTGTGGCTAGGATGTATTGCTGGTCGGGACTCATGCGAATGCTGGTGCACACGCCGGGCATGTCAAAGTCTTGGATGAGCTCGATCTGCCGCCGCGAGTCCACCTTCTTCATCAGCTTGGACTTCTTCCGCCGATCCGTCAGCCACTAAAAGGGACAACTTTCATTTGGCTGCTTCATTTCGTAAATAAGGTTTAACTTACATCCGGCACCGACTTTCCGGCACTCAGGTTGTATATTTTCACATCGTTAACTTCGTTCACGAACATGTTTTCGGCAATATATTAAAATAATACTGCACATAAACAAACGAAGAAGTCCGCAACACGTGCGCTCCGCTAGAGCTGCAAAGACAATCGATAGTATCAATACTATCGGTTGTGGAAATGGGTTGTTTAAAGCAGAGCTGCATTTTCAGTGCAATGTGCTCAAATGCGCATTGAATTGTTTCATATATTGTCGGAGTCAATATTTACATTCCACATTTTACGTGTGTGGTTGCAAACCTGTGTCAGTAACAATACTATTATTTGGTTACTTTCTTGCCCAGATTTAGCCGCGCATCTATCGATAGTGAACAAAATTCGATAGATACGATAGTACTCACGACGGTATTGCAGCTCTAATCGATACGCTGTATGCAAAAACAAGAAAACGCAAAAGAAAAGTGTCTACTGTTTTTGTGTAATTTGGCAATTAACAATAATAAAATCAATACAACTTTGGTCGCCTTGCCCTTGCCCATCACACCAGTGCGTGTAATAGCACAGTGCTGTACTGCAGTTTGCATTCGAAGAGATCTGGTTGAAAAATCTGCTCGCCCGAAAACAACAATACACACACAGGCGCACTGGTACACAGGCACACGCAGCCCCCCGCCAGCACTTCGTAACCGCCCCACATTCCATCCGCTCCCTAAGGTGAACTAAAACGGTGAGTAATATTGCGGTATGCTCGTGTCTAAGCCAATTATAAGCGCTGTGTTAGTGATTAAATTATTTAAAATGGAAAACTATCTGCCGAAGAGTGGTGGGTGGTGGGTTGGTTGTTCCTGACGCGTCATACTTTCCCCTGTACTAAAAGTGTACTCGCTCTCTCCCTCTCTCTTCCGCTCTTAATTTTTCTGTATTTTGCTGAGTACTCATTCCCCCGCGCTGCCCGTATCCCCTGTAACTGTATCCACCCCTCCAATGGTTTTCGCCGTTGTTTTGGGTGCGCCTTTGTGCTTCTCGTGCACACGGTGCACTGCACCCCCTGGTTGGTAGGGGCGGGGTGCTGGACTGATCCACTCTACGCATTTTAGACCTCACAGTTTCCGCCCTCTCCCAACTTCAGCCGCTCAGCGCTCCTTTGGCTGGGTGGCCTTTTGACTGTGTCGACTGATAAGACACGAGACCAGCGACCCGGACAAATCTAAATTTCATGTCGCGGGGTGCCAGGGAGTCTAAAAAATTGATTATTATTGTGCCGTTTCAAAAGCAATTAAACAGTATGGAGGGTATGCGGATCGCAGGGGCTCACGTATCATACCCAAGTCTTGGAAATAGGTCAAGAGTGTCTGAGAAAAGTTTTGTACTTTTATTTCCATTGCCTAGCCCCTTTTTACAAAGATAATGTACAGTGAAAGCTGTCTAGCTTACTTTTAGATTCATCCGTACTAATACTAGTACTAGTTAATAATTTGTAGAGCTGAAGAGTCTCTTTATTATGAATAAGAGTATGAGAAATTGTTTTGTTTTGCTTCCCATGTAAAAATAGGCAGATAAACAGCTACATACCAATGCAAGTATTTCTGGGACTTGCAATAAGTATACTAGTATAGGGAATAAATGAACGCAAGCGCATATCGAACAGCTAGTGAAACAGCTAGTATTCCTGGTAATCTTCAATTGCATTCTCCTCCCACGCTGGCCCCGCGACCTTGAGACCAGTGTCGTCTCACTTCAGTCAATGGTATGCTCCATTCACTTGCGCCCCTCGGAAGCACGGCCCCTATAAAAGCCCGCGAGGCGATGCTGACACTTCAGCAACTTCACATCAAGTGTCATGCGTGCTGCCCCCTGGAGGGTTTTGCCCGCCTCAACATCAGTTGAGCTTTTTCGTTGGGTTCGATTCAGTGATCAAAGAAACCTGGTCGGCTGTTCAAATACAGGCATGCCTAGAAAAATATCGGGGGCAGCTCACAAAAAAGGGGGAGCAAAATGTTGTGAAGTTGGAGTCACCTCGACGCTGCAGAACAAATTGATGTAGCGCGGCAATAACTTGATAAGCACTCTGTGGTAGTTCCCGTGCATATGCCTGCATAAATATAGCACAAACCTCTTCGTTGACTGCTTGCTTGGGTTGAAGGGTCAGCACAATGGCTGTCAAGATGAGCAAAATACGAGGCATTGCGAACAAACTGCACGACCGCATCGACTGTCTTATTGAAAAATGTGTGGATGTCGCCGAAGAAGCTGGTTTCTGGACGTGACTAAATTTCTTTGTCCTCTTGCAGGTCCCAATATGACGGCAGCCCCGTACAACTATAACTACATCTTCAAATATATCATCATCGGGGACATGGGCGTGGGAAAGTCCTGCCTGCTGCATCAGTTTACCGAAAAAAAATGTGAGTAGATCTCCAGCGAAATAACGAGCCTTCCACTAAACTGGTCCTTCGTCTCAAGTCATGGCCAATTGCCCGCACACCATCGGCGTGGAGTTTGGCACGCGCATCATCGAGGTGGACGACAAAAAAATCAAGCTACAAATCTGGGACACAGCGGGCCAGGAGCGATTCCGGGCAGTTACACGTTCCTACTACAGAGGAGCTGCCGGCGCCCTAATGGTTTATGATATAACGAGACGGTGAGCAGATTCAAAGGAAGATCCTAGTCTGTATGACTCGATCTTAATCTCTATGAAATTTTGTTAGCTCGACGTACAATCACTTGAGCAGCTGGCTCACCGACACGCGCAATCTCACAAACCCCAGCACTGTAATCTTTCTGATTGGTAACAAGTCCGACCTGGAGAGCACTCGGGAAGTGACCTACGAGGAGGCCAAGGAGTTTGCCGACGAGAATGGCCTCATGTTTCTCGAAGCAAGTGCAATGACGTAAGTATAAACAAGCAGGAAATAAAGTGCAATTCCGAACTAAAATTTATTCCAACAGTGGACAAAATGTTGAGGAAGCGTTTCTCGAAACCGCACGCAAGATCTATCAGAACATCCAGGAGGGACGGCTCGATCTGAACGCGTCCGAGTCAGGGGTGCAGCACCGACCTTCGCAGCCGACACGAACCTCCCTAAGTAGCGAGGCCGCGAATGTCAAGGATCAGTGCTCGTGCTAAATGGATAAACCTTAACTTTATACACTCCTAGTTATAAAAATCTATCTTAATTTTTAGCCCAACTCGTAATCATAATGATTTCCGATCTATCGAAAAGCAAGCAAGAAACCAATGTATCTAGTTGAATGATTCGATTAGGCGTGGTTGTGTGAACAGAACAACTAAACCAAAATATAAAAGCCCCCCCCCATAAATAAGCAAACATTCACCATTTGTATTATGGAGTAAGCATAATTATTAGAAAATTGATACAATTGTTGGTTAGCGCGTGTATTTCCCACGGATCGTTAGAGGAACCAAAGTTTTGACTATGAAATTTCGAAAGGTTTATCGCTCTATACCATACACTGAAGTGTTTGGTACACACATACACACCTTAGGTACTTTCGTTCTATAAACCTTGTGTTTTGTTGGCTCTATCTCTGTATATATATGAATTTTGTATCTCCTTTATAAACACTTTTTTGTTGAGTATTTGTTGTAGACGCGTGCGAAGTAATAAGTAAACGAACAATGTTATATGAATATTAACGACGTATTAATGGCATAATGCAATAGGAAATAAAGAATTGGTATTTATAAAACCCCCAATATAAATGAATTTCCATCTCTAATTCAAATGCTGAATAGAAACACTGTCGTGCGTTTGAAAAGAAGCGCAATCATCAAATCACATCAATCATCAGAATCATCGCACACTAGGGCGCCCTGCTAAATATTGTGTGCGCGCACCTCTGTGCTGGCTGTGTTCGTGCATTTGTATGATTTCCGTTTCTTGCAAATTAGCAAGAAATGGGTCTATGCAGCTTGTAGTGTCATACTTGCTCATCAGATTTGAAATCATTTCATCATCATTCCGAAATATAAATACCAGCAATCCCAAAACCGCAGAACAAACCAAGAATACGGAAGAATACATAAGTGTGCACCCATAAATTAAAAAACGCTGGAACCTCAACACCTCAACAAATCAAAAATTTTAAATTTTTTACACGGGTTTACTCCATTTAACACGGTTCAAAATAACAACACAAATATATAAAAACACACACAGCTCAAAAACAACTAGAAACCAAACGAAAACAAGAAAGACCATAAAGAGAATATGCATATTTGTTTCTCTTTCGATTTTTTGCGTATACAATCAATGTCTTTTTTTACACGGTTTTTTCAGGAACCAATCTACCGTGTAAAAACAGAATGAGGTGTACAATCAAATATTTTCATACTATATTATATGTGTTACAGGAACACATGCAACGCGGCTCGAACCGAACGCCAGAGACTGGGACCCAATGCTGGATCACCTCTATGTATATACTGTATGCTTAGTGATATTATATTATCAAAGACTATACAATTCCCAGATGTTGCATGAGGGACCAAAAAGATCTGCTGTGGCGGTGTTTTTAGTGATGCCCCGTAGAAACTCCTTTTTTTACCTACATATGATTCGTCTCTGACCGCGGCCCTGCTGCCTACACGGCTTCGTCTGTTCAGTCAATGGCTTGGGCAGCTGAGTCGGTCCCAGAAGCTAACAACAAATACACAGTCTTTGGGGAGGCGCAGAAAAAACATACTTTTTGGTTTGAAAAATTCCAACAACAAATACTCCCAAAAGCCGGTCCCAGAAAGAAAACAACAATCTTTAAAACACCAAACTGATGATAGAGGTCTTATGCCGCGTTTCCGTTGTTGGAAAATTGTGCCCCGATTGTCATTTAACACATCACGTGAGTGAAGGTGGCGTATAGTTTTACTTTTTTAAAATAAAAACTGATTTCAGAACTTCCAGTCGACTCCACCCGGAGGCCTGTGAAAACATAATTACATACTACGTACATAAACCGCAACATATGTAGAGCGATCCCAATTGCCACCTTTTTATATGAAAAATGACAAATTAATGAACGATTAAAACAGAAATATGCCAAATTTTTTGTGCATTTAAGGAAATTTAACCATAAGCTTCGTATGACCGACCATTTAAACCATATAATTTGGCAACTACCCTGGTGAAAGCTTTTAATGAATATTTTACGGACGTCCATTACACGCCGCAGGCCGGTACTCATATAAAATTCTCTTTCAAATTTCCTATACATTTAGAAATTTAATCAGATATAAAAGCGTTATCGGTCAGTTCTTTCCATTGACAAAGCACTGGTACTTCAAGAAGTCATGTTTAACCTACAGCAATACACAGCTATCACTTTTCGTTTACCAATTCAATGTGTCTGGCTGAAGCTGAATGGCTCTTGGCCATTTGTGCCCTCATCAAGGAAGGATAACAGCTCAGTGTGTTCTATAATATACACCGCATGGGCTTGGTACGTCATAGCATCCGTTGGTATAACGATCGGGTTTCAAACAGCATATTTGGTAACCCACCTTTCGGATATTATTATGACTACGGAAAATTGTTGCACCACATTCATGGGCGCCCTAAACTTTGTGAGATTGCTTCATTTACGTTTTAACCAGCGAAAATTTCGGCAATTAATTGAACAATTTGCACGCGATATTTGGATTCCAGAAAACACCCACATCAGTGTTAACGCCGAGTGCCATAAGCGAATGTTCACCTTTACCATCATGACGGGTCTGCTTTCCTGTCTAATATGTATGTACTGCGCCCTGCCGTTGGTGGAAATTTTCTTTCGTACTGGAGTGGACGCAGTTGAGAAACCATTTCCCTACAAAATGCTGTTCCCTTACGATCCGTACAGCAGTTGGATGCGTTATGTGCTCACCTACATGTTTACGTCGTATGCCGGAATTTGTGTGGTGACCACATTGTTTGCCGAAGATTCAATTTTTGGCTTTTTCATAACGTACACCTGTGGACAGTTTCGACTGCTGCATGAACGTGTCGACAACGTATGGACTGCGGCTAAAGAACGAGCTAAAATCACCGCTGACGAGCAACATTTGCAGCTGCAACGACTGCACAATATTGTTCAACAGCACAACAAAATTATCAGGTTCGCTAAGTGCTTGGAAGACTTTTTTAATCCCATACTCTTGGTGAATCTAATGATTTCATCGCTTCTAATTTGCATGGTTGGCTTTCAAATAATTACTGGAAAAAATATGTTCATTGGCGAATACGTTAAATTTATTGTATACATATCCTCCGCGATTTCACAGTTATATGTGCTTTGTGAAAATGGGGATGCGTTGATTATACACTCCACAACTACAGCACGGCACCTCTATGGATGTGATTGGGAGAATCCAGACTTAAGCAATTTTTATTCATACACTGCCATGAGCCATCAGTTCCGTAATGACTTAAAATTTATGATACTCTGTAGTCAACAACCAGTCAGAATAACGGCGTTTAAATTTTCAACTCTCTCTCTTCAAAGCTTTACGGCGATTCTAAGTACATCAATGAGCTATTTCACATTACTGCGATCGCTTTACTACGAAGATCAATTGTAAAAGATTTCTCTCACGCATATCATATAATAAATTGCACTTGTCCCACAAAATAAATCTTTTTAAATTTACACATGTAATTTTCGCAATATCTAATATAGACTATTGGCCTGATCTACTATACATATACTTAGTTGAAAATCTAAATTCTCTAAAATTAGTCCGCATTACATAATAGTGTTAACAAGTTGGACGTTTGGTGGGATGGGATTGAAATTTATCGCCGTTTATATGGATTGTTTAAAATCTAAAGCATCTATCTAAGTATACATATAAGCGTTTGCAAATATTATAAGCAATTCCAGTTTTAACGACCGGAAACGTTGTGAGTTGCTGCTACGGCCGCAACTCTACATTTATACCCGATACTTAGTCAGTATGGCTCTCCTCCGCCAGACAGCGCTAACATTGAACGATAAAGAGTGTTTGCGAGAGAGACAGAAAATCAGTCAGAACGTATGTCGCTGCGTAGCCACTGCAAATTGATTTGTTCCTTTTGGTTATAAGAATGACCCGATCTGAAAATTCGGCAGTCTGGTAGAAGTGGTCATTCTCTATGATTGTGCTTTTTTATTTTCTCGCATCTTTAAAATTGTGGATGCCGAAGATTTTCGTCCTTTGCGAAGCGGAAGGGGGTGGGGCGAAATTTTGAAATACACTTGTAACAGTGACATATCATAGAAGTCTGGATACAAAATGTCGTTGCTCTAGCTCTTATATCATCTGAGACCTAGACGCTCATAGGGACGGACAGACAGTAAGACAAGGCTCTATCGACTCGGCTATTGATGCTGCCCAGCCATTATACAATTCGCCGCTCTCCCTCTCAAACAAGATACCTGTAAATATCGGTACTTCGAAAACATAAAAACTCCTATCACTGAAAACATCTGCTTTTTTAAATTGTATGAATATACAAGTGCTTAGTATTATTTGGAGGTAGAACGAGTTGATAGAAAACTACTCCCAGGGATTCTAGGGAACCAAGACAGTTCTTTCATTTCATCTGAACGGTAAATTTCAAGGTTCACATGACCATATTTGTACCAGAACGATGTTATCCAACAAGCACAGCTTAGTCAGAACAGCCAAAATTATTTCAGAGTAATAGTCGATCATCGTTGTCACCTGTCACCAGAAAGGCTACAAATCCAAACTAAGCGATATACTTCGCTCGCTCACACTTCATACTTTTCTTATAAGGATTTTACATTTGGTCTCGGTGCCTTTCCTTGAAGTACATATAGTGAAATAAGATACGATGTTTAGTCAATCGATGACTCTAAGCGATCGATACTATCGCAAGAACGGAAGGCCATCACTGAAAGTTGTCTACCGCCATTTCCTCCATATTGGTTTTTGCGTGAAGTAGCGGAAGTAGTAAGCGGATTTTATAATAGCAGATCCAACTAACTAATCGAAACCAATTAATCCAATTAAAACTCGCATTCAGGTCTAACGCATAATCAAACACCGTGCCATTATCCGACATATTATAATGGCGGAAGTAAAGCATCTGGAGGATCCCTACAAATCGGAGAACAACAGGAAAATGTACAAGTAAGTGCAATGGTGAGACACGCCATCGAAACGATACTCAATTGCCTTTCAGATCTCTTGTGCTGGGCAATGGGCTACAAGTTTTGATCGTTTCGGCACCATCGGTTGGAATTGATTGCCCAATAACGCCTCCTGTGCCCTGATGATCGACCACGGTCCATTCGCCGATCCGTGCAACTATCAGGGCCTGGCCCACCTTCTGCAGCATATGATATTCATGGGCAGCAAGCCAGGTTCGGCGGAGAACGTCTTCCTTGCGCATTTGGAAAAATTCGGCGGCGAATGCTCCTCATCAACCTTCAGCGAGGACACGCTTTTCTCCTTTACTGTGCCCGATGAACACTTGGAGCCGAGTCTGGAATATTTAATCTTCTCTCTGAAGCATCCGTTGATGCTGCAGGAGACCATGGAACGTGCCCGCGCTCTCGTGGACTCTGAGTTTCAGCAGAAGACGCAAAAAGATGAAATTCGTCGCAACCAGCTGCTCGCCAGTCTGGCTACCGATGGCTATCCGCATGGCTCCTTCAACTGGGGTAACTTGAAATCGCTTAAGGATAACGTCGATGACAGTGCCCTGCACAGAGCCCTCCACGATGCCTGGCGCGATAACTATGCGGCCAATCGCATGTACGTGTGCCTGCAGGGTATCCTGCCCATCGATGTGCTAGAGAATATGGTGGTACGCCACTTTTCCAAGCTGCTCCGCAATGACATCAAGGCGCCCGACCTAACCAAGTTCGATTACCGCAACGCCTTCCGTCCGGCGTTCCACGAGCAAGTCTTCCTCGTCAAGGCCGTGGAGAAACGGCGCAAGTTTGAGCTAACCTGGGTGCTTCCTAACATGCGCCAGTACTATCACAGCAATCCAGATAAGTTACTCTCCTACCTGATCGAGTACGAGGGAAACGGTAGTCTGTACGCCTACCTGGAGCGCCGCCACTGGGCCCACCATCTCTATGCTGGCATAGACGAGACCGGCTTCAATCTACACTCGATGCACTCATTTTTTAATGTGGACATTCGCCTCACCGACGAGGGATTCCAGCACATCGATCAGGTGCTGTCCGCCACCTTTGCCTATTTGAAGGTCTTCTCCAACTGTTCCAACGGTTCCTTGCGTCAGTTGTACGAACAGCAGCAGAAGAGTAAGGTCGCAGAGTTCCGTCTCCCTGACCGTATCTATAAATACGATGTTGATGAACTGGTCTTCAAAAGCAAATACTATCCATCCAAGGATATACTCACCGCCAGGGAGCTCTACTGCGACACCGACGATCAGCACCTGTCCGAACTGATCGGCCACCTGAACAGTTTTAAATTCAATCTAATGATTACCTCGCAAGAGCCGTACGAGGGCATGCCATACGACAAGCGGGAGGAGTGGTTCGGCACCGAGTACACCACTTTACCCATGCCAGCAAAGTGGAAGCAGCTGTGGATCGAATCAGAGCCCATTGATGAGCTCTTTCTACCCGAAGCCAATCCCTATGTGGCCCACGACTTCAAGATGTTCTGAATGAGCAGGGCAAGCCCACGCTGCCACCTTACCCCAAGAGGTTGGTCAAGACGGACACCTGCGAGCTGTGGTTCCGACAGGATGACAAATTTGGGAAGCCCCAGGCCTACTTATGCTTCTTTTCATCACGCCGCTGCTGAGTCAGAGTGCGAAGAAGTAAGCGATTTATATTTCACACTAGCCATCTAGTCATCGAATGTATTTCCAATAGCTCTTTCTTGACGCTCCTCTTTTTTTCGTAGCGCTGCTATGTGCGACTTGTACGTTTCATTGGTGAATGCGCACGTGCACAAGGAACTGATTCTCGCCGAAAAGGCCAATCTCAACTGCCGCTTCATGGTTAACGACAATGGTTTGCGGCTATTTGTGAGCGGCTACAATGAAAAGCTCCATCTGATTGTGAAGGCCATTGCCAAAGGTATGGTCAGTGTGGGCGCCACCCTCTGTGAATGTATACTCACCACCTACCTCAAAATGCAGGGCAAATCCTACTTAAAACTAATGAAATATCCATCCCAGTTAGCAATGTAAGGTATCTTCATATTCTATCTGCATCTCGAATTATAATCTGTGATTTTAGGGACATCCTCACCTTTGTGCTTGAAGAAAAGCCATGGACCACAAACGACCAGTACAAGTCCCTTAAAGACATCACTATGGAGGATCTGAAGGTATTTGCCCAGAAGTTACCGCAGGAGATGTACATCAAGGCCCTCGTACAGGGAAACTACACGGAGGAGTCAGCCCACAAGGTGCTCAATTCGGTACTCAGTCGGCTGAAATGCGAGCCCATTAAAGATCGGCTCATCGGCTCGTGGATCATCGCATCATAAAGCTTCCACAGCACCGCCTAGTCTTCTGCTGCGACGCCGCCTGCGTGCACACTACAACCACTAATATCACGAACTTCTACCAAATCGGAGCAAACTCTTTACGCGTGGAGGCCATACTTGACCTCTTGAATACGTTGTTCAATAGCCCGGACTTGTATCTCGAGGAACTCGGCGAAGAGATTAATGGCTGGGTCCACGTCAATAACGGCATTGTCGGCTACAACCTTACGGTAGACTTGAAGGAGACTTTTGGAGATGACAGCGCCAAAAAAATGCAGAACGACATCGAGGCATTTCGCCGTAAGGTTTGTATGATTCCCAAGCAAATGGATGACAAATGCTTTGCATCCTGGGTAGACGACCTTCTCCATTGGGGACTTGCCCCTGCACTTACTCTGTTGGATGAGGTGGGAGACAATTTTCGCGAGATCATCGGCGGGGACTATATCTTCGGTCGTAGACAGAAGAAGGCCGATGTGTTGCGCACCCTAACCAAATCGGATGTCATTCGCTTCCTAATCGACACCAATTGGCGCGAACTGTCGGTTCATGTCGTAGGGCATCCACCGTCAGATACAGTAGACGAAGAAGAAGACGATGTCGAAGAGGAAGGGGAAGGGGAGGACGAAGACGAATACGAAGAGGAAGACGATGTCGATGTCGAAGACGAAGTGAATTACGAACACGAAGCTATGAACATTGCCATGGCCGAATTCAGAAGCGGTCTCGAGACTTACCCCAAGTGCACCGTGGAACCATGTGCTGAAGGAAACTAGACGTACCGCAGCTTTCGACGTTTTTCTATGGCAGAATTACAAAGATTTGCATACAACCCAGTCAAATCCGTCTGCAGATGAATTTCTAAGTTTAATTAAATATTAGTTTTAAGAGTAAAGTTGCATACATTTATCATCATCTTCAGAACCTCCTGACAAAGTCAGATAAGAGATCCATTTCCTTGTTTTCGCAGACGTATGTGTTCACATGCAACACCACCGTCTGCGGATAAATTTCTAAGTTTAATTAAATATTCAGTTTGGAAGTATATTCCCATACATTTATCATCAACTTCACATATGGATATAGATGATTTTCTAAGTTTAATTCAATATTAATATTAAAAGAGAATTTCCGAACATATATCATCATCTTCACATATGGATATTGGACTTGCGAAATGTATCTGTCTGATCGTCTTACAAATCTTACATAGATGTGTTTCCCGTCGACAAGATCCTGGAATCAGGAAAGCCGACATCTGCAAACGGCGGTGACCACTAAGTGTGGGTTAGTGGGTTACAAACAAAGCTATAGAAGGGCTGTTCCTCGATCGCAGTCGAAGTCACTCGGAGGCAGATCTGTCCATACATTGATATTTTAGCATATGATTTCCATTTGAAAACAGTTCAGTTGTGAATCGACATCAAGGTCATCTGGTGCAATGGAAAAACTCGCTCGCCAGGGGAGACGGAGACCAAGAAATGCATTTGACGCAGGAAGTTTGTATCGCGGATCTGTGCAATCCTCGATAATTTCCCCCAGTTGAAAGTGGCAGCCGATAACAACAATGAAATGAAAGACAAAATACACTCATCAGGTAAAGGTGAAAATGGTTTCTGAAGTGCTTGCTGAAAAAGATGATCAGCTATTGAAAATTAATCAAACGTTGGGGAACATTCCCGACACTTGTCCCAATGGCAGCCCAAATGGCACTTTCCAGATAAAGGTCGGGGGAATAAAGCCGTTCGAAGTTACCTGTGTATCGATATCTTAGCTGTTCTTTCGCGCTCTATCGCTCGTGCTCGGCTTAGCAGCAGCCCCGAGCTGCTCTAACGCTCTCTTTCTTTAGTCAGTCTTGAGCCGATCGTCATCATTATCGCCTTCATTTCTATTGTCTTCATCTGATCTTGCACCTGTATACTTTCGCAATCTCCTACTTACTCGTAATAAAGTACATAAACTCGTATATGTATATAACAAAACAACATCGACTTCTTATTAACTTAAATCCAAGCTCATTAGCTTAATACTTTCTCTAATTTTTTTGCAGTTAGTCAGTTAGAAAAGTCTATTATGGGCTGTCATACGGTCATTTGAATGAAAAAAACAGCCCCGAATTGTATGTGTAAATAAAATAAATAAATGTTTGAGTGAATATATAGTTATACCAAAGACAATTTATTTATGTTGTCTTTGGTTTTACGCAGCTTTATTTCGATTTGTGTAGGCGTAAGTAGCATGGTACTCGTATTTGCTATTGCAGCGACTGAACGTACTTGGGGCACAAGCATTTCTTGTTCTTCTTCTTTGTGCGCACTGCTGTCGGTGCAGTGGGCTCCTCTGTTTCATCGATGTGCTCACGGTAATGTTCGGGATTGGCCTTCTCGCTGCACTTGATGGCCATGAACTCGAAGAAGTCAATGTTGCGAATATGGTAGTAGAACTGGTCCCTGAACTGGAAGTAATTTGGATACACCTTGTGCTTCAGCATGGCCATGTAGAGGGTCAGGCGCTGCTGCTCTGAGAAGTTGCGTCGCTGCTGTTCCTGATGATGGTTCGCCCAGCTGCGCTTGCTGATCTCCTGCTGCACCAATTGACGTAGACGCGGATGAAGATGGAACAGAACCGACCTGATAATAAAGGCAATAAAAACTGAAGAAGGTTTTGGTTTCTCTGCAGCACTCACTCGTTGAAACGATGCCGCAGCTTTCTGAACTTGATCCGGTCAAAGGGATTGATGAATCCGATCCGAATTGGCCAGCTGTGCAGGTAGCTCTACAAAGATCCTAAAAAACATATTCTTAGAAACAGTTCCATGCGCTGTTCAATACGTACTTGGCATTTAGAGCCATGGGAAATTGAACTGGTTGGGGCCCGGTCTTATAGAGTGGAAAACGTGGAAATTTAACCATATCGCTGTCATAAAAATCCAAATCGTTTTTCATGCGGTTGTTTACCGACATTAGCTCATTCACATCGATGAAGTAGTTGCCAGCACAGAAGTTGTACTTGCCCAAAGGAGGAATCGTTCTAAACAGCTCAAAGCCTGTAAAGGAGCTGGTAGGAAGTTGATATTGATGGATGATGGATGGTGTTATTATGTACCCTTTCTTTTACACTCCGTTGAGGAAGATTCCAGGAAGTAGACGGTCCTCCACTTGGGACAGAAGCAGTTGATGAACTTGGTCAGTATTTCGACCCAATTGCGAAATGTGGTCGACAGATTTTTGTCAAAGTCCACCTGTAGCGTGATATCCTCACTGAGGGAAAGAGCGTTCAGGGTGAATTGGTCGAAGATTCTACAGTTGGCACTTACCGAACGACCAGGGCATTCTCGTCGCATCAAACTTACGCAACAAGGTCGTGACAACGGCCTGCTTCTCGTTGACAGTTATCCGAAGGTTGATGCCTTCTATATCCACCATGGTGCTCTCGAAAGGCGGTGGCGGTGGCGGCAGCGGCGGCTTCGGTGGCAAGGACCCTTCAGCACTGATGGAAGCATGATTTCTTCTCTTCATCCACTCATCTGAATCTGCCTCGGAGGATTGGCTTGCTTGAAAAACAGGGAATTGATGTTCTGCAGCATCACCAAAGGTGGATATCTCTTTGACCTCAGCTGGATTCAGCTCTTCGATCTGTGGCTCCTTGTACAACCGAACCTTAAGGTTGTCACACATAAACACCTCCGTCTCAATCTTCAGATCCACGTCCGTGAGGTGTGTGAAGGTGAAGTGGATGCCGGCATAGAGCTGGTGCTGAATGAAATAACTATCCGGAACCAAGTAGGCAGCGGGCTGAAGTACCAGTACCCCGCGCGACCGTACCATAAAGCGTCGAACGAAAATTGAAATGGAATTTGTTCCTGATCCAATATCTTAGTATTGTATATTCTTTGGTCCTAAAACACTTTGGTATTTAAATCAGAGGCCGTAATCATTATAAGTTATATAATAAAAATTACTTGGTAATGATTACCGATGATATGATAGTTTGTTTAATAATTTTTTTTTTAAATCTGGTATTTCTTTTACTGCCCTTTTAAGAGGTAGTGTTTTCACATAACTTAAGTATCTTACGCCTGGTTGAATTGAACTTTGCGATTCTGATAAGCTAATGAATGAAGCTATTAATCCTGCCCGAATTTTTGGTGGTAGTTTCAAACGAAATTTTGACTTTGAAAACTCGTATCGTCGTTTAAGGTATCGTTTGTAAAAATCGTTGAATAAACGGTTAAGGTGCAGCCGTTTGTCCAAACCTTCAAGTGCAGCATTTTGCCGCTAAATTCAGTTACTCGAAATACAACCATATTTTTTTTTTACAAAAAACAGTTTTTAACGGTTTAATGTCATTTGGGAAGGAACTTAACGGAATTAAAAGGCAAAATGCGACATACCTTAAACGACGCCCAATATTAATTGGGCTATTGGTATATTAATACCTATACAACAAAAATACGAGGGGGAACGTTGTGAGTTGCGGCTGCGACCGCAACTCTACATTTATACCCGATACTTAGTCAGTATGACTACATAGAGCGACAAAGAGTGCGTGCGGGAGAGACAGACAAACGTGTCTGAACGTGTCGTCGGGCGCTGCGTAGCCACTGCAAATTGATTTGTTCCTTTTGTCTGATCGGATCTGATCCAGATTCGACAATCTGGTAGATATAGTCATTCTCTATGATTGTGCGCTTTTAATCTAATATACCCCTATACTCATTTGGAGTATCGGGTATAACAAAAACACAAGAATTGAATTTATTTCCACTTTTCAAGAGTTTTAAAAAATTAAAAAAAAAAACGTTCAAAAAATTATCAATTTTGAATTTGAAAGCTTAATATTGTCCAGTCGGTAAGCTTAAGCTACAAAGTGTTCGGGTAGGATGAATAGCTATGCTATTCATCAGCTTTTTAGGATTGCAAAGTTCAATACAACCAGATGTAAGACACTTAAGTTATGTGAAAGAAAGTACTACCTCTGAAAAAAGCAGTAAAAAAATATCAGATTTAAAAAGTCGGATTGGTTCACAGCGGAAATGTGGTGTTGCATAGTGTTATCATTGAAAGAAAAATAAAGATTTTGGTGTAAATCATGTTTTTCTAGGCCTTTTTTCTATTAAAAACAAACAATTGTAAGGCAACACATATTAACTCTAACCGATCCCGATATTATACTGCGATAAGTTTTATGCGATATTATACTGCGATAAGTTTTATGCGATATTATACTGCGATATGATACTGCGATAAGTCTGAGGCGATTCATTTCGACGATCGACAAGAAAAGAGAAAAGACGTGAAATAAAGAAGTTAATAAAACTAAACGAAGAACTGCGCCACACAATAATCATTCTTTATGGTCCCTGATTTAACAATAGCAATTTTAATTATTGTACCTACAAAATTGTGCGCTTTACAGCACATTGTGTGCATGTGCATCTGTGAAATTTCTATGTTCAAAACACCGATATTTCCGATTTGTATCGATAAGTGCTATGTAAAATTTAGAAAAGATATCCCATAATTACCATTTCGAAGTCTAGATCTTTTTCGCCCAGAGTCACCATACGCAGCGTCGTTTTCGGCCATTAATAACAAAAATTAAAATATGTTTTTCATACGATACAACGATAGCTACACATTTGTAAACTAATTTCGGTTGATTTGCCACTTTTAAGGAGCAGGGTCTGCCGCCCAGCGCAGCTTTACCAAATGTATTTTATATAAAACTATAAATCTCTTTTTCCACTTTTGATAGTGGAAACCCAAATAGTATCGAAACTATCGAACAATTTTAAACCGCAATAAATTAAATCAAAATGGAAGAAAACAAATAATAATCGTGTATTTCATAAGTTCCTATGTAAGTTAAAATAAAGAGATCTATTTCAATTTGTTTTTTTTTTCAAAATCAGCAGTGTGTTTGCGGGAGTAAGTTGCGGGAATATTTGTTGTATGCCAACGGTTTCATCTGTACAGTTCTGCAATAATAAATTGTTTTAAAACTACTTATCTTTTTAGAGTGTGGCAGGTGTTTGGCTTTTGAAAATTTGAATAGCGGATCGGTAATAGAAGTTTCACATTCTTTTGGAGGATCTTTTGCTGTTGGCAGTTGTTCGGGAGATTGGCTTTTCAGAGATGCAAGATCATTTTAAATAAAATTGACTGCACGTTGTGCTATGTTATTAGACCTGAATCCCTCTTTTTAATCGCGGGTCTAAAATCATAATATGTGTATTAACTTAACAGTCTTGCGCTTCAAAAACTTGTCCATTTATTTTTCCAAAATACAGCTAACACCTCCATTCTAGCTATTTTCAATTTTGTCATACAAAATAAACAATTTTGCCGGGCTAATTTTTTAAACATCGATATTATCGATAGCACTATCGACTTTTTTCCAACCCTAATGCAAATTATCAAACTAATTTATTCACAATTCACAATGACGAAATAGTGTCCAAATCGGGCTACGTAAACGAATCTCGACCTATGATGCAAATCAAACGACTACTCTGCAAGTCCTGCACCTTGGGCACCACGCTAGTAGCCGCTGTGTGGATCCTGGCCCTCCTTCTCTACAGCCACAATCTTAATAGCTCCATACACACGGCTGGCTGGAAGTTTAACAAATCGAATGCTTCTCCCAGAGCCGAGCTTAGCTATCAGGCAAGGGTCACCAGTGGCTGCACTCCTAGCTCTTTCAACACTTCCACAGCAGCCGCAGCGGTTCCTGCCGAGCCGCTGGAGCTCCTGGGAGTGGTGCGAAACAAGCAGGACAAGTACATTCGTGACATTGGATATAAGCATCATGCCTTCAATGCCCTGGTATCCAACAACATTGGCCTGTACCGCGAGATTCCGGACACGCGCCACAAGGTCTGCGACAGAAGCGAAACCAGCGAGGCGGAGCAACTGCCTCAAGCCTCGGTCATCATGTGTTTCTACAACGAGCACAAAATGACCCTGATGCGGTCCATCAAGACCGTTCTAGAGCGCACGCCCAGCTACCTGCTTAAAGAGATTGTCCTCGTCGACGACCATAGCGACCTGCCCGAGCTGGAGTTCCACCTGCATAGCGATCTCCGCGCACGTCTCAAGTACGATAACTTGAGGTACGTGAAGAACAACAAGCGGGAGGGCCTGATCCGCTCTCGGGTCATTGGCGCAAGAGAGGCCGTCGGGGATGTCCTGGTCTTCCTGGACTCGCACATCGAGGTGAATCGACAGTGGCTGGAACCGCTGCTGCGCCTTATTAAGGCGGAGAACGCGTCCCTCGCCGTTCCAGTCATCGACCTGATCAACGCAGATACCTTCGAGTACACCCCCAGTCCGCTGGTGCGCGGAGGATTTAACTGGGGATTGCACTTCAGGTGGGAGAACCTTCCCGAGGGAACGCTCAAGGTGCCCGAGGACTTTCGGGGTCCTTTCCGCTCGCCCACGATGGCCGGCGGACTGTTTGCCGTAAATCGGTTATACTTCCAGGACATCGGCGAGTACGACATGGCCATGGATATCTGGGGTGGCGAGAACATAGAGATCTCCTTTCGAGTGTGGCAGTGTGGCGGCGCCATCAAGATTGTGCCCTGCTCCAGAGTGGGCCACATCTTTCGGAAACGTCGCCCCTACACCGCGCCAGACGGGGCCAACACCATGCTAAAGAACTCCCTGCGCCTGGCCTACGTCTGGATGGACAAGTACAAGGACTTCTATCTCAAGCACGAGAAGGTGGCCAAGGAGTACGACTTTGGAGACATTAGCGATCGGCTGCAGCTGCGGGAGCGCCTTCAGTGTCGGAACTTTGAGTGGTACCTGCGAAACGTCTATCCGGAGCTTCACATACCAGGCGAGGAGCCAAAGAAGTCAGCATCCGGTCCCGTCTTCCAACCCTGGCACTCGAGAAAACGTAACTACATTGACTTCTACATGCTGCGGCTGGCGGGGACGGAGCTCTGTGCGTCCGTGATGGCACCCAAGGTGAAAGGATTCTGGAAGAAGGGCAGCACCCTGCAACTCCAGCCATGCCGACGCACGCCGAACCAACTGTGGTACGAGACAGAAAAGTCAGAGATCATACTGGACAAGCTTCTCTGTCTGGAGGCCTCGGGCGATGCCCAGGTTATCATCAACAAATGCCACGAGATGCTGGGGGATCAGCAGTGGCGCCATACCCGCAACTTCAACAGCCCCGTTTACAATATGGCGAAGGGCACGTGCCTCCGAGCAGCGTCTCCGGCGGTGGGCGCCCTCATAAGTCTGGACCTGTGCTCCAAGACGGGTGGCCTGGGAGGCGCCTGGGACATTGTCCAGCAGAAAAAGGACGTGGAAAAGGCGGATAGGGCGCTGTGAGCGGACGGTTTTGCAGGTGCAATACAATATTAGACTGATAACTGTTTAGGTGCAAAGTGTATTATGTTTTGTATTATATTTAATGTATTTTTGCATGAAATTTAATAATAACTATGGAAAAACAAAATCAAATAAAATCGGATTTAACGCACATCCAATTGCAGATTGGGCCAGACGGCTGATATTCTGGCATAAATTCAAAAATATCATAGAAACAAAAGTCATCATAGTGCATACTTTGGCTAGAAAAACTGCATTTATATTTTTGATTTTAATGCACCGCTGAAAGGTTTGCGGCCCTACAACGTCAGATGTTCGATCTGCTACGAGTTGGTGTCAAATAGGCGGGAAACTTTTTCTTGAGTTTGATTGCTTGTAAATGTTGTAAATTTAAAGAATAAGTGAATGTAAAAAATGGATCAGAAAGGTCGGGGTATTTAGAATGTCTATACAAAAAAATTTTTGGCCTTCCAGAATCGGAGAAAAATTAACTTGCCTGTCTATTGTGGTCCACAACTTTTTTCGTGCCATGTTGTGCCACTTACTAACTATGTTAAATTAATGTAAAAAGTGTATATTAACTAATGTATACTCAATTAACGATGAGATAAGTAAAAAAAATAATGAACTCAGAAATTCGAATTGAAAGGAGTTTGGCAAAATGCTGTGTCTTAAAAAAGTATTAATAGAAGAAATATATAAATAATCATCAAAAATAACAGTAAAAATTGCAGGTTGTATGGGCGGTAGTGGTGGGCGTGATCGGATTGGTCTGAAATCTATCTCAGTTCTTATATATTAATACAATCAATTGTACCTAGTTTTAAGTTTCTAACCTATTTTTTCGAATTTATGCAAAAATTTCGGCTGCGTGGCCCACTGTGCATTGGAGAGATAGAATTATAGTTCCATTTCCAATTGATAGCAAACGTATTGGATTTTCCCAATTGATGACAAATTGTGACTAGTGCATTAAATATAAGTTGTAACTTTGTAGTCACTAGGAATATTGAAATAAACGGTATTGGAATTTTTGCTGTTCAGGTTGCGCCTAACAGCACACTCCACCTCCACAAACGAGGTATATTTTCAGATTTTCTTGCCACTACACATCTTGCTAATTTTATACTTTTCATAGTATTTTCTAGTATATTTAAGACGCGTTATGGACGTACCTTCTTGTCCAATGCACCAATGTAGAAAACGTGTAGAAATGCCACTCAGAGCCATGTCCCAGGCCACATCGAATACTAATTCGTGATCAGCATCGAATTTCTGATTGTTTGTTCAAAAATGTCGGAAAAGTCATTTCAAAAAGTGGTTAACGGAGGTTTTTTACACTGGCGCTTCCATGGGGCTTATATGAAAAAAACGGACAAACATTTTTGAAACGTACACATGTCCCCTTCAGGTCTATCCATTTGTGATTACATGAAAATGTAGTTAATATGTAGCAAATGTGTAGGTATCGTGTAGTTACCATGTCAAGAAATGAATTTAGTGGAAATTGATTTTGACCGTTTATGCGTAAACCTTATTTTATAAGCATTTTTTATTGCATTCAATAAAGGCGAAAGCTTAAATTTAAACAGTCTTGTAGGGGGGAATTGATTTGATAGTCCTTTAAAATTATGAGCTCAGTGCTGAGGGTCTTAGCTAGTTGGTAATATCACTAACCATACAGTATTCTTTGTATGAACTGTCACATCTATATACTGTATGGTTAGTGGTAATATTCAACCGAATATCAAAAACGTTGGAATATGATGGACCTTGAATACAAATAATTCGTCAGTATATTTACGGTATATTTTGAAAACTGTGACCGATTTCGGTATATTTCTGAGGGTTGGGTATATTACTGGATCAGCTGGATTTCGCATTTTTAATAAAAACCGGCGCGAAATTTTGTCATTTGTTTAAACCATAAAGCATAAAACATAAAACACCATGCAAGCCAAAGCCACTGAAAGCCGGCGGGAGCCAACGCTGCACATGGGTAAGCTCAAAGCATTCAAAGAAAACGCAAGTGCTGAAAATTCCTTTTCGTTTAGACACAAATGCGCGTCGCAATTTCATAAAGTACCATGCCAAGCTAGGCGAGGTAAGTCTTGCCCCGATCCGAGAATCAGAACATTCTAGCTTGTCTTTCACAGAAACCAAGCACCACAGTTCGCTTTTACGATCACTCGGACTGCTATACGGTTAACGGCAGCGATGACTGCGAGCTGGTGGCTAAGATTGTCTACAAGTCCACCGCGTTTATTGGGGCCCTGCTGCCCGACGACAAGGAGACTCTGCAGTTCGTGGCTCTGTCAAAGGGGAACTTTGAGATGGCAGTGCGCGAGCTACTCCTGGTGAGGAATTTGCGCGTTGAGGTCTACGTGAAGCGTAATGAATGGCAGCTGGAGTACCGCGGGTCTCCGGGCAATCTGCTGCAGTTCGAGGACATCTTGTTTGCCAACAAGGAGGTCTTAGTGGGCAACAACATGATCTCACTTCAGGTCAAACTCGAGGGTGGCGCCCAGCGACGCGTGGGCGTGGCCAGTGTGGAGCAGAATGATTGTCAGTTCCAATTGCTCGAGTTCCTCGACGACGACTTCTTCACGGAGTTGGAGGCTACTGTTGTCCTCTTGGGGCCGAAGGAGTGCCTACTACCCTCGGTAGAAGGAGAATATGTGCCAGTCAAAGCTCTGCTGGAGAGGAATGGCGTGATGATTACTGTGCCCAAGAAGAGCAGCGCCAACGATCTCTTGCAAGACCTGAATCGTTTGTTGCGATTCGCCAAAGGTCAGCAAGAGGATGCCACCGGGCTGAAGGAGCTGCAAATGCTGCTGGCTTCGGAATCCCTGAAGGTGGCCATAAAGTACTTGGACTTGGTCAACGACGCTGGCAACTTGGGACACTACGAAATCAAGCACCTAGATCTAAAGCGGTGGGTATATGAAAAGCGTCCGCAAACACTTTCAATAAAATCCCTTTTATTCTAGATTTGTCCATTTGGACTCGGCTGCTGTAGGTGCCTTAAACATTATGCCCAAGCCGGGGACTCATCCGTCCATGCCCTCGTATCGCTGGCAGAGCATTTTGGGTGTCCTGGATCACTGCAGAACTCCACAGGGCCACCGACTCATGGGAAAGTGGGTAAAACAACCACTGCGTAGCCAGGAGATTCTAAACGACCGTCATAACATCGTTGAGTGTCTTTTGGAGTCGTCAGATACCCTCGAGACCCTTAGCTTGGATTATCTAAAGTGCATTCCAGACATTCTGATGCTGACCAATAAGTTGATGCGTCGCAAAGCCACGTTGCAGGACCTGTTTCGCATCTATCAGGTCATACTGCGAACTCCCAAGATTGTGCAGGTTCTGCTTAGTCTTGAGAACTCGACGGTCGAGAGTGTGATTTGCTCTCCCCTTAAAAGCTTTCTAGAGGATCTTACGGGGCTCAAGCAGATGGTCGAGCAAGTAGTCGACTTTGAGGCGATTGAAAGGGGAGAGTACCTGGTCAAATCCTCCTTCGACAGCCACCTGATGGAGCTCCAGGACACAATGAATGAGTTGTATGACAAAATGGAGCGCCTGAAGTCCAAGTGCAACGATGAACTGGATCTGGACAGCAAGCAGATCAAGCTGGAGAATGTGGCCAAGTTGGGCTACCATTTCCGTACAACCCTGAAGGATGACTCTGTGCTTCGCAAGAATAAAAACTATCGCATCGTAGACGTGATCAAGGGCGGTGTGCGCTTCACCTCCGACAATCTGGAGGGCTATGCCGATGAGTTTGCCAGCTGTCACAGTCGCTACGAGGAGCAGCAACTATCGATCGTTGAGGAGATCATACAGGTCGCTGTAGGCTACGCTGCTCCATTGACCTCTCTTAACAATGAACTGGCCCAGCTGGACTGTTTGGTCAGCTTCGCTATCGCCGCCCGCAGTGCTCCCACTCCCTATGTCCGTCCCAAAATGCTTGCAGAGGGAGCTGGGCAACTGGTTCTGACGGATGTGCGTCATCCCTGCCTGGAGCTGCAAGAACATGTTAGCTTCATAGCCAACAGTGTTGACTTCAAAAAGGGTGAGCTCAATATCAAAGTTATAAACCTATGAGGAAACGTTTGAATGCGTCTAATAGGCATCTGCTCTGATCCGTTTAGACAAATGCAACATGTTCATCATCACGGGCCCCAACATGGGCGGAAAGAGCACATACATACGCTCAGTTGGGACTGCCGTACTGATGGCCCATGTTGGTGCCTTTGTGCCTTGCGGCATGGCCACCATCAGCATGGTGGATTCGATTCTGGGTCGTGTGGGAGCCAGCGACAATATTATAAAGGGCTTAAGTACTTTCATGGTGGAGATGATTGAGACTTCGGGTATTATAAGGGTAAGTGCATGAGAAGTTGTTCTTTTTATGTGAGATGTTGAGGGTTCCTTTCTCCTCAGACTGCTACGGACAAGTCATTGGTCATTATCGACGAGTTGGGACGCGGCACATCGACCTACGAGGGTTGTGGGATTGCCTGGTCAATTGCCGAGCATCTGGCCAAGGAAACCAAATGCTTCACGCTCTTCGCCACCCACTTCCATGAGATTACCAAGCTGGCCGAGACTCTGCCAACAGTAAAAAACTGTCACATGGCTGCGGTGGCCGACGCCGACAACTTTACGCTGCTCTACCAGGTGCGTCCTGGTGTGATGGAGAAGAGCTTTGGGATTCAGGTGGCCCGACTCGCAAACTTCCCCGAGGACGTGGTGCAGAATGCCCAGGAGGTGTACAATGAATTTGAGGACGAGCATGCAGACAAACAGAACCAGGAGGACAAGGCATTGCTTGAGAAGATTCAGGTCGCCATTCAGCAGCTCTCGACGGCTGGCAACAATACGGAAATAAATGTAGAGGACCTTACTCAGCTGGTCACACAGTTTACGCAGGACATCAAGCGACTAGACAGCGACTACTTCAAGTCTGTGCTGGCCTCCAGTGAGGCTTAGGGATAGAAGGTTGTCTAAGATTCAGCTAAGATTTAGCGATTGAGCAGTATTACTTTGGATTTTGGAATACAGTGCAGGAATACCAATTCCATAAGTTCACATCCCATTTCATTATTTAAACATGTATTGGTCTTTTTATTTACTTATTAGTTGTAGGTTTTTTTTCCTTCATATTTTTCTTGGTTTGTGTACATCTTTTTTTTTTGCCAGTTTTAAACCGCTTTTTGTTTTAAACATCAAAAGTTCGAATTCGCACGAACGTCTATGCTTTTATATTGCTAAGGAAATTTAAAATTGTTTATCATTTTCAGTTTCAGTGGACATTTCTTGTACAATGTGTATACGTGTCGAATTTCAAAAGGTAGTGGTTAATAAGAGCGATAAACTCAAAGAGATGAATACTCGTATTACAATATGTGTTCTTTATGAATTTGCAGCAAATCCACGTATACCATTATAAGTAGATTTAGTTTCGTAATAGTTTTATACATTTTACAACGTTTAAACACTCCAAAAAATAAATATTTTGTATTAGCAATTTGGTTGGTTTAAAAAATTACATTTAATAGTTAACTGTTTACTTTTCAATTATCCTTACTCCTCACTGTCGGTTCCTCCTCAGCTCCGCTTCGGGGACGCGTCCCCCATTTTGATTTCATTCACTTGAAAATAATCCTAATTTAAATTGTTTTTTTTTTCGTTTAACACTCGTCTACTTTTGTTTTTAGTTTTCAATGCATAAATTCATAAAGTTCATAAAATGTTTCCACATTCGAAATACGATACAAAGGCAATTAGGTTTTGGTATTCAATTTGGGATTAGTTTTGGTTTTGGTTTCGGTTTTCGTATTTGTTTCTCTCCTTGTGTGTGTAACTGTTGCTACGATTTTTGACTAAGTGTAAGGCCAGAAAAGAACAATGAACAAACTTATTATCAATGATTGGGGGAAGGGAACAAGTATTGCATACTCGTACTGTGCAGGTGGTCCTATTCGGGTGTTATCAATCTGTGCGCGCTTTCATTGTTAATTCTGCTCGTTACAAAGCACTTGTAAATTTAATAAAATACACAATACGGCACAAAACAACTGGGAAAACCTAGTTTTGGTGCCATGTAAACGTTAAATATAGTACATATTTGTAATTAATTGTAACCCATTTGTGTATAATTCCATTTTGATTGTATACAAAAAAGCTAACAAATTTCGTCAAGACTTCGGTTCTTTTTCGGTTGGGACAAAAGGGACGAAATATTTATAATATTCTTAAGGGTGAGTGTTTATGGGTTTCGTCTGCCTTCTCATTAATATTTTTTCACTCGTAATATTATGTATTTTCATAAATTTGTATCTTTATAAAAATCAACTAAGTTTTATAAAATTACAAAAATAATTGTCATTAGAATTATTTTCGTTTGCTTACATAATTGGTTACCGTCTCTTATTTTTTGTTTTGTTTTTTTTGTTAATATTTGGCATAGGTTGTACCATAATAAACTATCAAAATAGTCAATGAAACGTGGGTCTTTAGCTAGAGGTGTTATGTATATAAAAACTTAACCTGCTAACATTCTATGAAACTGACGGTCTAGGGCACTAGGGCACCCGAAACTTATCGTTTCCGGGTCTTGCGGCTTTTCTTTTTATATTTAATTTATGCTTTGTATAGTTGGATTTACAATTTAGCCTCGCTTCCAGCATTCTCCATCAATATATCAATACATCTATAAAGTAAGACCAGTTTCTTAACCTTTGGCGTCGTTTGTAAGTCTAAAAGTTGAAATTGCTCTCGCTAAAAGTGGTTTAGTTCCAAAGATTGTGCCAGTTTTGGTTTGGTTAGCTTGTTAAACATTCGACTAGAATTGGACTACAGAATAGTTTACAATTTATAGGAAACGAAAAGTATATATATATGTATGTAATTATAATCAACAAATCCATCAACGTCGTTCGCATACTCGTATAGTACATAATTGTATATAGTTGTGTGTATATACTCGTATAGTCTAACGCATAAAGCAGCGCGTCAAGTAAAACATCAAAATTATGGTCAGCGGCAGCAGCTGGAGCTTCAGACCCAGCCGCGAGGCATTGCCGCAATAGGTGTACAGTTCCTCCTAAGGACGAGGGACAGATGAGTATCAGAAAGTTAGAAAGTTTGGACAACTACTAAGAGTATTATCACTGATTCACTTACATCCTCGTGTTCTGTGTAGCACTCTTCGATGCGTCGCCTCTCGTAGAAACTCATATTGAGCTTGTAGCAGGGAAACTCCTTGCTGTACTCCAGTATCGGCTGGGGCTCTGTTGTGAGACGGACACTTCGCGACGGCATCAAGACATTGACCACGACCAGCAGCAGGTTGGAGTTGGGTATCTTCTTGACGAGAAACGGGCGGGTCGATGGGACCTCAATAAAGTCGTTGATGCCTATCAGAGCAGCAGGCTGGAGGGCATAGAGCGTGGACCGCATGTCGCAGGGATGGTAGATGGGATCCGGTTCGGGTTCCTTGAACAAGGCGTTCTCATCATCGCTGTCTTCTTTGGGCTTGGCAGCCGAGGCTGAATTACTCTCCCCCACGGCCACGTATTCGTCCTCAATTTCGTCCGTGTATTCCATGACTGTAATATGTATACATATATATATATAATGCTTTTTGGGGATGCAAGGAATCTAACGATTTAATCACTTACAGGGTGCTCCATCCACCCACCATTGGATCCTCTGGTATTGAAAAAAGATCCGGGCCACCAGCCACTTCCATCCCAGACTCAGCAGGCGCAGGGGCTGTGTGGAAATGATCGAAAGGAATTGTTAAGCGAATCCCACAGAGCCATCTACTACGACATACATGCAGCAAGCTGTGTCCATCGCTGTTTGTCTTTGGCTCCTCCTTGCACTGCACCTGGTAGTCGTAAACTTCGATGGCCTGGAAGATGCCCTTCTCCACCATGGCAGCCATGACGTCGCCATGGAATTCGCCAAAGAACTTACCCGTGGTGTTCATATTCTGGCCAATCACAATGTAGGCGTTATTGTCGATGACCACACAGTCCACATCGTCGTCGGTGCAGATGGGCAGGCAATGGTTGCACTATAAAAAAGGTAATTACAATGATAGCTTTTTTCAGGGCTTGCCTCGACTTACGTTATCTACGGCGGTGATGCTGAAGAATCGCTCCCACATGCGGGTGTGGGAGAACTGAAAGCCCACGACGCACGCGGGTGCCTCCTTGCCACCATCTCGCGGGAAGATGGCATGCGAGGCGGTCACCTTGAGGTCGCTATCCTCCATTGGATCGTTGTAGTGCTTCACGGAGTACACGAAGCTCTCCGTACGGTCCTCGTGATGTTGCAGAATTGCGCTTTTGTACCAGGTCTCGTCGATGGCCGTAGTATGGTAGTCGCCGAACTCCCGATCCGAGTCCACCTCCACCTCTCCAAAGATAAATTGCCAGCGGGTCAGCCCACTCATTGTGGCTACGAATCGCAGAGTGGCCCCGAAGCGTGTGATCAGTTGGCGCTCCTCCTCGTTCTCAAACTTCCACTCGCCATAGCTGTAGTTTGTCACCTTGGCGTCGAAGATGAGCAGGTGGACCAGCTCCTTGTTGCAATAGTAGGCATCATCGCCGAGGGTCTTGCGGCCGCAGTTCACTGTTGATTAGCACGTTCTGGGTAAGATAGATGGCTGGGGATTGAGGTAGGTGGAAGGAATACATACAATCATCTTTGTCATCCCAATCCGACTCGTCCTCGGCATATTGCTCCGCCCATTTCCAGTCGTCCTTGACCATCTTGCCCAGAAACTCACGCAACTCCGCTTCGGGGGTTTGGAACTCGTGGCCCTCTAGATAGTGATACTTGCAGTAGACCCTATGGGAAAGCATACATATATTGTATTCTAGTGAGGAATGGGGCTACTGCTACCCACCAGTCTGGATGGACTTTCCAGTTCTCCCCAATGAAGAAGTCCGATATATTGACCTTCATGTGAATGTTCTTGAGCACCTCTTCGCCGACCTTGATCCACGTCTTTCCATACTCGCTGGGCATCACAATGCCCAATGTGAATGGGGTGTTGGGCAGGGGGGCAAAGAAGTAGTCCTGCATCTCCTCCGATACGCGTCGCATCTTGTCGTAGTGGAATTTCACCGAGATGTCCTTGAACTCCTTGGCCTCATGGCGCACCATGGCGCTGCGTATCTTCAGGATCGATTCACCAGGCTCGCGTGGACTCTGATCCTCGAAGAGATGCTCGACTTCGGTGAAGTCGATGCTGTTGTAGTTGGGATTCATCTTGCCATTAGTCTGCAAGGCGCAGAGAAGGTATTAGGACCCGCACTGTGAGAAATTGATAGCCCACACTCACCCCAAGGGGTCGCAGGTCGGGATGCAGAAGAACATACCCGTTGTTGGACACCACAAACGAGTACCCATTGACGCCCAGCTAGAAAGGATGGGGTGTGCATTAGGACAAGCAGACTGGCATAGATCGAGGACTCACCTTGTAGGGAAGCGTCAGCTTGTCTATGTCCTCCACGGGCACGTCTGTTCCTGCCACGCCCAACAGACGCGCTCTTCGATTGGTGCTGTTCTCGTGGCGATAGAACCGGTCGAAGGCGGGCACTCCAACCGCTATCATGAGGCGTGGCCGTCGATCATCCGAGGTCTTTGGATCATACTAAGGGTGCCACAAAAGGAGAGATTCGAGCTTATCTTTTATAGGAAAGGAAAGGATTCCTGGCCGCTCACCGTCTTGTCCGTGAAGGCGTGTGTCCAGGTGGGCGGATGCTGTTCATTTTGCAGCACCAAGGGCGTGGCTATGACATCGACGTACTTGAGCACCTCCTCGTGCACCTCGTCCAGTGACTGGACATGCGAATAGTAGCCGCGATTCAGGCAAGCCATCCACTGGATCTCGCGCACCTTCGTGACCTCCTTGCCCAGAAGATACGTGAATATCCGAACGTTCATTTTGGAGGTGCCATTCTCGCCATTTCCCCAGTTGTACTTCTGGAAAACATCGGTGGTATTGCCGGCCACGCCGTCGGTGACCAGCATTATGGCCTGATTGCAGGTGGAGGTCGCGTTGCAGTGTCGCTTCTCGTAATAGGTGCGCAGCAGTTGGAAGGCCTTTTCGTAGGCGAGTGTGAGGTTGGCGTAGCCCTCCGGGTCCGGCAAATTGGCGATGGCTTCGTTGAAGACCTCGATGTTCTCGGGTGTGGCCTGGACGAGGGCTCCGTTGAAGCAGGGTATAATGTCGTCCACGCCGGCGGAGTAGTTGAAGATAGTAAAGAAGTCGTTGTTGGAGAAGGTGTCGAGGATACTGCGTATAGTGAACTTGGCCACGTGATGCCGGAAGCCCGTCATCGAGCCGGAGTGGTCCAGCAGGATGACAATGTCTTTTGAGCACGTAGCCGTCTCAATGTACCAGGATCGCTTGCGACAGTCGTAGATATCGGCGTCCTGGCGATTGGGTCGCGGATCCGTCCATTGAGAGGCGGGATAGTGACGCAGAATGCCCGTGTCGGAGCCAAAGTACTGCCAGGAGAGGGCCGGATCCGATTGATAGTTCTGTCGGAAGACCTCGTCCAGCTGCTCAGACCACATGATGGTCTTCAGCACGCGCTTCGACCGATCCCAAACGTTGGAGGGCACATGCACCGAGCTGTGCTCCGTGTCCACGGGCGTGTTGTAGAAGTGCGTGTCCGGATTGAGTTCCATCTCTCGGTACATCCACGCAAACTCGCCCTGATTTTCCCCCAGCTCCTCGGAGCTGTTCCCATTGAACGTCGAGTACTTGCTGGAGAAGTAGGTGTAGTTGGCCTCGGCGTAGGTGAGGTTGAACTCGAAGTTCTCATTGACGCTCTCCGCCTTCTCCTGGATGCAGCGCACCGCGTCCATTTTGCGGGCCAGCATCTTGCCCACATTGGCCGTAATTGACTTGATCAGCTCGGTGCCGTTCTTCAGCTCTACACGGGCATTGTACTCCTTGTACTTCTCCTTGATCTCCTGCGATTTGGTGATTTTCTGGGCCAGCAGGAACAGCTCGTCCCCGAACTGTGTGGCCCACTTGCCCACGCTGAAACGAAACGAAATAGACGAAACGAACAGAGTAAAACCTGTTAGAGAATCTGGCCACTCTGCAGAGTCTACAAAAAAGTCGCAAATGTCAACCACCTGTCCGAGCTCCACTAATTCAATTAGCCCACATGTTCGTGGGGGGTTCGTCAGGGGGAGGTGTGGCAGGGCGAGATGTTTGTGAAAAAAGCAAGGTGTGTTCTCAGGAAAAGGCACTTAATGGTGGTGACAGCGACAGTGACGCCAGCGTTTTCACCACAATCAGCTGTGCCTGGCCTACGCCAGTGTGTGTCTGTGGTGAGAGATCAACAAGTGCCTGCGCGCGCACTTCTCTCATTTGTACTACTTTCTCTTAGTAACACCAACACATGCTCTCTCTTAACCTACAGTGTGTTCTATTCTATTATAAGATTTAATAAGTTGGGGCAACCAATAAGCAAACAATTAATTAATTACTAATAAATGTTTGTTACGAGTCTCACAAGCGGAGAAATACCAGAGGTTATTGTTTAAGCGATATTTTTTTCGATACCACATCCAGTAATGGATATTTCCAATCATAAAATAACATGATTAAAAATCAAATCAGAAGTGTTTAGATGGTGTGGTACTGAATTACTCTGATATGTACTCTAGTAAATCTCAATCAAATTGGTTTATTAAGGAGAGGCAATTGTTTTCTCAGGATAAAACAATCACTTTGGGTGGTAGCTTCCTCCATTGGATCGCCAATTTTCAATCTTCATTCATCCAAAAAGCAAAACTGTCCCTCCAATATAATCTGCCATTTGCTGAGAATCACTGAGAATCACTTCCGTCGAATGATATCAATCTAGCAAAATAACAATACATAATAATTAAAATAGGTACTCATTGGCCTAGCCTTTCTTCAAGTGTAAGTTCAGCAATTATTATAAACATTTGATGGATTGGGGGGCCTGCGCATGACTGCATGATCTCTCTCTTGCTCTCCATTTGTACGGGAGGGGCACTCTTGTTGGGGCATTGATGGTGCCACCGCTGCCGGCGGCGCTGCTTCGGCCATTTTCATTTCACTTCTGTCGCCGACGCGACGTTGCCTTTGACACAGTTATTCCGCCCCGCACATGCACACGCACCCTCGAGAATGGCGTTTGTCGTCTGTTTCTAGTGGGAAATGGATGATACCTCTCCGGGTTTTATTGCGTCCTGGAATTGTTCAATTAATTTGGCCACATCGCTTTGTGTGCGGCCGTACTCGTATCTTGTTTATCATTGTTTTAGATGGCTCTTGTTATCTACGCCAAACAACAATTACACACATGGCACAGTTTTCAACTGGTGCTCTCTGGTGCGGACACTACCTATCAGACCACGTCCGCCTAGGAGCACAGTCGAATAAACGAATCAGCAAGCTACATACGAGTACAGCATTGGTCTAAAGCGGGCTACTATACCCACGGATTCCTCAATATTATGATTCAAACGAGTATAAAGTATTTTTCCATTGGGATCAATTTATATTTGTCGTGTTCCCATTCGAAGGCAAAAGACTCAAAATAATGCCCAACTTAGAGATGAACAGATGATAGATCGGATCATTATTAAATGCAGAATGAGCAACATCTCCTTCTATCAGGTTAAACGGTGGGATGAATTAGCATCATATAAATCAAAAGATTACATATACACAGACTGAGTATCGGGTGTATGTACGTAGAGCCGCGGCCCTTGCCGTGCTCTCAACGTACAAATTCGTTTTAGTTGAATTGCAGTGAGATATCGTATATTGTCAGAAATATTCGAGTTGGTAAAGGTGTGGAATGATATGATAAGAAAGAGTTACGGAAATCCCTCTGAAGAAGATTCCACTGGGAGGAGCGTAGTTTCAAACGAATTTCCAAGGTATTGTGTCCTCCCAAAGAGATTTCACTGCTGATGGAAATATATTGTAGGCAGGTCGGATAGCAAAACGTGCGCATTTTCTTTTTGCGGCATTGCCAAACACATTTTCAACATTGTTTTACATTTTAGATTGATTTTTTATTGCTGCTCCCTGGGGGTACGAATGGCCATATTCTATTAATGTTGGCATTGCGGCAAAAGCCCCGCCTCTCCATTAAATATTCTGTGTAATGGGAACATTAAATCTCTTTTGGATTTCTCTCCTTCTCCAGGCCAACATTTTGTGGCTATTTAGTAGCGCTAATTTGGTTTGGAAAATTCATTTTTTTGCCCATTAATATTTGATTATTTATGCCCCTTTGATGTAGGCTGCTAATTGGACTTTTACTTAATACTAAATTGAGTGGCCTTGCGACAGTTTTATGAGTCAGTCGCTTAGTTGTTTGCCGATCTTTGTTGAGTTTTTTTCTTTTTCGATTGTGATCTAAGGAAATTCACATAAATACAAATATATATTCGATATCAAAGATTTTAACTGAACATTTATTTATAATTTTCTGCTGAATGTTTGCTCAATAATTTTGCATAAGTGTGATTCTCTGACGTACATTTGTACATACATATATATGTATTCCTAAAAAAGTATTACTCGAAACATCTGCCATATTAAGCGCGACTTTTGGAAACTAAAATATAAATAATATCATATATTGATTCGCATACCATCAAAATAGGAATGTCTATTAATAATCGATAAAATTGAAAATCGTTTCTATGAAATGCCAGAAAAAAAGAGCGAGGCGTTATTGCTGGATTCATTGAAGTCTTAAAAGTAAACAGTTTTACGCTTTAGGAGTGTTCGAGTTACAGAATACTGTACAAATAATAAACATTTCATTGAGCACCCCTTTTCCTATTAATGTACCTAAAAAGTACGTAAATTTGACAAAAATCTTCATCAATTACGTTTTAGTGTTCGGTAGGACTTCAGATTCTACTGTACACAACAAATGCTATCCCCACTTACTACCTTCTAAAAATTTTAAAAATTAAATATATACATACATACATATATAAAAATACATATTTCCTTTATTTAATTAAATTTATGACTCTCTGGTTCTGTGCTCACACACTCGCACTACGAACA
Source organism: Drosophila lowei (assembly GCA_008121275.1). Lineage (NCBI taxonomy): Eukaryota > Metazoa > Arthropoda > Insecta > Diptera > Drosophilidae > Drosophila > Drosophila lowei. The sequence continues at coordinate 4,108,952 of CM017779.1, forward strand.
TTTGCCATGGGAGCAAACAAACAAATAATCGTACAAAAATGTCCAGCCAAGCCGTCTAGTTACTTAAATTAATTGCACAACTTTCGGCATGATGTTTAGCGGTCCCAACAAATGTCCAATAAAATATTCATTAGGCGTAAGTAGGCGTCGCTGGTTCTACCGCTCTACCGTTCTACCATTCTACCATTCTACCTGTTTGCGTCGTTCCCCAAGTCAGCATGTCAGACAAATAATTTCTTTATGTGACTTTATGAAAAGTTGGGGCCCAAAACAAAATGCGAAGCGTCTCGAACCCCAAGCAGCCATCTCGGCGACCCAAAGTGAGACGCAGGGAATGAGTAGAAGTGGGAAAAAATGCTGACGCACACATGCACGGAGAATGAAGAAAAAAATGCTCGAAACAAAAGACAAAATGCTTAAACACGCAATGCGAAATGGCCGAAAGAAGGTGCGTGTGGTTCGACTCTTGAAATACCCCGGGGGAAATCTGGTGGTCATAAAACTGAAAAGTCATGAAGCAAAGATGTGATTAAATATTTATTTGCCATTTGGGAGGACTTCCATCAAAATTCAAGTTTGAATTGCAGGTTGTGGAAGTCAATGAAGGCTTTGACATAAGGCTTCGGTTATGGTTCGTTACTTATCTGATTTTATTTGATTCACAGCTCAGTTTGCTACAAAATTAATTAACTCACAAGAGATATAAAACTTAAATCCGATTAAAAGCCATCGAGGAAATGATGCACATATAAAAGGAATCATTCTGGTAGATTGCCAAAGGATGCCGCTCTTCAATGCCTAAGGCTTTTACCCATTTTGTTTCGGGAATAAATATGTGAGTGAATGTTTTAACCAATCGCTAAAACGAGATGAAGATTCACTCCAAGTAAACAGAGTTGCTATTTTCTTTTAAACAATGTCTGGATAAGAAAAGTCTAATTATATGTATGTGCTTGTCTTTATGGAGCTCTGGATGATTTAAGACTCAATCTGAATGATATTCACACACGAATTGAGTGCACTAAACAAGCAATATATTTCCATTGAATCCTAAATCCAATAAAGTCAATAGTCAATCATGAAGTGAGTGCTAATTTTAATGTTAGACTAATTTCAATGTAGGCTGCAATGAAAGCCCGAAATAATTTGATTTTCCCATGAAGTGAAAGCCGATTGCCATGAACTACATAGTCAGTTGACAGGAATGAAAATACTGAGTACTGAGATAAGCGGATTTTATGTCAATTAAAGTCCGTTGAAAGCGGACGACAATAGACCGTGAACCGTGAAATTTTACTCTAGCATTGACCAGGAGTTTGTCTGTTGCTGTCTAATGTACAATGTATGTAAAATTAATCAGCGGCTTAAGGTACAAGGTACATTATTGAGAAATTGATGAGAAAATAATCTGTGAAGATAAGCTGATAATATTGGATATACGGGCACCCACAGCCCAATAAGCCCACTTAATGCCTACAGGGAATTTCCGTGAATAAAGAGCACGAGGGAACTGGCGGCTGCCAAACAAAATTAGCATAAAATGTACGAAAAATTAACGAGCGACATCGAAAACGAGACAAAGACGGTCACAGGGACCGGCAGGAGCAGGAACACGAGCAGGAGCAGGAGCAGGGCTGGAAGGGGAATACGAGTAACATCAGTGACAGAGACGATGATGATGGGAACACGCCCCTTAATTGACTTGTTTTCAAGAGCCCCTACAAGGGATACGCGCGGGTATGCGTGTCGAACATGTCGAACTGCTTGTTCGAGTATCTATGCCGGCCAGGACAGCCCCCTTTTGAGGGAAAACTTACGCTTCATCTGCAGCCGAGGCCTGCACCAAGATGGACGAGGATGAGGTGGAACCGCCGCCATACGGCGTCGCTGGCGGCCCGCAAATCAGCAACAACAACAGCGGTTGGGAGACGAGAAATGCGGTCAAAATGACAGCAAAATGTGTCATCAACTTTTCGCATAAACCAAACATTTTTCTCGCATTTTCCTTGTTGTTGCGCTACGACGATTCTCGCTGGGATTGGGATTGGGTATGGATCTGGACACTATGGCATCGACAGGGCGCTTCTCGCAACCGAACCGCAACGCACCGCACTTTAAGCAGAGCAGAGCGAAAACCCCTCAAAATTGATATACAATTTTGGGTGGAGTCGCAGCGCCGACAGCGACAGCGACGCCAGCAGCGACGGGATTTTCTTTCTTGCTTTTATTTTCGCTCTTTATTTTCACCACAAACCGAGCGTCCGACGACACACTGGGCGTATGCGTAATGCAAATAATAATAACAATAACCGTGATTATTGCGTACACCCGTAGGCCACGTAAACACTGCAGAAAATATAACTTTTCATTTCGGCTCGGCAAGGTGGACAAGATGTGATTCTCGTAATTTATTTTCGTATTTTAGTTTTCTTCAGCTGTGCGTAGAAATTTTCTATATATAAACGCTTGCTCTTAGTGCGGGTCTCCGAACGCTTTTTGATTACACATATGGAGCACACTGTCACTGCCTGCGTGTGTATGGGTGTGTACGTGTGAACGGGTGTGTGTGTGTGTGGGGCCCGAGTCGGAGGCTTCCGGGTTTTCCGAGCCACGAACCGCCGACGTTGAAGAGCTGCGAATGACTGAAAATGTGGAAATTCCTTGTGAAAGCGAGAAGCGTAAAATCTCTTTTTCGGTCTCTCTCAGAGGCCGTCTCTCTTCTGTGTGGCGCTCTTTGGTGTCCTATTTTTAGTCGTTCTCCTCGGTCGCTCGACCGCTCGACCGTTCTGCCGTGTTTACATTTTGCCGCCGCCCGCTTTTACGGAACAGCTGTTCCCGTTGGCTTTTCCTTTATCTATTGATTTTGCCACGAGGGAATCCGTAGAATTTTCCTCGCGTTCCCTTTTGTGCCGCATATTCATAACAGAGAGAAGGAGCGCCTTTCCCCGTTTCTTATTTTTGTAAGAGATATCTGCGGAAGAGAATTGCAAGTCTCATGTGGCTGAGTTTTGTCAATTGTTCGGAATTGTGCTTGGGAATATCATTAATCATTACTCAGATGACTGTCGAGATTTTTCTTTTATGGTTATATTGTTTATAAGTATATATGTATGTAGTAATATTTTCATTCTTCCGTTAATGGTTGAGAAATCCCTCTAAAGAAGAACCAGCTGTGGGATTCGATCAGAAGATTGCTCAGAAGTGGATTATATTATTAGCTCACATCTGACCAAACAATTTGGGATTGGTTACTAATGTTTCAGCTTCTAGGAAATTTTTCTACCAAATATAAACAAGTGTTCACCTTTTGGGATTATTTTTACATGTTCATGAATTATAATGAAATAATTGTGTTCGATCCATCGATTTATGAATATTTATGAAGAAATGGTACTGATGATGCTTTAATGTGTTCGCTTTCGACCTCGGTTAAAGCTTTTCCTGACAATTTCAGTTTTTTTTTAATTAGAAGCATATTTGGTATTTTGATATTTATTTATTTTAGCTAAATATATGTGTCCATGTGTCAAAGATAACGAATAAACTAAACGCATGTGCTATTCAGGTGGCGCAAAATTACCACCCCCAATATACGCCGTTGTTTCGCTAAAATTATTTTATAAATACTTAAAACCTTAGAATAAAATCTTCCTTTTGGTCAAATTACAATCATACCGTACACTTAAATTTAATAAATAAATTATGTCTCTAGCGTGCTTGGCTTGTGGGTGGGGTGACAGAAAGCTGAGTTGGGGGGCGAGGAGTTTAGGTTTAGGAAATGAACTGCATATCAAAGGTTGGTCCTTTAAAAGTCACTGTGCCCCATCAATACGAAATTAACTTTCCATTCAAGGTATTCATATTTCGAGGCTAATATAGTACGTCCCTGGATGCTGACGTAATTGCTCTCTGCCACATCCATATGCCGCCTGAATATTTCATGTGCCGCAAACAGACTGTGGGGGACTATCGTCTCGACATAATCCCGGTTCAGACATTTTGCGTGCGTTTAGCAAGAAAATCCAATTTCAGTGGGCGAAACCCGAAACAAAAGCCCCAACCACTAATATACGTGGAACAGGACGACAAAGTTCAAGAGCGCCTACCGCACATCAGTAGCCGGGCCGACAAACTCACGCCTACCACCAGGACACCAGGACGCCAGGACACCAGGACATCTGGACATCAAGGACGTGCAGGAAGCCAAGTATCATCACACATATGTATAGCCTCATAGTCGCTCTGATGGTTATGAGGAGCCAGAGTCATACCCACATACCCAGAGCCACAAGAGGAGATGCCTGCCAGCCCTCGCCAGCTTTGCCATGCCATGATGATGATGACAACGCACTTAGTCAAATTTTTAATGAACTCAACAACGTTTTACTTTTACAAAAAAGAGAAAATATAAAGTAAGGGGCAAAAGTCGGGTATTTCGACTATTATATACCCGCTACGTAAATTCATTTGGAATCCTTATAGAAATTAAAACTGCAGCAGCAACATAAAAATAAGAGGAAAGGAGATGGGAATAGATTGCGGTCTGTACTTAAACTTAAAATAATTAGCTTTCTCTAGCTATTCTCTTCTACTTGGCAAGTGATCTGGAGAGGAATTATGAGTGGCTTGTGAGTTGGGCTTAACTCAATATGAATACAGAATACCCATGTACATGTACCCTACAAGAACGAGGTATAACAGCTAGAGGAGCACATGATGAAGGACACTCTTGAAGTGCAGTTGCCTGCAGTTGCCTGCACTGACAAAGGGACGAACGAAAAAAGTCCTCAGTGGCATTTCAGGTTTGCTTGTCATACTGCAGGTAGGTTAAATGATGAGCACACTTTTGAGGGCAGCCAACCCAACCCACAGTCCCAGCAGCAGCAGCACCACCACCACCACCACCACCACCACCAGCACTACTTACTGCGGGGCATGATAATGCCCATAATTGTGGCAGCTGTAGCACACACATTTTCCGGATGAGAAGGAAAGATGGGGACCCGTGTGTGTTCTCTACGCGGGTGTCACGTCCCACAGCTGTTTGGGTCCCCACCTTTTTAGGCGGTTAAAGTGTGCGGAAAGCCATACAGCGAAATACCGCAAAATGCTGGCAAAGCGCATTTCATTTACATGAAATTATGAGCAGCCGAAATCTGTGTCATATTCTCCAGCGCTGCTGACGCTACTCGTACGTTGGAAGCCTCGAGAAGTGCCGACAAAAGAACTCTCCGCAACTCATGGAAAGCTTAGTTCTATTGGAGATAGATAGACAAGGAGAAAGTACTAATCGAGTCGAGCGCTTTGGAGCATATAATAAACTTTTTGCAATTGCAAACTTTTTCGCCAATCCTTCGGAATGAGGAGGCGAAGCCCCTGAGGGCAATTGCTTTGACAATATTTCGCAGCATCAACTTTCATTTTCCTTTCATTTTTCGATTCTTTTCTCTTTCATTTCTTTTCTCCTTTGGTTCGAATAAAAAACAGAGAATTGATAATCAAGAAAGTGATATAAAAGGAAAGCGAAAACAAAAAATATAGGAAGGAGAAGGCACCTCAATCATTGAATTGGGACAGGGTGCTCGAGAGACAATGTTACTTGGTTCGACCAGAAGTCGGCTGGAGTTATTTTCAAGAAGTTAATATGTTAAAGTTCTCGTTAATTACTTTCGTTCTGGAAACATTCGTTGATTGATCCATACAGGAATTGTACGAGTCTCGTATTTATATTTATATACATATTTAGTAATCTTTATAGCACCCTGTGTGGTCCAATGCCCATCAATTTCTTGGGCACCCAACCTTTTTTTTTTTTTTTTTTTTTTCGCCGCTGCTCTTGACTACGGTCACCAGTGCAACACCAACAGCAGGAGGAAGAAGGCAGAAATGAAGGAAAAAAATAAGTAAGGAAAAATAGGTTGACACGAGTGTCAGTTGTCATTTCCATTTTGCTGTTTGGATTGGCGCCAATTGCGCGAGCATTTTTTCCTTGCCCTTTTTCGTTTTTGGCAGAGCCCTTATGAATGTTTTACATGTTTATTGGATTGTTTTTTATACAGTATCGCAAAGTATAAATATTATCGCAACGAAAACTATGCCAGAATGGAGCTAACATCTTAATTGAATTACGATCGATTTATTTTATTTATTGAATTAAATTGAATGTACAATTGTTTTTATTCTAGAGACATGTTTAGATACATTTTACATTAAATTCCGAATCTATCCATTTTTCCGCACTTTAAGCAAATAAAATAGAATAAAACTTGGAAAATACTATACAGTATGCTCAATTCCGGCCTGATATCGAATGTTGCCCGTGTACGAATACGAGTATGTATAAAGTAAAGCAATTTTCAGGGAATTGAGGGTCTTGAATAATACATTAAGGAATTTTCCAAGTGCGTTCAAATTGTGTAGCATACTTTTCAGAGATGGGCTTAAAGCTGTCTCCAACATGGCCAGGGTTCGTGCCTCGTTTACTCCTGTGTTCTCCCATTCAACCTTGTTTTTCACGGTTGGCTGGCTACGTTTTATAGTCCAATAGCGCATCAGCATCATTTCTTTTTGACCGCAAGTCCTTTACCCAAAATTGTCCACGTACGTGGGACTCGTATCTGTACGAGTATATGTTTGTGCCCAGTGAGCGGAAATAACTGGCACCCCGAGCGTGTTAAGAGTTCGAACAAGTTAAAATGTTTCAAAATAATCTATAATGTAGTTGTCGTGTTCGCCAGTTGTCCGTCATCCGTCCTTTGTCCTTTGTCCTCTGTCCTGTGTGCTGTGCTGCATCCAGTGTCCTTTCGGCAGAGTTGAACAAATGAGAGCGTTAAAAGGGTTTAAACAGCTTTAGTGTGGTTTACTTAAGAGCTTATTAGAATTTTGGTTTTGATTTAATTACTGGAGGGCTCATTTGAATTTTGGTTTTCGTTTAATTGCATATCAATTACGCTGAGCGTGCTAAAAGCCCAATGAACACGCATTATCAGGCCAAACAAAAGCAAAAACAAAAACGACAGTAAGTCCATTAATTACGCCCGGATGCTACCGAGACGGCGCTGTTACGTTGCCGTTACCCTGTTACTGTTAACTGCGAGTCGAGTGTCAAAGTCGTTCTGGCCGGAAAGTGAACGTACATATGTATAGTGGCATAATTTATGAACTTGCACCCGTTTCATGGGCTCTGCTCTTGTTTTTCTGGGAGTTATGGCCTCTGTACGTGTCGAGGACCTTTTCTCTTCTCTCTTCTCTCCACTCTCCACTCTCCACTCCCCACTCCCCACTCCCCGATGGGCAATGACAACAAAACTGACACAGTTGTTTGGGCATCTCCTCTCTTTATACATAAATTTGTCGCTTTAATGTCAGATTGCACAATGCAGTAGCGAAAACATGCGAGTTGTTACGTATGCAGCCGGATTTCAATTAATTTATACACACATTCTGCTAATTAGTATTTCGTAGTCATTATTTGCCCAAAATCACTGGCATGTGGCGTTTGCGGTTTTCTCTGCCACATTAAACCGCTAATTAGTTGTGACTTATTGCTTTCACTGCTTTCAGATAGACTATAATCCGACTCCTGGTGAAAATATGATTGCAATATCTTCCATAAATCATGAAAACACTCCCAAATTGCTCGCCAAAATATGAATTACCTTTGGATTTTATTATCAGTCGACTATTGAGGCTCGTCAGCATTCATTATATCCTGATCAGGCGTCATCAGCCGCAAGAAATGTAATTACGAACAAAGCCAGCATCATAAATATGGGGGCTATGCACATAGAATTATATTCCTCTTTAGACATTTAATTCAGAATATTTTCGTTGGAATGAGTTTTTTGTCATGTTTGTTTTTGTACAGAGATTATAATTGTAAATTTCTGTTTAAGGATATTCTCAGCTCAAACTTGAAGCCAAGCAAAGCTATCGTTGTCCATTTTATAATGTCAAAACAATTTAACAGAATCCTTATCCGCAATTGCTTGGGCACACAGCTTTCATTGGATTTGTCCTGGAGGAACCGAAAATCTGTTTGTGACATCGTTTATGTGCCGGCTCAGCCATTCTCAATGCGATTTGCTCCTTATAATGGCCAGAGTTCAAGCCTGGGCCATTTTTCTTGACACCCCCGTTTTAATTAGGCGAGAGAGCTTTCGGGAGGATTTGCCTTCCAATCCGCTTGCCTAATTCCCGGCCAGGCACTTTGCTTAATTTATCTTTTCAGTGGAAACTCTCGGTCCGGTCATGTTCAATTAATTTGTTCCGCCCTTGAAAGTCAGCGGAAACAAAAAGATTTCGAGAACGAGAGGCAATGAAGGGAAATGGGAAGGATCTCTGCAGGGCCCCAAGGGTTCTCACACCTAATGAGGTTTCCGAGCCGGCAAATTGTTTCAGTTTCGGGTATCGCTCAACTTTATGAAAGCGTTTCAACGCCTCTGAGCTATAAATAGAGCTGCGTTCAGGCAAATCGATAATTGCTTTTGTTGCACAGGAGATTCACCAGCTCAATTACGGCTAAATTAAATTCAATGAACCGCAAATTAGTCTTCTACTGGATATTTAACTCGATCCGAGCATGGGGCCTAAGGCTATTTGCTATTTGCACACCCTAACGAGAACGACTGCCCCCATTGTATGGTTATCTCGAGTTCCTTCTTCGTCACTCATTTACGCAATACGAGTGTCTTTAATTAATTTCCTTTGACATCGTCACACTGACATTCCGGGGACAAGACGTTGACACTCACAAGAGGAGCGGACTCCTAGAGGCATCCGGAGTATTTAACCTTGTTGCTCGTGACGATGACAGACAGCTGCAGAGGGACCTCTTCTCCGTCCTCTCCTCACATTTCGCTCATCCATCGCATCCATCGCATCCCGCCACTGGATCGGGCGTTGTTCCACTTGCCCACATTTTCGGAGGACACGTCCATTGTCTCGTTGACTGATGATGGGCGGCGTATGATTTATGGGACTCAGACGCTTCGCTTCGTCTTCCCACGACATGCGAAAAATCTATTCAGTTTTCTTTTTGCTAAAGTTTTGCCATCGAAAAAACGTTAACTGTAGTTGGCTTATAAACGGTACAGCAAAAAGGTTCGAGTTTTTTCTTCATAACAATCCATGTCAGCCGGTCATGCTAACGACTTGACCTTTAAAATTTTGCTGGTACGAGTATGTTGTGAATTCTGCTGAAAATTAATGGAATGTTTGATTAGTTTGGGATAGTTTTGGCTAGGCTGTGTATGGTTCTGGTTCAGGCTGGAAAGGATAGGAATGGAAAGGAGTGGATAAGCTTTTGATGAAAAATTGTGGGAAGTTCGCATAAGGTTAGAAAGGGTACTTTTCGGATTCATATGACAGATGGATGGGTAATGTGTGATCCGATGGGAATCGTATTTCGTAGTAAACAATTTTCGGTACCCTAATTCAATCAAGCTTCGTTAATAAAAAGTATTTATAAAGGTGCCCAAGCCAAATAGAACCCCAAGTTAATTTTTCTATTGTCTTGCAAAAATGCCTTCTTAATTAGCTAAAAGAAAAGCTCAGCGAATTTTTTTTTGTGCCTTTAACGAACATCCCAGTGAATTCGGATAATGTCACATCCTTTGCCTCATTACACTAATGACTGACGGCAGGCGCCGATAGCAAAAGGGACACCTGACATTTGCACGGCGACAAAGACGACGACGCTCCCGAGAAAGGGAGAATCAGAGGCGAGGCCGACAAGTGTTGAGATTCCATTGCCATTGTGCACCTAATTAAAGTGTAAACAATGGAAGAAGGAGGCGGGGACTCCCCGAGCTGCATTTGACGTCGCACCGAAGGGATTCCTTTGATACGAAGTGGGACCTTAGGCCATTCCAATTGTGGCCACAATGCGCTGACATCGACTTGGCTGGCATTGGGCTATGGGCTATGGGGGCGATGGGTAAGTGCTCATAAAGACATCCGCTTTTGTTGAGACGATTGGCACCATTGTCAACACTTGACCAAACAGTTTGCGTCTGTCGCCGTCGCCGTCGCCGAATATGCGTGTGTTTGTGCATGTGTCGGTTCCGGGCTGAATATTCATAGGCCAATGTGCCGACTCGTCAGGATCTCGTCGCTCATGCATTATGCAATCTCCCATCCGCAGCAGCAGCACCATCAGCAGCAGCAGCAACTCAGCGACAACAATGCCAATGGTGCTGACTTTGACGAGTGTTCTCGGAGCCCGCACACAAATGAACGCAAAAAAAGTACGAACCGCAGACCAGAGAACTACGACTATAAGATACCTGCTTTGGATGATTATTGGAGGAAGACAAAGACATTTAAAGAGCAGAAATATTCGGTCATTTTGGCGGTAAGCACACACTAGATCATAATGAATTTGATAAGGTCATTTAATGTCTTTGTGTATAATCATTGTGAATCATTTCGATTCGATTAGCCATAATACACATGTTGTTTGATCTGGGATGATCTGACTGGGATAGTTATTGGAATGGGAATGCTTCAATATAGGAATTCAATATACCCCGATTCGCTACCAGTGACAGGTACGCAAGCTGAATGCATTGCTAAATGGCTATTGAAGTGAGCCTTTTGTATGTGTGTCCTGGTCTGTAAATCGATTTGTGGAATAAATGAATACGAATGATGTCGTCAAAGCGAATTGATTTCTTCGCAAAAAGCACTTGAAGATTGGCAAATAAGACTTAATAAAGAGAATACTTTTGACTATATTTGTATCAATCAACAAGTAAATATGTTTGTGTATTGGCAAAAATTTAGTTTTAATGTATTTAAAGGACATTGTAACCCATTTAGGATGACATTTTTGTTTCAAATGTGCTACTGGCTTGTAATTCTACATTGGACTGGACTTCTAAAAACGTTTTACACGATACGTGGATGGTGGAAACATTAAATAGTCATTTGCAAAGCTCACTTAAAGCTCCCATGGACACTCTTTGAACCTCGAAAGCTTTGGAAAGCTGAAAGGATACCTTTTATTTAACAGAGACAGTAATAACATAAAAAGCTTCCGACTGCCATAAGCTTTTCAAGAAATCTGTCAATTGTTTACTTTCGAAAAACTGTCGATAGAGGGAGCTGTGCTGTATGTTTGTATAAAATACATACATCAAATAAGGATAAAATAACATACTATGTAAATGTATGTGTGAATCTATATAAATATATAGAACTATTAAATAACCAACTTATATGTTTCGTGACATTTATATGACTGCAAACTTCTGGAAAAATTTAACGTAGCGTGCAATCCAATCAACGAAAACCGAAAATGACTTTAACTAATTTCGATTAATTACAATTAAATGGGACAAAAGCAAACTGAAAGTTATTATCGATGTGGAGAGTTTAATGAAAACCAATCGAGCATATTTCAAAGGGTATAAACGACAACAGCAAAAAGCAACAAAAGCATCAACGAGAGCAGAATCAGGAGCAGCAGCAACAATTTACAAAAATGACCTCAATTTGATTGTTTTCAGGAAGTTCAGCGATGCGATGCATGTGTGCGTGAGTGTCTGTCCGTGTGTTTGTAGGCGAATTGCATGAAAAATATTCAATTATTTTTCATTAAAGCAGCATTATTGATATAAATGCAATTTTGGTATGCGTAATTAAATTGTGTTCTCCAAGTTCTTTGGCGTTCATCTAAATAGAGGCACACTTTTTTGTTCCACTTGTTTGATCCTTTGGTAAGTTTTCGTAAGCCCGGATGTCCATTATTATATCCGAGTGAATGGAACCGTGTAGAGTAGAGCCTTAGCTTAGCGAAGGATCTCAGCAGCACCAGTATGTTTCTTACAGTCTCGACAGTCTCTGCCGACATTGAAATAGTAGCACTCTATAAGGGATATTATTCAACATCTTCATTTATATGACACGTATTTGAATATGAGTGTAGTTATTTAAATTACATTCAATTTAAGTTCAAGCTCTATGCCAGCCCCCACCCAGCATTAAGAAGAAATTCCTAAATGCTGTAAATACCAGTGCCATACAAAATATTTGTTCATAATAAATAAAATTTTTCCGAAGCGAAATGCGCAGAATGCAGCAACACGGAGGGAAAATAAAATGTCAGCACAATGAAGCTGGAAAATGGACTCAGTGTCAAAGGCCGTGGACCAGGCAGTGGCCGAGCCAGAGGAGGAGAGCCAGCGTACAACAATCAGCCAAAGTACAGCCACAGAACAGATGGAGAGTCCATCTCTGAGTGTTGTCGACTCATGAGAGCGGACAACTCCAGCGATTATCATTTATTCACAACAAATATCCCACATACCACTCGCTCATTCACGTCTCCCCATGAGGTTGAGGGATGTGCAGAGAGTGAACCGAAAGTGGCAGCTGGAAAAGCTCAAGTCGGGGACTTAAGAGGATAGAAAGACATGACTCGTTGACGCATTCCACTCGTTGAAAAGTGTTCAGAAGCTCAGTTGCTCTAATATTTAACAATTCAGACAACAGCGTATGAATGAATTCAATAATATTGTTTAATAAAAAAGCACCTTAGGGGTTAATCTGAGAGTTAAGCAGAAGTAAAAAAATATATAGTACATAATTAAAGATCGTTGAAAAGTAAATTGAAAATTGGAACTTTTACACCTTCGTAAGAGAATTGATCGTGGTCTGTCTTGTCTGTCAGTCGTGGAAAAGTTACTGAAAAGAGCCAATGTTCTCGAAAGCCGTGCGATGACTGAAAACTGATAAATATATCACGAGATGATCTTCAGATCATCTATTAATGGAAGTATTTGAAGATAAGATGCTTATAAAAACGGATGGAAAGAAACATGGAAAGATCGACTTGTCTTTTGATGCTGCTTAATATTAAATTTAAAAGAAAGAAACCCTTTGGAATGCCCGAAAATATTTACAAATTTAGGTTTAGTGCCATCCATCTAGGAAATCCGTCCATCGGTTTAGTTCCAGTTCTTCACAGGTCAGCATTTGGAATTTTGGTTCCATTGCCCCATTCGTTTCTGCAATTTTCGTTGGGGCATCACGTAGGCCAAGGCCTTCTCCCCATCACTCCACATACTTTATGGGCGTCAGCAGGAGCCGCAGCAGACGATGAAAAGTTTGGCCCACACACACACCCACCCACATACAGATAGTACGTACAGATACAGATACTACGTACATATTTTATGAAATTTAATGCAGCTGATAATAAAATGTGCACCAAGCGGGACACAAACCCCGAAACCGAAGCCGACGGGGAGTGATGTTTGGGCCAAAGTGCAGTGCGCATAATTCATGGACTTAAAAGCGTTAAATAGAATGCAGCATGCAGGAGCAGGACGGCCATCGCTATGTGGCTGAGATGGTCGCCCCGTAATAAGCCTAATATGTATGTAAATGGTGGCAAGCGGGCCAAAAACTGTGGCAAATTGCAGACCGGCCAAAATCAGAGCCAGAATCAGAACCAGACCAGAGTCGGGTACTGGTACGGGTCCGTGTATGGGTCCTTGTCCCCGGGCATGGGTCTCGCCGCCCTCTATCTCTGGTGTGTCAAAATTTATGTGGATTGCGTGACCTTCGTGCATTTGTGCGTGATAAATCAATTTCATTGCCATTTGTAATTGTGTAAAATGTATTTTCAATTTGCCCAGCCCCACATCACCCCGCACAGCAAGTAGTGGAGGCGGAGGCGGAGGTGGAGGTGGAGGGAGCGGGAAATGCATGATTTTGGTCACATTTCCAATTGTCAATGAGATTTCAAATCTCCGAGATTTATGCGTTGCAGTCTCACCAGCCGCACACACAATGGGCATTTTGTCCGGTACGTCAAGCAATTTCTAAGCCATTATATATGTATGTTCCATTTCCACGTGCCGGCGTGTGTGTTGGTCTGTGTGTCTGTAAATTTCTGTTTTTGGTTTCATGATTTATGTATGGCCACCAAAAGCCAAACCAAATCAGACCACATCCCACATTCCACATCCCACACCCGGAGAACCCTGTCCCGGCCCAAAGACTAATTGCATTTGGTTAAGTTTAACTTAAGAAATTTTGAGGATGTATTGAATTGGCCAGCTGGCCGAGCTCCCATCCTTTCTTCCCTCGTTGATCACGAGTTGAGGCAAAATGAAAACTGTTGAATGTACTTAGCACGAGACCAAAATTAGGTTATGCAATATAGAGGCAGAATATTCAAAATTTTCAGTGCAGATGTGCAAAAAATGAATGGGTTAAAAAGGGAATTGTTTGACCTTTCATAAGATTTTTTATTCGTATCCATACAATGGCTTTTGCTGAAGATATATCAAGCCAAAGTTGAAGTTTTCTACCATTTTTAATGATTTTTGACTGAATTTTGAATGAATTTTTTAGTAAACCAGTGCGTTGTTTGGTATTTTGGAATTATGTATACATTTAAGAAAATTGGAACTGTATGATAAAAATATATTATGAATAGATCTAAACAATATTGAGCCTATTACTATAATAAAAACTTGGATTAAAAAGCATTTAAATATTGATTCAACATGGCACTAACCGAGAGTTAAACATACGGACTTGATTAAGAATGCTGGAAGAACGGTATGGACGAGAAAAAAACGAAAGGGAACGTTGTGAGCTGCTGCTACGGCCGTAACTCTACATTTATACCCGATAGTCGGTATGGCTAACATTGAACGACAAAGAGTGTGTGAGAGAGAGACAGCCTGCGTAGCCTCTGCAAATTGATTTGTTCCTTTTGTTTATAATAATGATCCGATCTGATCCAGATGAGATGAGTATCGGGTATAAAAATGACAAACTTACCTTTTTTAAAGTTTTAAGACCGATTAATTTCAATCTGCTCAAATGGGTTTCACTTTGGGGGCGCAGTGAGGGCGTAGGTCATTAGAAACAAGGTCCCAGCGTTGGTCATTATAGCCAGATTACAACCAAAATTCTTTAGAAAACAAATATGGTCAGCAGCATATCTTCCGACGAATGATATGCCGACCACTCCGAGGTACACGGGGTTGTTGTCGTCATTGATAGCCAAGTACGCCGTTGAACCGATGTTCCCCAATAGTGCAAGATCTTTAAGCCATTCCGTTAAGCCAGGGTCCGAATCGTCGATAAACTTGTCTACCACATCATAGATCAGTGGTATAAGGGTCAACAAATGGAGCATAGCCACTCCTGAGAGATCCGATTTTAGATACAACTCGATGTTAGCCATGGGCAACGGCATAACTTCCAAAATGGTGGACGAAATGAAAAATGCGAATCCGCCTTCTTCATCATCCGCAACTGGCAACGCACGCAACAGGCCCGCTATGCCTTCCACTAAGCAAAATCCAGCCACAACATATCCATAAGGATGCTCTGCACTAGAAAGGTTGCGCATTGTATAAACACATGCTGCGATTAGCAACAGATTTGCAAATAGTCCTCCAATAATCATTTTACTATTTTTAGAATTTAGAGGGGAAAACTGTTAATTTGTATATTGTCTGGATGAGAAACCGGATATGTTGAGTTAAAACTTCTGACAGTCATGTCAAGGATCACATGACGATCCGATTTCAAAGGTCTCCTCAGTCTACAAATTTAGATATTAGATTGAGCTGAATCCTCCCCGGGGATAGCGTCGGGCAATGGACACAACTACAGACAACTACTAGTAGGAATGCATTGTCGCATGCCCTTATGAAATGCAATGCAGTGTCTAGCTAAGGCGCAGCATCTTCCCTGATAACTTAATGTCGGGCGAACAGGCCCAAGTTTTATTGATAAAGTTGGTGCGATATTGGCCGGACTGAAACGTAAGTAAGTAGGAATTTGTGCGTGGGAACAGAAAGAAGGCTTTCGGCATTAAATTTAGAAAAATAGCAGCCCCATCTGTTATCATCTGTTTGGGGCCCAACTGTGTCACAATTCATTCCTTGACGGCAGCTGTCTTCTCCTTCCATGTGCTGACAGTCTGACAGCTCTGGGAAGTGGGAGTCAACAAATGCTGGCATGTTTTGAAACCTTTTGTAGGTTTAAGAAAAGAGAGCAAAAAAACATTAAAACGTTTTTAGAATTGTTTGCATAGCAACATTTTACGTTGTTTAAAGCTGAAAAATAATTTCGCTTAAAATTGATCTCAAATTTTTATACCCGATACTCAAAATGAGTATTGGGGTATATTAGATTTGTGGTAAAAGTGGATGTGTGTAACGCCCAGAAGGAAGCGTTTCCGACCCCATAAAGTATATATATTCTTGATCAGCATCAATAGCCGAGTCGATTGAGCCATGTCTGTCTGTCCGTCCGTCCGTCCGTCCGTCCGTCCGTCCGTCTGTCCGTCCCTATTAGCGCCTAGTGCTCAAAGACTATAAGAGCTAGAGCAACGACATTTTGTATCCAGACTTCTGTGATATGTCACTGTTACAATTATATTTCAAAACTTGGCCCCGCCCACTTCCGCCTCCACAAAGGACGAAAATCTGTGGCATTCACAATTTTAAAGATACGAGAAAATTAAAAACGCAGAGTCGTAGAGAATAAATTTATCTTCTAGAATCTGAATTGGATCGCATCATTATTATAGCCAGAATGAAGAAAACAATTTCATTTTTTCTCGCCCTGTCTCTCTCTAACACACACGTAGCATAGCCGGCTTTGCCTATTGCTAAATATGAGTTCCAAGATCTCAGAGACTATAAGAGCTAGAGCAACCAAATTTGGTATCCACACTCCTGTGATATCGGACCTTGACAGATTTGTTTCAAAATTTCGCCCCACCCCCTTCCGCCCCCGCAAAGGACGAAAATCTGTGGCATCCACAGATCTCAGAGACTATTAGACCTGACTGTAGAGCTCTCACTGCTACACAACTATTTGTAATTTTTCACTGCAGAACTCACTGTTGATAGCTCACTGCTACAAAATGTTTTCAAAATTTCGCCCCACCCCCTTCCGCAGCCATAAACAACGAAAATCTGTGGCAACCACAATTTTGAAGATAGGAGATAGGAGAAAATTAAAAACGCACAATCATAGAGAATAGCCATATCTACCAGATTGCCGAATCTTGCCGAATCCGAATCAGATCGGATTATTATTATAGCTAAAAGTAACAAATAATTTGCAGTGGCTACGCAGCGCCCGTCGACACGTTCTGACTGATTTTCTGTCTCTCTCGCACGCACTCTTTGTCGTTAAATGAACCCATACTGACTATGTATCGGGTATAAATGTAGAGTTGCGGTCGCAGCAGCAACTCACAACGTTCCCCCTCGTTTAGTTTTCTGGATGGTGTAAACTTTCCACATACATTTTATACTTACGATACCACTTATGAGATGTCCTCTTTGTAGATACTTAAAGTAAATCTTAATCATTTGATGTTTTATTGGCGGTTTTTTCATACGGGGTAGGTAAAAGAACACATTTCTAACCACCCATAAATACTTTTTACGATTAGTGTTTTCTATCAGCTGATTGCTGAGAAAGTTTCAGGCGGCTTAAATTTTTGGAAGGAGTTTTAATGATCAATTATCTAATGATTTTAACTAATGATAAAAATAAGTTTAAAGTATACGGTTGAAGGATTATATGTATATTTGCACCTTTGCCCTCAGACATAATACTTACGCGACTAAATTTTAGTTTCGATCAGCTAGTTTTTGTTGTTACTAGCGGTGATCTGATAGGCAGAACAGGTTTGAACTATTCGGAAAACCGAAAAAACGCAACTGAAACGCAACGACCTAAAAATATCGGAATGATATTGGATGATAGCCGAATCAAGCAGCGGGAGATTGCTAAGGCTCTACATATTTCTCGTGAACGTGTTGGTACCGTTTTGCACGAACATTTAAATATGAGTAAGCTTTCGTCAAGGTGGGTGCCGCGATTGCTCTCAGCGGAAAACAAACGCAACCGCTTGGTCATTTTGAAAGAGAGTTTGGCATTGTCGGCCAACAAAGTAAGGCTGGGTTTTCTGGGATGCCCGAGGGCATAATCATGTGGATTAACTGAAAAAAGGCAGAACAATTACTAGAGAATACTACTCCTATCATTTGGTACGATTCGATTCAGAACTGAAGAAAAAAAGCACATGATGAAGAAAAAAGTCTATCAGTTTCACCAGGGCAGCGCTCTCGCTGTCGCCATGATAAAATTGTGTGAATTGCATTACGAATTTCACCAAACCCCGTTCTCCAGATTGGACACCCTGTGACCATTATCTCTTTCCAAACTTAAAAAATGGCTAGGTGGAAAGAAATCTCAGTCTGTGAAACAAACGACTATTTTAAGCACCTGCACAAGTCCTATTTATGGAAGGTTTTCAAAAATTTTGATGACCGTTGATTATGTTAAAAAATATTGTAAAAAAAACGTGTTTTCTTTGGAAGGCCGCCTTTTATCAGCCCACACTCGTAGAATAGTTTTTCTAAATAAAAGAGACCGAAAAACTTGGGTGACTGCAAATTATTGTATTTTACGACGACGAAAAAAAAGGAGTGCGTGCGTTCGTTTCAACAGATTTTTCTCGACCTCTTCTCATATATTCAAACAATTCCTTCTTAGCCTATCTTACCTACGGTGGCAAAGCGGGGCGAATTCGCCAAGAGCGAGAGAGCGAGCTTTTATTGCGCTCCCGCTTTGCCCTAGCCTAACTTACACTAGACTTCATAAAACTCGATCCCAATAACAATTATTATACGCCAAATGGCGCTACACCGGCCCCGTTGAAGGCCTGGAAGGCTTCAAACCAGTGGCAGAAGCGCCAACTTGTGGATTGGCCTCCTGAACGTGGCTCCGCTGCTCGTCCTTAGGTCGACCACTCTGACCCTTCCGACTTCCCCGGCGGTTGTTCCGACCACCCTTCCGAGGAGCCACTGTTGAGGGGGCAGGTTGTCTTCGGCGACGATTACGAGGTCGCCTTCCTTGATGTTTGGTTCCTCCTGGTGCCACTTGCATCTTATTTGCAATCCCAGCACATACTCCCGGGACCATCGCTGCCAGAACATTTGCCTGGCTGACGAGACAAGCCGCCATCGCTTTAAGCAGCTCAGACCCTCCTGGTCCGGGGTCCTGGGTGCTGGGGGTGCGATGAGCGGCCCGCCTGTCAGCAGGTGCCCGGGAGTCAGCGCGTCTCCGTCGCTTGGGTCTGGGCTTAGGGGTCCTAGCGGGCGCGAGTTGAGTACCGCCTCGATCCCGACCAGCACGGTCTCCAGCTCCTCTGCGGTGAGGAGAGCGCTTCCGACTGCCCGTAGGAGTAGGCCCTTGGCAGACTTCACACCGGCCTCCCAAAGTCCGCCCATGTGCGGTGCTCGAGGCGGTATGAAGGCAAACTCGCACCCGCTTTTTGACGCGAATTCGCGTATCGCGTCCGCTTCCGCTTCTATCTTCTTCCGCAGTTCGCTGAAGTGGCGACTTGCTCCGACGAAATTTGTCGCGTTGTCGCAGTTCACGCGTTGCGGACATCCTCGACGACCGACGAACCTTTGGAATGCCAACAAGAAGGAATTAGTCGTCAAATCGGAGACAATTTCTAAATGAACCGCCTTGGACGCAAAACAGACAAATAACGCTATGTAGGACTTATAAGGGGGCCTTCCACGAATTTTCAGAGTCGTATAGACTGGGCCACAAAATTCAACGCCACATACTGAAAATGGGCGGAGAGCACGGAGCCGGTCTGCGGGTAAGTTGCCCATCATTTGGGTCTGGAGTAGAGGCTTGCATTTAAAGCAACGAATACACGACCTAACTGTCGCCCTGCAGACCGCCTGAGCATTCACTATCCAAATGCGCTGTCTAAGGATACTCACGAGTGCTCGTGGGCCGGCATGAAAATTCGTTTGATGCAGATAGCGAACGTATGTCTGCACAAACTGCGAGCGTTTTGTCAATAAAAGGGGAAACTTGGCATTATATGACATAGGAGCGTTAACTAGTCGCCCCCCAACGCAACAACGAAAAAGAGCACCAAGTCCCAGACTCTTCATGGATGAAGGGATTCAACCGCTGAAGACTGGGGCCTAACTTGGTGCCTTTACGAACCCTTTCAATATCTTCTTGAGACTCATTTTTCTGTGTTATTTCGACTATTTTAGAAACGCCTCATCGTATTCTACGGATGACGGAATTTTTCAAAGTTGAGACTTTTGTCTTTGCATTTTCGGATGAAGCGGAACACGAAAACGAACACTCTTAGCAGTTTGAGGTGTGACGAGTATCCCTCGATTACATCCACCAAATAATTTGGCTTGGCCGCGACGGTCAGTCCGACCGATTTCTTCCGACTTTCCATATGTAGCTCTTCTTCGGAAAGCTCGAAGTGTGGATTTCTGGGCCTCTCTTCTTCAAACTTTAAGAACGCTGGTCCACCAAACCAGATCGACTGCACGATTTCCTCTACGTCACAACCTCTCGAAACTATGTCTGCTGGGTTCTGTTTTGTTGGCACATGCCGCCACGTAGCTTCACTTGACCACTCTTGAATCTCCGCTATTCGGTTCGCAACGAATGTTGACAACGACGAAGGGTGGGATCTGATCCAATGAAGAGTAACTTCTGAATCTGACCAGTATATTATTTTCTCAATTGGAACCTTGAGCAGCGATTTGACTCGGTGACAAAGGTCTGCGAGAAGGTGAGCGGCACATAACTCAAGCCTTGGGAGCGTTTTCGTCTTGAGCGGCGCTACTTTCGACTTTGCAGTCAACAAGGAGACCTTAAAACCTTCTGCAGTCTTTCTACGGATATAGACGCAGGCTCCATAAGCCCTCATGGATGCGTCGGCAAAGGCATGTACTTGAATCGGTGACATGGGATCAGTATGCACAAATCGAGGTATGGTAATCTTCTCCAACTGACCCAAGGATTCTTTTAATAAGTTCCATGCTGTTTCCAAGTTCATTGGAATTGACTCATCCCAATCTAGCTTGTTAAGCCAAAGCTCCTGCAGTAGGATCTTTCCCTTAATTACTAAAGGACTTAACAAGCCAAGGGGGTCAAACAGCTTTGATGTCACCGATAATATGTTCCGTTTTGTCGCTCGGAGACCCATAACTGACGTGTCAATTTGGAACTTAAAGACGTCTTCGTGTGGCAGCCACGATATTCCTAACGCCTTAGTTGACTCTGAGTCCGAGATCGTTATCGGTTTAACTATGCTCTCGGATGCGGTGACCTTAGGTGAGTTCGAAAACCATTTAGTCAATTCAAACCCAGCGGTTTGAAGAACCTGAGCCACATCAGACTTAATTGTCTTTAACTCCTCTACGCAACCAGCACCAGTCAACATGTCATCGACATAGAAGTCGGAGTCAATAACTTCAGCAGCTTTAGGGAATGAGAGTTTTGCAGACTCACTCAACCTCTTCAAACACCGAATAGCCAAAAATGGGGCTGGTCCAGTCCCATTGTCTATCCGCATCAGCGACCAAGACTTGACGATACATCTTCTTGACATCGGCTGTCAAGGCGTACCTGTGTAGTCTGAATCGGAGCAATGTCGAATATAGCTCATCCTGTATCGTAGGACCGACCATCAATATGTCGTTTAAGGCCACCTGAGACGACGTTTTACAAGACGCATCGAAAACGACGCGGAGCTTGGTCGACGTGCTTTGGGGCCTCAACACACACTGATGTGGAATGAAATAATGTGGAGTTTTGGGGATTGTGTTGTCTGTGGTAGACATGTGACCCAAGGAGAGGTACTCTTCCATGAACTCCAAGTACATTTTCTGTAACTCGGGGTCACGAGACAATCTTTTTTCAAGCGATAAAAACCGCCGTTTAGCCACTTCAAAGGAGTTGCCTAAGATACTGGGATCTGATTTGAACGGCAGTTTTACTTCAAACCGACCTGAAGGCACGACCTGAGTAGTCCTTCTATAATGCTCTTCACATAACTTGTGTTCAGGAGATAAAGACTTTTTAGAAGACGGCAATTCTTCCAGTGACCAAAACTTTTGTAATGTGTTGTCGATGTGTATCACTGACTCTTCTCGACAACTCAAACAATTCCTCGCTTCTTGGGTGGCAGTCACCTTTGGAGTGTATCTGCCCGACACAATCCAGCCGAGAAGCGTTTTCTGCAGAGTTGGATAGTCAGGACCTTGTCGAATCTGACCAACAGATAAAAGTTCGAAAAATGTTTCTGCACCTATCAACATATCTATCTTCTGTGGCTTGAAGAAATATGGGTCTGCAAGTGGTAAGTTCTTCGGGATTTTCCAGTCACTCACGTTAAGTGTTTGATCAGGGTGATACCCCGAAATGGACCTTAAAATCCAGAAATCAACCGAAAACTCACTACCAGTAATTCGCGACTTCACCACCGTGTGTATCTTTTCTTGACTTGTGAATTGGATTCACCAATACCAAGCAAGTTGATACACGACTCCTCCCTACGGATCTGTAAGCGCTGTGCTAAGTCCTCCGTTATAAAATTATTTTGAGACCCCGAGTCAAGCAGAGCTCGGGCCAAAACATGTTCACCATTATTCGTTCGGACGCTTACGATCGACGTAGCCAGAATAACTCTACCCATAGCTGTCGCATGGAGAGCATGCGAAGTGGAAGGTTGATTCTGATTGGGAGGAGGAGAAGAATTCTCTGGGGGTGATGGTAACGCCAGACTTTTATTCGCCACTGTGTACCTATGCAACAAGGTATGGTGTGAGCAGCCACACACTCGACACTTCTTAGCTTTGCATTGTACTACAGAGTGGCCTTGTTGCAGACAATTGATGCATAGGGATGAAGTTTTTGCGAATTCGAACCTTTGCATTACTGCCAGCCGACCGAATGTACTGCAATCTGTCAACAAATGGTCTTTCGCATTGCAGTAGCTGCATGGTTGGTTTTTGGTATTCGCAGTAGAACACGCGAATGAGCTCCGATTATGCGGCTTGCTTGGCACAGCTTTCTGCTGCTGCTTTGGTTTGTCCGAATTTTTGGCCGAAAGATGATGATGTCTGCGATTAAGCAACTTTTCACAGTCAGCCCAAAGTGGCAGCTTCTCATAATCGAGCTGTTCTTCCCATTTCTGTTTGGTCACCGGATCGACTCTGCTCAAGACGAGATGAATAATCATCGCATTCGAGATCTTTTATCATCGCCTATCAACAACAATGAACCATATATGGATGAGGCGGTATCGATAAGGTTCCTTAAGGACGATGCTGATTGCTGGGTCATTTTGGGAAGACTAAATAGGGCATCAATGTGATTTTTAAAGATCAGACAATCATTATCGTAGACCCGTTTTAAGCTATCCATTGCTTTCTCGTAGTTGGTCTCGGTTACTTGAAAGCCCTAACTGTTCCCAACGCTTCACCGGAGAGACACGAAAGCAAATGGTTGAACTTTTCGATAATTGGAATGCTTTCGTCATTGTGA
Organism: Drosophila lowei; assembly: GCA_008121275.1. Lineage (NCBI taxonomy): Eukaryota > Metazoa > Arthropoda > Insecta > Diptera > Drosophilidae > Drosophila > Drosophila lowei. Next base: position 4,132,331 of record CM017779.1, read on the forward strand.
ACTAGAGTCTCAAATAAACCTATGAAGTTTTTAAAGTCCGAAAAGTTGCCGCTGAACTGCGGCAGAGCTAACTTCGGAAGACGAGCACGAGTTGGGCCACCATAAGCTGGTACTGCCGGTTTGGTCTCATCAGCTGTCTTCAAAGCGCAAATGAGAGACATTAATTTTGCCTTTGTGACAATTGAGAGTTCTTCCAACTCGACTCCAAATTCATCGTCAATGTCTATATCTTCAATCTTCTCTTGAAGTTCGCGTGCCGTGTCAATGCTACGCATCAGCGTTTCGAGTCTGCACTCGAGCTCCGTCAATACCAGCGGAATATCCCCCGCTTCTAAACGGTCCGCTAATAAACGAATGCCTTTGACACGGCAACTGCGCTTTTTCTTCAGCTCTTCAAGGACGATATTGTTGGCTTTTGAGGTCATATTGATTCTCAATACAAGCAACTGAAGGCGAAAGGTCGTTTCTAATAATCGTATTCAATGCCGAGGCACTCAATGAAATAATGGGTAATTGTACCCAAACGAGGTAAAAAACCAATATACCCGACAAATTTAGGGTATTGCGCCACGTAGCTCAAGTGCTTACGTATCTAGTTCGTGGTTGTACCCAAACGAGGTGAAAAACAATATACCGGACAAATTTTAGGGTAGAGCGTCGCTTGGCTGGCGCGTAAACGAAAACCACACAAGAATACAACAAACAAACTGAAAATCACCGCGTCGGTCGTGCAATACCCTGTCTGCAGCTATATACCAAAGGAGATATATATACCATCTACCAAAGGAGAGCCAAGTGGAGCATCCAGCAGCAGAAGAGGAGAGTACAGCACCTGGAATTTCCAAACTTATCAAGAGGTATTTGTGCAAAAATTGAAAGCTCGAGTGAAGACGAAAAGATTAAAAAACTCGCAATTATTGTCTTGTGCTGAAACAATTGCACCTCGCTTTCAATTCTTGGCACATACGTATGACATATTTATTATATTTTAATTTAATTTGATCAATAAATATTCAAGATAACATTACCCCTAATAAATAATTCCTCAGTTTGATCTTTGCAATTTTATTTTAATTTAAGTCGATCTGTAGGATTTATTTGTTCAAATAAATCGCTCCTCTAAATTATTTTGTATGATATATGTTATTGATTTAAATTATTATTTTTTTATTATTAAATAATGCTAATAGCTAGTTAAAACTAAATATTAACAGAAGTTGGAGCTATAGCTACTGAGGCCTTAAGCTCTAGGGTAATTGGGTCAGATTATATTATATACAAAATACAGATTATATACAAATATACAAAGATGTTGGGATGAGTATTTATTTACAGTATGTTCGGTTATATATTGTGGAGGATATTTGCGGTTTGTAGGAATTTGAGGATAATTTTGGAATTTGAGTTGGTGGGGTTTGCGATAAGTTGCATGGGGTCGTTGTTATTGAATGATAGGGACCTTTGTGGTGAGAGTGAGGGACAGGTGTATAGTGTGTGTCGTAAGTCTATGTTCGCGTTGTGGCACAATGGACATGTGTTGGGCAATGTTTTGTCAATGTAGTGGGCGTTGGTCAGCTTGGTGTGGCCCAGTCTCAGTCTATTAAATATGACCTGGTGCCTTCTATTAAGGATATTGTTTTTGGGGGTGTTGTTGGTAGCGAGGTTGCTAATTTGTTGGTACCATGTAGAGGTGTTTGTGAGAAGGTCAGTTTGTTTGGATTGGAGGATTTTTTTTAGGAAGTGTGCAATATCGGTAGAGTTGTGGTTTGGGGTGTAAATAAGGGGAAATTTGGCGTTCATCCTGGCTGTAGAGTCGGCGAATTCGTTGCCTTTTATGCCAATGTGGCTGGGTATCCAGATTATTAGGATCTTAGGGAAGTGGGTGGATAATAGGTTTCTGATCGAGGAGGCGTAGTAGGAGTGATTGTTGGGGTTCCTGATTGAGGTGATAGAGGAGAGGGAGTCGGTGCAGATAGCATATTTTCCACGTTTATATCGAGTAAATAAGATGGCTTCGTGTATTGCAATGATTTCGCTGGAGAGTACAGATGAGTATGTTGGCAGCAATCCAGTTTTTATTACTGCTGACTCGTTTGTAATACAGTAGCTGGTAATGCCCCGGCTTTGGAGCCGTCTGTGTAAAGGAAGTTGTGTTTGGGGAGAGCTGATTTGATAGAGTGGAAAAGTTGGTGGAAGACTATTGTAGGGGTAGTGTTTTTGTTGTGCTTGGAGAGGTTGATGTTTGTTGATTTGTGGATGTTGAGGATGTTGAATTTTTTGGATGTGGAGGATCTGATTGGGGAAAAAGGGATGAGGTGTTTTTGGGACACTTGTATTGCTCTGTCTACCGTGCTGAGCTGACGGTGTTTTCTTTTATGGCTTTTGGAAAGGGTATTTAGGGGGGTGGATTTTCCGTGGATGAGGTTTTTGGAGATTTTCCCGGTAAGGTAGTCTCGTTTGCTTTCAATGGTGAAGATGTTGGTTTCGGCTAGCATATTATTTATGGGGGTGGTACGGAATGCTCCAAGGGCGGCTCTTATTGCTGTATTTAGGATGGTTTTTATGCGGTTAAGTTGGGATTTGGGAGCAAATCCATATATGGGAAGGCAGAAATCTATTTTGGAAATGATTATGGATTTTATGATTTGCACTAATGATGAAGTGTGGCAGTTATATTTAAATGAAGAGAGGTGTTTGATAATGCCTAGTGGCTTAGCAAGGTCAACTTTGAGTTTGTTGATGTGAGAGATCCAATTGTATTTGCTGTTGATTGTGAGCCCAAGGATTCTGAGTGTGTCGGTAGCTTGGATGGTTGTGTCACCGGTGAGTATCTTGGGTTTGCAGTTGTGTTTGCGGCATATATGAAGGAGTTGGGATTTTTCTTTAGAGAGGATTGAGCCTGAGTGATTGCACCAGTCGTCTATTTGGTTAAATATTGTTTGGATGTTAGTTGTGGGACTTTTTTGTTTGTTGTGATTGATGAGTAGGTGGAAGTCGTCGGCGTACGCGCAAAATTTGATTTGTTTGTGGAGGGAGATGATATCGGTGAGTGAGTTGTAAGCTATGAGGAAAAGGATAACGGAGATTGGGGAGCCTTGGGGAATGCCATTATTTAGAGGGAAGATATTTGATAAGCTTCTGCCGGTTTTGACGAGGATTTTCCTGTTGGACATAAAGTTCTTAACATAATTAAGTATTCGTGGCCCTACTTTCCATTTTTTTAGTTGGTTTATTACGGTGTGAATACCAATTCTGTCGAAGGCTTTGGTGAAGTCCAGCGAGATGACTGTGAGGTGTTTTTTCAGGGCGATAGCTCTGGTAGCTAGGTGGTCTACATAAAGTAGACTGTCTAGTACAGATTTGCCTCTTTTGAACCCTAGTTGGTTGTTGTGGATCAGGTTGTTATTTAAAACAAACCACCACAACCTTTTTGCGACAATCTTGTCCAGAGTTTTGGCTAGGCATGAGTTTAGAGAGATGGGTCTGTAAGATTTGATATCGGTTTGGGGCTTTTGTGGTTTTAAGATGGGAAGGACTAGGCTGAGTTTAAGGGATTGTGGGATGGAGGAGTCGAGTATCTTGTTGTAGAGGGTTAGGATTCTGGTTTTGAGGGGTAGGGTGAGTTCTTTAGCATAGAGTAAGAAATTCGGTCAAGACCAGGAGTGTTGCCTTTCAAGGTGGACAGTGCTGATGTGTATTCGATTAATGTTATGTCTTTCTCGATTTCTAGGGCTGCTGGTGATGGGTTATAGTTAGAAGGGGTATTAATGAGGAGTTTGTTGGACAGGAATGTTGGGGAGAAGTTGAGGTCGTCTGCTTCTTCTGACCATGTCTGGGCAAAGGAGTTGGCTATTTCGGATTGACAGGTTGTTTGTGATTGGGTGTACGGGTTATGAATGGCATGGATATTTTAGTGGGGTAAAGACCGCAGAGACGTCTGATGTTGGACCATGTTGTGGTTGGATCTGAGTTTGGGTGTATATGGGTTGTGAACTCAAGGATCGATTTTCGTTTGGCTTCTCTAATTGCTCTTTTAAAACTCGCTTTTGATTTTTTGTATTCTATGATGTTATGGTTGCTTATGTTGTGCTTGAGGTAGTTCCATTTTACGACTTTGTCTCTTTTGAGGAGTGAAAGTTGTTTGTTCCACCAGGGAACAGTGCGGGTGAGAGAGAAGGTGGTGTTTTGTGGGATAGAAAGGTGGGCACTTTGGATAAGTATTTTTTTTATTAGGGCGGCTTCTCTATTGACATTGTTATTTGATTGGGTTGTGGAGATGAAGCGGGCTGTATGTTTCCTGAAGAGATCCCAGTCTGCGTTTTGAGATTGAAAGTAGGTTTAGGGGTGAAGGGGGAGGGGGGATAGGGAGAGGGAGTGTTGAATAGTGTAAGTAAGATGGGAAAGTGGTCAGAACCGTAAAGGTCATCTATCACTTCCCAGAGGATCTCTGGAGCAATTCTGGATGTTGCAAGTGAGAGATCGATGTGGGTAAATGTGTTGTGTGTTGAGAAGTGGGTCGGAGTATTGTCATTTAGTAGGATGAAGTTCGAGCGGTCTAGGAATGAGGCTATTGTTTTCCCTCTGCAGTTGGCCTTAGGTGAGCCCCAGTGAGGACAATGGTGTGGTCGTTTGCCGGGGTGAGGACGTTTTGGAGGTTACGGGTGTTGAAGGATTTGTTAGGGGAGATGTAGGCGGATATGATATTGAGATTTGATTTGGACTTTATGGTGACGCCTACTGCGTCAAAGTCTGGGTTGAGTTGAATTTGGGTATGGGAGATGGAGTTGTGAATGAGGAGAGCTGTGCCACCGAAAGCATTTGTGGGGTTGTTGTTGCAGTATAGGCTAAAGTTAATTGGGATTGGGAGTGAGATGGGGTTCGTTATGTGGGTTTCCTGTAATGCAATAATTTGAGGGTTGTGGGATTTCATGAGTGTTTGTAGTTCTATATAATTATTCTTGTATCCGTGGATGTTCCATTGGATTATTTTGAGCATTATAAGTTAGTGGGAGTAGTGTTTTGTTTTCTTAGTGATAGGGCTTAGTGATAATTACTAGTTTGGGTTGATATTTAAAGATCGTCTTCGCTGTAAATTTGGTTTGCAAATGCATTATTAGATAAAAGGGCTAGGTTTGCGTTTGGGGTCTTATTTTTTTCAGTTTTATCTTTGGCTTTGAGGTGTTTGGTAACCAGGTTAAGTTTGTCTTTTCCTTAGTCTGGCTTCTGAGTTTAGGGTCAGAATCTTGGATAGTTTTCGAGTTTTGGTATTTTTAGCGGTTTCCGTAGTTTCGGTGTCCATATCCATTTCTTGTTGTTGACTGGGTGGGTGTAGTTGGGATGAAGTTGGCTTAGGGTTGATTGGATGTGTGTTTGGGGTGATGTCTCCGTAGTCTTTGATTGGTCTTGTTTGGTGTGATTGGTTATAGGTGGGCGATGATGAGGTAGATGTTTCAGTGAGATGAGGTTTTGGTTGTTGATGGCGGGCTACTTCAGCGTATGGTGTGGATTGATGGGGTTCCGTTGATGGTAAATTTTCTTTGCGGTAGTGAAATCTACTTTTTCGATTGTTTTGATTATTGTGATTTCTTTTTGTTTGAGGAACTCTGGGCAATTTTTGTCTATGGGGCTGTGGTTATTCTGAATGTCGGTGTTGAATTTGCAGTTACTGCAAAACTTTGGCTTAGAGCATAATTCATCGTCAGCAGGGTGCACTTCTGAGCAGTTAGTACAGATCTTTGGGGATCTGCAGTATTTAGAAGGGTGGCCGTATTTTTGGCAGTTGTGGCATTTAAGGGGCGAGGTGTTTGAGGACGTACGTTCACTCGTTCGTAACCGATCATTAAATGTTGAGGTAGAGTTGGTGTGTCGAATGTGACGATGATGAGTCCGGTTTCATGGAGTACGTTGTCTTTCTGTTTAAGTATTTTGGTTGCGTCAATGACTTTTTGAGGTTTGAGTTCTTTTTTGATTTCGTCTATATCAATGTTCCGCAAGTCGTTGGAGTAGATTACCCCTTTGGAGAAGTTTAGTGTTTTGTGTTCGGTTGCTATTACTTCGAAGTCGTGGAATTTGGTGATTTTCATAAGTCTAGTAGCCTGGGCTGTTCCTTTTGTTTTGACTAGAAGTGATCCGTCTCTGATTTTTTTAACCGAGTCTACTTCACCGCAACACTGAAAGTCTATGACTTTTTTTATTATGAAAGGGGAGGTGTTTTCGAAAGATTTGTTATCTTTTCTGTTTATTGATATGTATTTTGGTTCTAAGAATGCTGTTTTGTCCCACTGTGTGAGCAATTTTGGGTCTGGTGGTCGCGACATTGCGCTCGAGCTTGGGCTGCTGCCCGCTTCACTTGGATTTGTAACTGTTCACTTGGTGTGTTTGTTATTGGCTTTTTTGGAATTTGCTTTGTGCACTTGAATGTTTTTCTGTGTGGGTTTTGTTGTTAGATTTGCGTTTGCTGTTGCTTAGCTGCTGGCGCGTCTTTACTTGACGGAGTCTAGACTGGCACTGTATTGATTTAAATTATAATTGATAATAGACAACAAATCGTCTGTCGATATTATAGTATTGAAATAATTTGCAGCCATTGCCGTTGGTAATTAAAAGCCAGTTTCTCACATTTTAACTCATTGATTTGGCAATTGCCTCAGTTCAGAGGCTTGAATTTAATGAATTTACCATAATTCAAACGAAATTCATGCCCAATTCGTTGTTAATTCATGCAAATTCTGTTTTCTCAGTAGAGCGCCTAACCTAAGGGCAATTAAGCTAATATAAAAAGCGATAAACAAAATACATACTGAACAGCCAAGCTCGCACAAAGCCAAACAAAAATGAACACGAAACCGAGTGCTAAGCGAGTCATTTAATCTGCATCATTAATCAAGGGGGCATACGCTCTGATTATGCCACTGAATCAGAGCCCAGAATGCATTAAATTTCTAACAATACAAAAAATACGAGTGCGACAACAACTCTCTCAGAGACACACAATGTTAATTTGGTCAATGGTTTCTGATAAAATCGATAGCGAAGTGCGAGCGGAATTTTCACCTGTAATGCCAGCAAATAAACAAGCTGCAAATTGCGCCAAATGCAGAGCAGAAAATTACTCAACTTTAATTAACAAGTTTTCTGCACGGCACGCTATAGAGCGCGCCGTGAATGCATTTAAATTGACTTTTTTGCAGGTTAATAGCAATTAAAATAATTATACATTAAGCTCCGTTCAAATTGGATAGCAGCAAAAGGACATCAACAAAACAATGCCATCAACAGATACCAAACTCGAGCAATCCTTCCATTTTATACAATGGCTAAAGGAGTTACAATTTTGGTCAGACAGGTGAAGCGTTAGTTAGTATATATATATATGTATATATGGCTGCAGATTTCATATTGTATGTTTTTTTTTTATTTGTTTTCAGATATACGATTTGACTCTTAATAACGGAACGGAATAAGAATACGAGCGATGTTGGGACAGCTCTAAAGAAAGTTTGTGATTAACCTAACTGTTGATATTTATAGTCGAGGAGACACACATCCTAGATATATAGTATTCAAAGCAGAGTCTTAAAATGTTATTAGCAATAAGCAATCGATTTCAACTAACAACATATTTTCCTTATGTCTTTATTTGGTTAAATCATCATGAATACCCACTGTGGCTATTTTGAATAATCTCATAATTTTACTTGACCTGGATTGATCAGCATTGTAGTTGCTGTCTTGTGCTGATTACAATCATTTTTGGCAAATTACTCAATGCAGTAGATGTGTGGCATTACACATTCCTCAGGTTAAAGCGGCTTAAATAAATTCCGAAGGCTCATGGGCATTACAGGGCAAGGCACACACACATTCTGAGGCAGAAATAAGGCATTATTCCCCAACAAAAGATAAATTGCAGTCGAGTCAAGGTCTGGGCTTGTCTGAACGGCTGATGAACTGACCATTCGGGTACTGGTGAGTGGACAGGCCTAGGCATGCAGGACGAAAAATGTCAATTGGGCTTCAAGAAGCACACACACATATCCTTGCCTGCCCCTCTGGCTCTCTGTGCCTCTGAGTGCCTCTTTCTCTGACCTTCATCGTGGAGGAGGCATGCTTGTTAGTGGCAAAGCAAGTTAAGAGCTTGACACTGATGAGTGTCAAATTAGTCCAAGCAAAATGTCAAACAAGAGACCAAGTTGAGGCTTGGTTGAACTCCAAATATTTTGCATGCCGGGGAAAACTGGTCTGATTTTGGGAAGTGTACGAGTGAGTAAATTCCATTAAGACATCAACTACTCGTACATTATGCTGCAGCGTTTTCTGGGGAAGTGCACATCTGATATTCAAAAGTGGAAACCTCATTCCGTTTCAGCAAATTTTCCAATGCATATTCATAGGGGTATGCTTTGATGCATTTCAAACTACACAAAATTTTCTTGCTGACTTGCAGCAATAAAACTTTATTATTACGTTGCTTTGATTTTTTTTCTGTTTTTTTGTTTTATTATTCTGCTCTCTCTGACTCGTTTTGGCAAACATCAAATATGATTCGAGTATTCGGAGGCAGAGAAATTCTAAAACATTTACATAAGTGCTAATTTCCTAATAAAAATTCAAAAGTAAATGCAAATGCAAATTGCGAGTGGCTGGGGCAGAGCACAAAGTCAGACTCTCGGAGCAAGAGTCGCTCGGCTCGGTGTATTTATGCATGAATGGAATTCAATTTGCATAATTAAAGTAAAATGCATAGCCACTGTTAGTAAATTCATAAATAATCCAGCAATACTAGTATATGGATTACAGCACAGGAGAGAAAAAACAAATCATTTCTCAATGTTTACTACACCATAGAAAAATTATGCAAACTAAAATGTAATAAAATTGAATGTCAAAAGTCCTGTGTTTGTGTAAAATGATTCAATTGTGATTGTGCTATGGAAGCTCCTGAATGCACAAAAAACGCAGTGAGTCATCAGGGCGTATGAGTGATTGTCATGTGCCCGACTAAGTCAACCCATTAAGGCTGTCTAGCCCTAGTCATTAGGTATAATGCTTTCCGAGCATGTGCTGGTCGGTAATCCATGGTCTTATCCTACTCCTACTCTCGCCTCCGTCCCTTATAAGCTCGACCATATGTCGCCTGCTTGGCCAAAAACTTTTACGCATTCCACGTCCAGTCCGAAAGCCATAAAAGAGTTATTAGTTTTAATGAGGCTGTCCGTCGAAAAAGAACGCCCGTATAGAGCTCTTGAAAACTTTGTCCAACTGTTGAACAATTGCGGCTGACACTTGCAATATTATATATTTATTTGGAAAAAAAATCGGTATTCATTCACTTCTATGCACATTTAAAATTGCTTTTAAATTTGTGTACTTTTGTTGCCATTTGTTTGTCATTGTGTGCTGTAAAAATCAATTGACCTAATTTTGATGGCTTTGAAATTGGTTTTTTGTCCCGCACGAAGTGCCATTGTTGGAAAAGTATTTTAATTATTTTATGTGACATTTAAAGGATTTGCTTTTGGTTTTTGTTGCTTCGTTTTTATCTCTGTCCAATTTGTTTGTCCCCCCAGTACTTTAAAGTGCATTAAAGTATGATAACATAACCCAAACGAAGTTCAATTCGAGTTAATATTTATGGGCTCTCCATTTGAACAAGACACTTTCATGTTTTATTGTGTTTTCTACCATCTGCAGAAAAGAAGATAACATAGGACCTGGTATTATTTTATTATACCCGATACTCAAAATGAGTATTGGGGTATATTAGATTTGTGGTAAAAGTGGATGTGTGTAACGTCCAGAAGGAAGCGTTTCCGACCCCATAAAGTATATATATTCTTGATCAGCATCAATAGCCGAGTCGATTGATGCCTGTGTCTGTCTGTCCGTCTGTCCGTCCCTATTAGCGCCTACTGCTCAAAGACTATAAGAGCTAGAGCAACGACATTTTGTATCCAGACTTCTGTGTTATGTCACTGTTACAAGTGTATTTCAAAACTTCTCCCCACCCACTTCCGCCCCCACAAAGGACGAAAATCTGTGGCATCCACAATTTTAAAGATATGAGAAATTTAAAAATGAATCGTAGAATCGTAGAGAATGAATTTATCTTCTAGACTGCAGAATCTGAATTGGATCGAATCATTATTATAGCCAGAATGAAGAAAACAATTTAATTTTTTCTCGCTCTGTCTCTCTCTAACACACACGTATCATAGCCGGCTTTGCATAGCGCAAAACATTAGCGCCTAGATCTCAGAGACTATAAGAGCTAGAGCAACCAAATTTTTTATCCAGATTCCTATAATATCGGACCTTGACGAGTTTGTTTCAAAATTTCGCCCCACCCCCTTCCGCCCCCGCAAAGTGCGAAAATCTGTGGCATCCACAGATCTCAGAGACTATTAGACCTGACTGTCGAGCTCTCACTGCTACAAAACTATTTGTAATTTTTCACTGAAGAACTCACTGTTGATAGCTCACTGAATCTGGACTTCAATTCTGCTGAACTATAATGCTATAAAATAATCATAATCATAGCCACATAATAATAATAATTAGGAAATGGAAACTAGATGATTAAGCAAAGCATTGTATTGACAGCCATGTATGTCCATGCTATTTCTCAATGTAAAATTGATGTACATTATAGGAAGCTTCCACTTAAGATATTTCATTAAGAAATATAGACTAGTAGCGATGTGCATTACTCCATAGAAAGCGATTGAAATTGCTAAATATAAGCAACAGGTAAGCCAGACAAGGGAATGGAAGTCTCTCAAAATATGAAGCAATGAAACTAAAGTCTGATAAAATAAGTGTTAGTGTCTCACAAATTTGGGAGGAGGAGCCGGTGCTCCTGCAAAATGTAACAGTTATTGCAAATCGATATGCTTTGGTATGGGATGATGCACAATTAATATTCGGATTAATTGTAGGAGGCGACGGCTCACTCGCTGTTCAAACAATCTTAATCAGAAAAAAAAGCCTGACGTGATGCAGCAAATCTGACCTTGGATTCGTGTTAGGGCCCCAAAATACATGGGGATATGATACTTTGGTCAGGCGCGCACGATACCTTTTTTGGAAAACATTAAACTTTAAAATACAAAATTGCGAATCTATTTGACGAATTTTGACTTTGAAAACTCGGGAAAACTCGAAATAAATTAATTTCTTGTGTTGTTGTATTTTTGTTGTATAGGTACATTAATTGGGCGTCGTTACAGGTATCAGTTGTAAAAATAAATGGATAAACAGTTATGGTGCAGCCGTTTGACCAAACCTCTAAATGCCGCTTTTTGCCGTTAAAACAATACAACAACACTAGAAATGAATTTACTTCAACTCTTCCCAACTCTTTTCAAAGTCAAAATTTAAAAAAAAACACGAACAAATTGTGAACTTAAAAGCTTAATATTTTCCAGACGGTAAGCTTAAGCAACAAAGTTCTGAATAGCTGAATTTACCAACTTTTAAGAATTGCAAAGTTCAATATAACCAGATGTAAGATACTTAAGTTATGTGAAAAAACCAAGCACTGCCTCTGAAAAAAACAGTGAAAAATACCGGATTTTAAAAATGTAAAAAAAAACTAAACCTCATTAAGTAAAAAACCTAAAAAAATTATTAAACAAGTATAAAGCCCCCAGGTCTATAAAATAAATCAGTTAGGCTCACAGCGGAAATGTGTTGCTGCACAGAGTTGTACATGCTTTCTACACAAAAACGAGGGGGAACGTTGTGAGTTGCTGCTCCGACCGCAACTCTACATTTATACCCGATACATAGTCAGTATGGCTACATTAAACGACAAAGAGTGCGTGCGAGAGAGACAGAAAATCAGTCAGAACGTGTCGACGGGCGCTGCGTAGCCACTGCAAATTGATTTGTTACTTTTGGCTATAATAATAATCCGATCTGATTCGGATTCGGCAAGATTCGGCAATCTGGTAGATATGGCCATTCTCTATGATTGTGCGTTTTTAATTTTCTCCTATCTTCAAAATTGTGGTTGCCACAGATTTTCGTTGTTTATGGCTGCGGAAGGGGTGGGCGAAATTTTGAAACACACTTGTAGCAGTGAGCTATCAACAGTGAGTTCTGCAGTGAAAAATTACAAATAGTTTTGTAGCAGTGAGAGCTCGACAGTCAGGTCTAATAGTCTCTGAGATCTGTGGATGCTCCAGATTTTCGTCCTTTGCGGGGCCGGAAGGGGGTGTGGCGAAATTTTGAAACAAACTCGTCAAGGTCCGATATTTCAGGAGTGTGGATACCAAATTTGGTTGCTCTAGCTCTTATAGTCTCTGAGATCTAGGCGCTAATGTTTTGCGCTATGCAAAGCCGGCTATGATACGTGTGTGTTAGAGAGAGACAGGGCGAGAAAAAATTAAATTGTTTTCTTCATACTGGCTATAATAATGCTACGATCCAATTCAAATTCTGCAGTCTAGAAGATAAACTTATTCTCTACGATTCTGCGTTTTTAATTTTCTCGTATCTTTAAAATTGTGGATGCCACAGATTTTCGTCCTTTGTGGAGGCGGAAGTGGGCGGGGCCAAGTTTTGAAATATAATTGTAACAGTGACATATCACAGAAGTATGGATACAAAATGTCGTTGCTCTAGCTTTTATAGTCTTTGAGCACTAGGCGCTAATAGGGACGGACAGACGGACGGACGGACAGACAGACATGGCTCAATCGACTCGGCTATTGATGCTGATCAAGAATATATATACTTTATGGGGTCGGAAACGCTTCCTTCTGGACGTTACACACATCCATTTTCACCACAAATCTAATATACCCCAATACTCATTTTGAGTATCGGGTATAAAAATAAATTTAAGCCTCAAAAGTGTGACACAAAATTTCTTGAAATTTCTACACTAAATGTATCTGTAACTAAATGCAATAAGAAAGCTGTTTCAGAGAGAGATAATAGGTGGGGGTACCCTTTTACATATAGAGCTCCATGTGGGAGCTATAGGCTTAACTTCTGGCGATTCCAGCCATTGATCAAAAATGCTACACGTTTAAATTTTGTAACCAAAATTCTACGTCCCGATTGAAATAGGTTAAAAAGCTATACAGGCAGGCTCCGGTTTTCACTTACGTTCCGTTTTTGCTTTTTGGTGCTCCCGTTTTCACAAATTTCCACTTGTATTCCCACTTTTCACTCACAAGGTTCGTTGGTAAGAAAAAGGCATTCTCACACTCAAAATTTTGACCTCCATTTTCCCGCGGTTACCCAGGTCAGGCCAGGCACGCGGGAGGACTGCCTTGCCTTTCACTCTTTCAGCTCAAGTTGCCGGACCGTCGATTTCTTGGTTGCAATTTAATGGCAGTCAGTGCCAGCGACCGGCAACAAAGCATCGCTGATTTCCATAGCCTGAGGGGTTATGATTGCCTCAAAATCATGCTTATTTCAGTGCCTGAGCAATGAAGACATATTATGGCCATCAAATTGGAGGATTTTAGTCGTCCCTCCAGCACCGGGTTAGTTTTATCTGTTCTCAGACCAGACCTTGGGCTGGAGATTACATGAATTTCGGTAACTCCAATCATCATACATATATGGGAAATGCCAAAATGTCAAAAAGTTTGACCTTCAATACTCGTGGATCGTATCCACTTCCGCGATTACTAATAATCGTATCTAATCTGAGACATTAATTATGAGCATATCGAATGGGTATAGTACCCATGTATTATCCAACAATTTCTGCTTATAAATAGCCTAGCTAATGGACTGGCGAGAACCAGACTCAAAACTCAGACAACCAGAAATGAAGGTCGCAACTTCAGCAATGCTACTCCTCATGCTCATGCTCGTGGACGTGGCAGTGGGCTTGCCCTGGAGTGCTATGACTACGCGAAGGCCAAGGCCAAGGCCACAACCAAACCAAGCACAATGTAAGTAAATTCGGCTGATTAATTCCTCAAAGAAAATTCATTTTTAATCGGACTCTTCTCCTTCTCGCCAACAGTTCAGAAATGGTGTAGACTTAACTTTGGTCCGGTTTGGGGTGGCAGGGCATGCTAGACAAAAAAAAGTCATCTATGACGCAGCTTAGTCGTACTTAACCGCGAATCGCGAATCTCGACTTTAGAAATATGAAAATATATTGTATTTTCTTGTCAGAGTTGGCAGGCTGCACCGATTCTTGATTTTTATAAAATTTATCATGTCTCAATTGTCTGTTGCTTGTCTCTCTCTGTCGATAGAGAGATAGAAATAGAGTCCCCAAACTATTTCCATTTTTTCAATACTTTATCTATTGCACTCTCAACTGCAATGGCTAAAAACTCTTACCTTTATTTCTATTTTTCTATATAACAAAGACTCTCTATACTTCGCTAGTTCGTCCGATTTTAGAATACGGCTCCTGTGTATGGTGCCCTCACTACAAAGTACACCAGGACCGTATAGAATCAGTACAGAAAAACCTTTTACATTTTGCTCTGCGGGGCCTTAACTGGGATGCGGGTGTAAGACTCCCATCTTACTCTAGTAGACTACTATTAGTAAACCTCCCATCCTTAGTTTACCGTAGAAAAATGCTTGGTGTGATATTTATGCACAACTTGATCAGGGGTGACATAGACAGCCCTGATCTGTTGAGCCGCATAAACTTCACGATTCCTATTAGACTGACTAGAAATTTTATACCGTTGTTCCTTCCACTTTGTAGATCAAATTATTCCTTGCATGAACCGTTTAGGGTCTTATGCTCGGATTATAATTCCCTTTACCATATTATATCCACCACTAATTCTCTTCCTCTTATTAAATTACTAATCCTTACACACCTTTCTAGTAATTAGTAATTGTAGAGGTATTTGTATTTTGATTGCATGCTTAGTTTCTTAGTAAGTTTAGTGCTAATTTTCCTCGAATGTTAGTCTAACAGCTATCTTTCCTGCATGTTCGGCTCGGCTACGCGCCGCGCGTTATGCGGCAGCGCCACTCGGTCGGTTGGGCGGGAGGAGGGCTGCGTTTTGCCTGGGATCCGCGCGTAACAGCCTTCTGCTGGTTTCACACTGGCTACTTGACGGTGCAGTAACTGCATCGCCTCTTGAAAGATGCAGTCATTGCATGTCAACGTCCAAATTCCATTTTGACAGAAGAAAGTTAACTTAACTGATTCATTAATGAAGATTTGACTTGGGCTACAGCTTTATCTCCGAAATACTTGTAACTATTGTAATTGCATAATCACTTCCCCTATTAGCTAAGCTCTGATATAATCTCAATATAAGTTAAACCATACCCGAGGCATAGCGAATTGGTACAGTACCATACATGGCAGTTCT
Organism: Drosophila lowei; assembly: GCA_008121275.1. NCBI lineage: Eukaryota > Metazoa > Arthropoda > Insecta > Diptera > Drosophilidae > Drosophila > Drosophila lowei. Next base: position 4,147,648 of record CM017779.1, read on the forward strand.
TGGGAGTTCTGTGCTGCATCGCATGGTAACAGCCGCGTAGCTGCGTATATTTTTAGCTGCATGTCTGAAAGTTTCATTAAAATTCATTTTGCCGATTAGGAAATATTAAGTTTTGAAAAAACACTGCTCTGATACTCGTATTAAATTTATTTCATCTGATATTTACATGGCGGAGCTGGTGCCATTTTAAAAATTTGTAAAAATCCCTTTTGGGTATTGAAAATTTGACCAATCATATTTCCCGTAGTTTCACGCTTGCCCGTGTATTGAATGAGTTACAGTTTGTTTGGCGATTGGATATACCCGTCTACATATATTATATGACTAACAGATTCACAGCTTTACTGCGGATCAATCTTCGGATTGACATATGAATAAATCCACTGGTTATATGAGCAGGCTTACCGACGCCATGATGCACAGATTTACAGCTTGATTGTTCTACAACTTTGACACAGTAACCGTCCGCGATGTCTCCGCTTCTGAACTACGTGAAGTTCGATACTGGGAACATAACATATCCCAACGCGACGCTAAACTTTTCGACAACGACTGTACTTTCTGATTTTTTTCGTGTGACCTAATGCCAATAAATGGAAACTAGAAGCATTGTATTGACAGCCATGTATGTCCATGGTATTTCTCAACGTAAAACTTGATGTACATTATAGGAAGCTTCCACTTAAGATAATTTATTAAGAAATATAGACTAGTAGCGATGTGCATTACTCCATAGAAAGCGACTGAAATTGCTAAATATTAGCAACAGGTAAGCCAGACAAGGGAATGGAAGTCTCTCAAAATATGAAGCAATGAAACTAAAGTCTGATAAAATAGTGTTATTGTCTCACAAATTTGTGAGGAGAAGCCGGCGCCGCAGAAGAAGGAACAATGGCTGCAAAATGTAACAGTTGTGGCAAATCGATATGCTTTGGTATGGGATGCTGCATAATGAATATTCGGATTAATTGTGGGAGGCGACTGCTCACCCGCTGTTTAATCAATCGAATGCGTTTTTATAAAGATTCGATAAAGAATTTATCAAAAATGAATAACTAAGAACTAACTAAGAATATATTTTATTACAGATCAGGATAAATATTTTCTCAAGACATAGCTTCAAAGAACATAGGCCGTCAGCCATCGGGTGCTACAGGGGGACAAACGGATGACGGGTCGGCTCGCACAACTGTGAACTCGGAACTGAGGCGCAGCCGCTCCGGTTAGTAATACCCGGTGCGGCCTGCGTCCCACACCCCTAGGACACAGAGGGTTGCGAGCGAACCGCCACCCGCCGTAACTGTACACACCGGTGGAAGTGCGACTATACTCTCCCCGTGAGGGCGGCTGGAAACAGGTCCTGGCACGGTCATGTCTCTGCCAGGATGCTGGCGAATGGTAGTCGGGCGGAGAGAAGAAAACTCTCAGTGAAATTACCCCAATCCAAGGTGACACTGTTATATGTTATATGTGCCCGGTCGCTAATATGCGGACTCTGGATACCTGCCGACCTCCAGTTTAAATTAGGCTTCCCGGGGCAAGCGGGCTATGCCTCGGGTGACCAACCCCTTCCCGCCTACTTGTGGGAACAACAATGCCAAACAACTTAAACATAAAAAACAAAAACACCGCAAAGGAGCTCGGTACTCCTCTTAAAGTACCGGAGGGACAAGCCAATCCCTCTGCACCAGCGCCTGGGAAACCGGGTCCAAAGAAGACGGGGAAGGAGACTGAGTCGGTCCACCGTCTTCAGGCAGCAGCCGCAGCAAGGGGGGGCCCGAAAAGCCAATCGGGTCCTTCCAAGTCGGGTGGCTCCAAGGGCGAATCGGTTACCGGGGAGGCTGCCAAGCAGAGCGTAATCGCGGCTGGTAAGCGCACCGGTACCGAAGAACCCATGGGAGCCCCGGCGGGCAGCGTCTCTGCACCACGGGGAGGAAAGCCGTCGTACCAGGACAGGAGACGAGGGGCTTTCATCCTGTCCAACGAGGACCCGAACTACAGGGCGTCGGCCGAAGGAAAGGAGCAGAGGCTGTGGGCCTCCTCAATCCTGCCACTGTTCCAGCCAGCCAAAGCCGGAAAGGGCGCAGCCAAGGCCCCCAACAAGCGGCAACGCTCAGCGGAGGACCCCGCTAATCAACCAGGCCAAGCCCAGCAAGCCAAGCGGGTCACGAACCGGTCGTTCGCTGAGGTGGCGAGGGGCAAGACCCTTATCGGTGTCCTGGACAGGGGCGCTGAGGACGGCCATGTCCCTCGCGATAAGTGGCACCTGGTGGAGAACGAGCTCCAGGACCGGTTCCTACAGGAACTGGAGGAGAACGGCGGACCACCGCCAAAGTGTGAGGACGCAGGGTGGCATCAAGGCAAGGTGAAAGCCATCGCCTGCCAAGAGGCTCGCTCTGCGGCCCTCTACATGAAGACGGTGGCGGCCCTCAAAGAGGTCTATCCAGGGGCGAAACTGGAGGCCGTGAAGTGGGAAGATGTCCCCAGCCGTCCGAGAGCCAGAGCATGGGTCTCGGCTAAGCCTGCAGAGCCTGAGAAGATCCTCAGGTTACTGCAGGTCTGCAACCCCCACCTTCCTACAGCCGATTGGAAGGTGGCAAAGGCGGAGGATATCCATGGGCAGAGGCGCCAGATTATCCTCGTCCTTAATGAGGAGTCCATAGAGCTCCTCGCAAAGTCGGACGGTGTAGTGGACTATGGCTACAAGAAGATCACCATATCCACCTACAAGTCCGATCGCAAGGGCAGGCAAGCGGAGGTCGAGCCAGACCCGGAGCTGCCGGAGATCCCGAAAGAGGCGGCCTCGTGCGAGGAAGACAACCCGGCGTCGGATGCGGCGTCCATGATGTCGGACGATATCCTGGACGACTACGCGTTCAACGAGAGCGACCTAGCCAGAGGTCTCAGCCACATCGTTGTCGGGGAGGAGCCGGAGTCCCCTGACAGCGATCTAGAAGCAACAATGGTGGAGGCGAGCCTCAGGAATGTCGTTGACGCTCCTGCAGATAAACCTCCACCATTGTAAGGCAGCATGCGCTGCTCTACTGCTCCACCTGGCCAAGGGTGGAGCCGACATAGTCCTCATTCAGGAGCCCTGGATCCTCGGAAACAGGGTCTCCGGTCTGAGGACTTCTGACTACAAGCTATACGTAGCTGAAACAGCAGGTAAAATTCGTACCTGCATTCTTGCAAAAAGAGAGTTGCACTTATTTTTGCTCCCAAATTTCAGCAATGAAGACCACACCGCAGTGAGCCTCGAAGGCCAGGAGCGCTCACTGAGGATCTGCTCCGCATACATGGGGCATGATCAACCAGACCCCCCTCCACACGCGCCTCTCCGGGCTCTAATCGCATACTGCTCGGCCAAGGACATTGGCCTAATTGTGGGGTGCGACGCCAATGCACATCACTGTCAGTGGGGAAGCACTGACACAAACGAAAGGGGTGAGTACCTTTTCAGTAACTTACTGACCACTCAGATGGTCTTATTAAACCGGGGTAGTGATCCCACCTTTATTATTAAAAACCGCAAGGAGGTCCTGGACCTCACGCTTGCCTCTCATGAGATACAGAGTAACATTGTATCCTGGAGGGTCCTGGAAGAGCACTCCTTCTCGGACCACAGGTACGTGGAAACTGTTTTCTCCTTCTCAGTACCGAAGCCAGTTCGATTCCGGAACATCAGGCGGACAAACTGGACTCGGTACTCTGATTACCTCTGTCGTGTTCTCCCTGAGCCCCCATCTGAGGAGGAGTTCTCCACGGAGGCCACGACTCGTCTTCTTAAGATCTTTACCGACGCCTGCAATAAGGCGCTCGACAAAGCATGCCCCTCTGGCAAGAACAGAGGCCGGAGGAAACCTGAATGGTGGAATCCGAAACTGGGTGAACTCCGGAAAGCCTCCCGGAGACTCTTCAATAAAGCTAAGGCTGAAAACGTTGAGCAAAACTGGGCCGAATACAAGGCCAGTCTGTCAACCTACAACAAAGAACTTAGAAAAGCCAAACGCGCCTCCTGGCGTAAGTTCTGCAGCGAAATCGAGAGTAACTCAGAAGCCTCGCGCTTGCGCAGAGTTCTCTCGAAGACAACACCCACCCTGGGCTACTTGAAGAACACCGACCAGTCGTGGACTACGTCCAGCGATGAGTCGCTAAATCTTCTCCTAAATACCCACTTCTCTGGCTGCGATGAAAACAGACCCAACTACCTCGCGCCTCCTTCTGTCGCCTCAAATGACATCCTGAGCCTGCTAAGCCAGGAGAACATTTCCTGGGCGATCAGAAGCTTTAAACCCTACAAGTCCGCGGGGCCAGACGGCATTTTCCCTGCCCAACTGATTCACGCGGGACATAAAGCCATTAACTGGCTCAAAATAATTTACGAGGGAATCTTCTCCCACGGGTGCATTCCTGACACCTGGCTGCAGACCAAAGTCGTATTCATACCCAAGGCAGGCAAGCCCTCTCACACTGCCCCAAGAGATTTCAGACCCATTAGTCTATCGTCTTTTCTTCTAAAGGCGATGGAACGGCTCCTGGGGCAGCATCTCACGGCGTGTATTCCGTCCAGTCTGATCTCAGACTCCCAGCATGCCTATCGGAAGGGAAGATCCACCGAAACGGCCCTACACTCGATCACATCGATCATCGAAGCGTCCCTTAACTTTAAGGAGTACACCCTAGTAGCCTTCCTCGACATAGAAGGCGCCTTTAACAACATCCTTCCGACCGCCATCACGGGCGCACTGACGGATATGGGGGTTGACTCCAGGACGGTGAGCCTGATCGATCAGATGCTACAATGCAGGACGGTTGAGGCATCACTGGGAACGTCAACGTGTACCAGATTTGTCAGCAGAGGCACACCGCAGGGCGGAGTCCTCTCGCCCCTCCTATGGAACGTGGCAGTGAACATACTGCTGCGGGAGATAGAGGGGGTGGCTGCCGTGTGGTGGTGTGAGTGCATGACAAGTACTCTCACGAAAATGTCGAAATGGGCAGACAAATGCGGATTAGGCGTCAACCCGTCTAAAACGGAACTGGTGCTTTTCACTAGGAAGTACAAAGTTCCGGTACTGATTCCCCCAAGACTATGTGGGGAAGCGCTAGTCTTCAGCAACAACGCCAAGTATCTTGGCCTAATCCTCGATAGAAAGCTCGACTGGAAATTGAGCATAGAGGATAGAGTAAAGAAGGCCACAGTGGCCCTCTATACTTGCAGGAAAGCCATCGGACTAAAATGGGGAATGACCCCCATATAGTTCGGTGGCTCTACACCGCCATCATACGACCAATCATGCTCTATGGAGTGGTGGTATGGTGGCCAGCCTTAGACAGAAGGACATGCCTCAATAAACTCAGCAGAGTTCAACGCATGGCAGAGCTATGCATAACTGGCGGGCTACGCACTACTCCAGGGGAAGCCCTGGATACTGTGCTGGACCTCCTCCCCTGTGGATCTCATGGAAAGAAGGTGGCAACACTTTCCGCCCTCAGAATGAGAGAAGCCAGACTGTGGAAAGCATCCGCGGTTGGGCACTCGGGAATCCTGATGAGACTCCCGCAATTACCAGAGAGGACAGATTACTGTATTCCTAGTGATCACCTCTCGACGCCCTTCCAGGTATCAATCCCACCTAGGGAGGACTGGGAGATGGGCGAACCAGGACCTGCAAATGCGGTCCACTTCTACACTGATGGCTCAAAGCTAGACGGCCGCGTGGGAGGCGGAGTCTACTGCAGCGAGCTGAACATCAGTCATTGCTTCAGGCTCCCGGATCACTGTAGTGTGTTCCAAGCGGAGGTTGAAGCCATCAAGGAGGCCATTTCGATCGTCTCCAAACTACTTCTAGATACGCACTTAGTGTGCGTCTTCTCGGACAGCCAAGCAGCTATCAAAGCTCTAGGCTCAATATCGTCGAACTCAGCGACTGTAAATGACTGCCGCAGGTCTCTGCACGAGATCGCAGAGCAGTTAGATCTCTTCCTTATATGGGTCCCCGGCCACAGGGACATCGAGGGGAACGACGCCGCCGACGAGCTAGCCAGGCAGGGTACTACGATTCCTCTCCTATCGGAGAGGGAGCAAGTAGCGATGCCCTTGGCTACGTGCAGGCTCCTAACGCACGAATTGTTCGAGCAAAATGCCAATAGGAGATGGCAGCAAACCGTTTCCTGTAAAGTCTCAAGATTGATATGGCCATATCGATCGAAGAAGCGCTCAGCAGAGCTGTATAGACTCAGCAGAGCACAGTGCTCTGCAGTTACTCGAGCCATTACGGGACACTGGCAGATCGGCACTCATGCCTCTAGACTGTCAATCCCTCATAACGACTTCTGCAGGAGTTGTCGCGATGAGGAGGAGGAGGAATCGGTCCCCCACTTCTTCTGCCACTGCCCAGCCCTTGGAAATCGTCGTCTTCGTATTCTCGGGGCCGCTTTCCTCACGGACATTTCGGACCTGTCCGAAATCAAACCAGGGACCTTGTCCAAATACATCCAAGCCTCCGGATGGGACTGCCCTTAACCTGCAGTAGTCTGCTCTCACGGTTCAGGCAACGAGAAGGGGCACATGCCCATGCGGTAACACAACGGACCTTTTATAGGTCCAAGTGAGCTTGGGGGCGGGAGGCTTTTATCCCCCCTCCCGGCTACCGCCTTAACCTAACCTAACCTAGCTTCAAAGAAATTCATTCGGGCACAGAAAGAATACACAGCTCTACAAAATCCAGCCCCCCACGTAATCAGCGACCCCAAAAACACCCGAGCAACGATGTTCAAGCAAATCTGATGAAATTTTCAAATTAGTTTCCACCATATTTCGACCACTTTAGTATTTTGTGGTTAGAAAAAAACACTAGACGTGATGGAGCAAATTTAACCTTGGATTCGTGTTCAGGGCCCTTAAAATACATATTGTAGTTGTTGTATTTTTGATGTATAGGTACATTAATTGGGTGTCGTTTCAGGTATCGGTTGTAAAAATCGATGGATAAACGGTTAAGCTGCAGCCGCTTGACCAAACCTCTGAACGCCGCATTTTGCCGTCAAAAAAATACAACACAAGAAATTAATTTATTTCAACTTTTCCCAAGTTTTCAAAGTCAAAATTTAAAAATAAACAGCAACAAATTTTGAATTTAAAAGCTATATATTTTCAAGATGGTAAGCTCTTAAGCTACAAAAAGCTTGGGTCTAATTTATAGCTGAATTTATCAGCTTTTCAGAATTGCAAAGTTCAATATAACCAGATGTAAGACACTTAAGTTATGTGAAAAAATAAGCACTACCTCTGAAAAGAACAATACAAAGTAACTGACTTTTAAAATTAAAAAAAAAAACTAAGCCAAGGAAAAAAAATATTATGAAACAAGTTATGAGCCCCAAATCTATAAAAAAAGTCGGTTTGGTTCACAGCAAAAATGTGCAGTTCCATAGTGTTATACATGCTTTCGACAAGAAAAAAAAAAAAATGTAAGCTTCAAAAGTATGACAGAACATTTTTTTTAATTTCTACCCTAAATCTATCTGTAAATAAATGCATTAAGAATGCTTTTAAAGAGGGTGATGGTGGGTGAGGGCACCCGATTACATATGCATGTAGGAGCTATAGGATAGGTTAACTTCTCGTGCTTACAGTTATTAATCAGAAATTGATCGTTAGGCCACACTTTTAAATTTTGTAACCAAAATTCTATGTCCCGATTGAAATAGGTTAAAAAGCTATACAGGCAAGCTGCGGCTTTCACTTTATTTTGCTCTTTGCGTTTTCAGCCAAAACGTTCCGTTTTTTTTTTGCGTGCTTCCGTTTTTGCAAAATGTTGTCACATTTTCTCATGTTTCTCATTTCGTGCTGTTAAGCGCACAATTTAGTGCATTGCGCGCACAAAATCCTCTGTTATGTGTAACATCCGATGTATCGATAACCGAATCTGGCTGCGTCAGCTGTTAGCACAAAAACGAAAGTGTTTTTGCCCTCACCAATTATTTCAGAACCAAGTTTGAGGTTGGGTCAAAAAAAAATTATTGATGGGGAAGACACAAGCTAAATTGACCTGTTGATGGTGTCAAATTTATGTTAATGCATCAATAAGTCATCTTTTTTTTCCTTTAGAAATTAAGATTCGTTTTGTGGTATTAAAAGCTGTTTATGCGGACCAATAAATCTAAAGTCAATAAAATCAAATAAATTTTTGTCCCGATATTATTTTCAAAAATTTATTGAAACTTAGCCTATTTATAAATATTTCTGCTATTCCCACTTTTTACTCACAAGGCTCCTTGGTAAGAAAACGGCATTCTCACACTCAAACTTTGACCTCCATTTTCCAGCGGATACCCAGGACAGGCCAGGCACGCGGAAGGACTGAAAACGAACCAGCTGCAAGTTCTCTGCTCCGTCTCGGTCTCCTTCTGCTTTCTGCCTTTCACTCTTTCAGCTCCAGTTGCCGGATCGTCGATTTCTTAGTTGCGATTTATTGGCAGCCAGTGCCAGCGACCGGCAACAAAGCATCGCTGATTTCCATAGCCTGAGGGGTTATGATTACCACAAAATCATGCTAATTTCAGTGCCTGAGCAATGAAGACATATCATGGCCATCAAATTGGGGGATTTTAGTCGTCCCTCCAGCACTGGGTTAATTTTATCTGTTCTCAGACCAGACCTTGGGCTGGAGATTACATGAATGTCGGTAACTCCAACCATCATATATGGGAAATGCCACTACCGCAACTGAGGTCGTAGATCGTATCCACTTCCGCGATTACTAATAATCGTATCTAATCTGAGACATTAACGTACCATATCATAGGCATATCGAATGGGTATACTACCCATGTATTATCCAACAATTTCTGCTTATAAATAGCCTAGCTAATGGACTGGCGAGAACCAGACTCAAAACTCAGACAACCAGAAATGAAGGTCGCAACATCAGCAATGTTACTCCTCGTGCTCGTGGGTGTGGCCGTGGCCGTGGGCATGCCGAGGCCAGAAACTTCAACATATGATCCCAATGGACGTAAGTAAATTCGGCTGACTAATTTCTCAAGCAAAATACATTTCTAATCGGACTCTTCTCCTTCTCGCCAACAGTTCTAAAATGGTGTAGACTTAACTTTGGTCCGGCTTGGGGTGGCAGGGGATGCTAGACAAAAAAAAGTCATCTAGGACGCAGTCGTACTTAACCATCGCGAATCTCGACTGAATAAATAAGAAAAAGTGGACAGACTGCACCGATTCTTGATTTTTTAAAGTTTATCCTGTCTCAGTTGTCTGTTGTTTGTATCTCTCTGTCGATAGTGTCTTATTTCCACAAATTATTTCCATTCTTTCTATACTTTATCTATTGCACTCTTCGTACCTTTATTTCTATTTTTGTATTTTGTCCTTTATTTTTGTTTATCTCCGAAATACTTTGAACTCTTTTAATTGCATAATCACTTCCCCAGCTAGCTTTACTCTGATATAATCTCAATATAAATTAAACCATACCCGAGGCGTGTCGAATGGGTACAGTGCCATGGGTACATGGTAGTACATGGTACTCAAAATGAGTTTAGGGGTATATTAGATTTGTGGTGAAAATGGATGTGTGTAACGTCCAGAAGGAACCGTTTCCGACCCCATAAAGTATGTATATTCTTGATCAGCATCAATAGCCGAGTCGATTGAGCCATGTCTGTCTGTCCGTCCGTCCGTCCGTCCGTCTGTCCGTCCCTATCAGCGCCTAGTGCTCAAAGACTATAAGAGCTAGAGCAACGACATTTTGTATCCAGCCTTCTGTAATATGTCACTGTTACAAGTGTATTTCAAAACTTCGCCCCGCCCACTTCCGCCTCCACAAAGGACGAAAATCTGTGGCATCCACAATTTTAAAGATACGAGAAAACCAAAAACGCAGTATCGTAGAGAATGACCATATCTTCTAGACTGCAGAATCTGAATCAGATCGTATCATTATTATAGCCAGGATGAAGAAAACAATTTAATTTTTTCTCGCCCTGTCTCTCTCTAACACACACGTATCATAGCCGGCTTTGCATAGCGCAAAACATTAGCGCCTAGATCTTAGAGACTATAAGAGCTAGAGCAACCAAATTTGGTATCCACACTCCTGAAATATCGGACCTTGACGAGTTTGTTTCAAAATTTCGCCACACTCCCTTCCGGCCCCGCAAAGGACGAAAATCTGGAGCATCCACAGATCTCAGAGACTATTAGACCTGACTGTCGAGCTCTCACTGCTACAAAACTACTTGTAATTTTTCACTGTAGAACTCACTGTTACAAGTGTATTTATTTTTGCTCAGAGAGCTCACTGCTACAAGTGTGTTTCAAAATTTCGGCCCACCCCCTTCCGCAGCCATAAACAACGAAAATCTGTGGCAACCACAATTTTGAAGATAGGAGAAAATTAAAAACGCACAATCATAGAGAATGGCCATATCTACCAGATTGCCGAATCTTGCCGAATCCGAATCAGATCGGATTATTATTATAGCCAAAAGTAACAAATCAATTTGCAGTGGCTACGCAGCGCCCGTCGACACGTTCTGACTGATTTTCTGTCTCTCTCGCACGCACTCTGTCGATTAATGTAGCCATACTGACTATGTATCGGGTATAAATGTAGAGTTGCGGTCACAGCAGCAACTCACAACGTTCCTCCTCGTTTTAACTACTATTATTTTACTGTTTTAAGCTGCGTATATTTTTAGCTGCATTGTCTGAAAGTTTAATTAATATTCCTCCTGCCGATTAGGAAATATTGAGTTTTGAAAAACACTACTCTGATATTAAATTTATTTCATCTGATATGGTGATTGGATATATACATATATGGCTAACAGATCTACAACTTTACTGCTGATCAGTAATTATCAATAAATTCCTAGTTATTTAAGCAGGTTTACCGATGCCATGATGCACAGTTTTAATGATTGGTTGTTCTACAACTTTGACAAAGTAACCGTCCGCGATGTCTCCGCTTCTGAACTACGTGAAGTTCGATTCTCGGAAAATGAACCATCGCGACTCTAATCTTTTCGACAACGACTGTACTTTCTTATTTTTCTCATCTGACCTAATGCCAATAAATGTGATGTTTAAATGAATTTGAACTGGTTCAATAACTAGCTGAATTAATTTTTAATAATCAGAGCTGGCATAATCACCCAATAAAATGCAAGTTAAATAACTAAAAACCAAACAAACATGTTTGCATTCAATTAAAATTACAAAGCCCAGACCTGGCCCAAACAAACAAGGCTGGAATTGAGCGGCAATATGGCGTTGGCATTATGCTATTAGAGACAAATTAAAGGTGAGCTGCAGTCTCAAGCGGATTTTGTGCACTCCAGCACACACCACACAGAGAATATGCAATTATGCGTTGCAGAATTTGTGCAATTGGAAAAAGCAGTTAATTAAATTTGAAAAGCATGATTGCTGGGTTGAGTTTGGGTTGTAGTGCGAATGATTTTAATCAAGCTCATATTCAATTTGTAAGCTCAGCAGCCTCTCAGTCGGAAGCGTTTAATTAAGCGAAGCGAGATATTCCATTTAAATATTATTACTTTAATCGTGCCAATTTGCCAAAGGACAAAAGCACAAAGGATGTGGGAGTAATCAATGAGGGAAAGGGAAAGGAGAAGGAGAAGCGAAGCAGAATTGAAATTTCGGCAAGCTTTTTAAGCGATTTAACATGCCATAAAATACTCGTAAATATGATGGTCAATAAATGCGATAATAAAATGTGTTCAGGAAAATACAACTATAGCAGAAAATGCTTCCTCAGGGACATTCGAGGATATACTCATACGCATACACACATACTTCTGCAGAGATATGTGGATATATGTATGTACAATGGACCCGCATCAGGAGAAGGAAACCATTGAAGCAATCAGGCAGTCCATGACCACAGTTACAACACTCCGTCCCATTCCGTCCCATTCCAATCCATTCCATTCCCATCCCATCCCATCTGAATCCCCTTCCGGCTCCAGCTCCTCTATTCGATTATGATAAAATGCCTTTAGGTGACCACAGCATGCAAAAGATGGTGGGGGCGCCGGATCGGGATCGGGTTCTGGAAAGACCTCCGAAGAGCCCAAAATAATAATCGTGCGCATAAATAAAACATTTTAAATCAAGTGGTTTCCCCCACATTCGAAATAAGCAAACAAACAAACAAACAAACAGACAGACAGACCAAACGGAATGGGAAAGGATACAGTCCTGCGAATGGGAGGAGAAAAACTGAAATTGAAAGTCAAGACATGAAATATTTATGTATTGTGGGTTCTCCGAAAGTTTTGTGGGTGCGTTGCCATCTTGGCATGTTTGCTATTTGTGGTTTATATGCCAATAAATAAAAACCTTTGGCCAGGCCCACACCCTACCCACACCATACCCTCCCGAACCCGAGCAACAGACCCAGCAAATTTTAAAGTGTGTCCGTTCGGTGCTCACCAAACTGTAACCAAGTGAACCCACCAATCTGTTTGGTTCTGAGGCTCTCCTGAATGACCCTCACTCTCCCTGGGACGAACAAATTGTTAGTTGAACTTTGCTCTGACCGAGTTCCGTTCCCTCTTGATTGAGCTTTTGGTTCACCGGCTCCCGGGTCTCCACCGGCCCCTGTACCCGCACCTACACCTCCAGCTCTTGTCCGGCTCTTGTCTCTGTCAGCAAACTATTTGCACTTGGTTTTGGCTATAAAATTGCATAATAAATGTAGCTACAATTTTTCCTCTGGCCGATAAATGTGTAAATTATTTTCAGTATTTGTTTCTGCTCTCCACTCCAGTAAATTTGAATGTTGAGGAGCTTTCTTTTATGGCCTCTTGGAAAGTGGAAAGTGGCAGATTGGTCGGATGAAGTGCGTCCAAGTACTGTACTGTGGAGTGGAAAGGTATTCAAAGAAGTGGATGCAATGGAATCAAAAATACTAATCTGTAAAATACAATATTTTCGGTGAAGAGAGTTTGTTGTTTTGTTATTTATGGCATATACGAATATAGTATATTCTTGATCAGGATCAGCAAAATACCCGTTGTTTTTGGACGTTGCATGTGCAAATGGAAATTCTTTATCAAGACTGCTCCTCAGCTGTCGTTTGCTTTCTAAAATCCTCTGCATGTTCTGGTGCAACTAACTGGATGGGGATCTTTTGACAATAACAGAAATTCTTCCTGATAAATAGGTGTCAAAATGATGTCAACTAAAAATTGAATTGCCATAACATGTAATAAGAGGATGATTAATCATTAAATTTTATTCTCCAAGACTTACAAAATCCCGTGCTCGTATAAAAGAGAAGGCTTACGACATCCCTTCTTAAATATTACTAAAACCTACAAGAACTCTCAGTATTTTCCGTATCAGTCTCTTACCACATAGTTTTTCCTCATTCTTTTCCGTCATGTAAACCATTTTTGTAGACCTCCCACACATCGGTGCCCATCCACAAACAATGTCGAGCGACCAAAGCCATTGTGTGGTCTGTGAAAAGAAAATTTCAAGGCACAGCGGCAGAAGGACTCGCTAAGAAGTTAATCAGAATCTGTCGGCAGTGCCGGGGCTATTCAAGGAGCCAAGAGACCGACTTGGCTCTTGTGACACTACCCGGCAGGACGGCATTCTCAAAGAGATTTCTTGGCCTGGGGCAAGCATGCTACGAGTAAGGCCTGAAATGAGAGATGGCAAATGCTGCTTAGCCTTTCCGAGATCGGCCGACAAGTTATTTAATTTATTATAAAACATTGATATATGTATTATGTTTATTCATGCCCCATCTACCAGGGACGGCCTGCTTCTGCTCCTGCTCCTAGTCCTCTGCCTGCGCCTCATCATCCTCATTGGATGTTCTGGTCGCCTGCCACGAGGAAATGAAAAAGTTTTAGGCTCAGATGCTCCCTCCTAGGAAGGAGGTCTTGCGAGTGCCAGAGGCGTCGGGCTTTTTGTGTGTTGCTGTTGGGATCCGCCCAATCTTCCTCCCCCGACCTGAGGGTCTTTGAATTTTCACTTAGGCTCTTTGCATAATCAAGATAAACGATAAGTAAATTTATCTTTATTAACAAATCTTTAACGTGGCCTGGTAATTTATTTGCGGTCTCGGCATCGCTGGCCTCTGTTAAGCAAACTCTCTTCGATTGCCCTTTTTTGTTTGGCTGGTCTTTAAATTGACTTACGGTCTACAGTTTTCACTCTCACAGGTGCGTGTTTGGTAAGGTCAAGCAGTCAGTTTTGTTGGTTAGTTATTACACCTAGTTTATCTTGCCACTCGGCAGAAGGTCGTTCGATGGGCTTATGAGGCTTGCAACGTTAAACAAAAGTCTCCTAGAAAGTTTAAATAAAATTTTTTGTAACCTCTATCATCAACAAGATATTCGATATGCAAAATGAAGAGAAATTAGTCCTAATTGAAAGGAACGAAGTAAATTGTTCCAGTTTCCCTACTTTGAAACCATGTATCAATATCAATTACTCCCATGCTTATGCTATCCTATGCTTATTCCAAGAATGATAATTTGAAACTATGTATAATATTTCCTTATTCGGCTGTCTCCCAATATAAGTGTTTCCTTGGTTGTCCCTTGCCCTACCGGAGCTACGGTTCAAACCGTTCCGTAGCAAACACGTTCCGCGGAAACAATCATGCTTGCAATAGTTTCCTGCCTGATTGTAAAGCGATTATCTATATGTATGGCTTAAATATGTGGATGTGCAGCGCTGGTCTGTCCGGCTGGAGTCGCCTAGCCGTAGCTCCCGGGCCGGGCCCGGGCCCGGGCCCGGCAACGGCAATGGCTCCGGCTGCAGCTCTGCGGCGTTCCTTTCACGGCATAAAGGATGTGCAGCCGGCATACATGACTTCCGTCTGAGGGAAAATAAAGAAAACGAATTGAGTGCAGGACAACAGCGGCGGCAGGAATGATGGAGGGAACGCGGAGGAAAAGCATCCAAGAATGCCACTGATTAAAGTCAGCCGGGAAAGGAGCACACACACATGCACACAGGAAAAAAGGAGAAAACCTGGTAAGCGACTAAAATAGCTTCGGTATTGGTTTACTTTGCCTCTACCCATAAAGTAAATAAGGAATTCGAGATGCAGTCAGCACTGAAAGGAGCTAAAGCAGAAGCAGAAGCAGAAGCAGAAGTAGTCGTTGGAGCAGCAGCAGTAGCCGTATCCGTACTCGGAGGAGCTAAAAAGGCATTAAAGGATTACGTAGCTTGGAATTTACTATCATATGGCGATTGGCAACCTGCATCTATGTTCCGCTTGCTGCCATGCGGAATTTATAAAATATAAAATAAGTATTAAGGCAAACGCAAACGACAAAAGGAAATTAGAAAAATTGAGATAAACATCACAAAGAATTTGAAATAAAGTAAGGGTTCCTTTAACTTCTGTAAGTGCATTTATCAGAAACGTTGAAAATTACTGTCTGAGGGTACAATATAATACAATTACACTTTCTTTTACTTCGTTCAAGAACGCTCGTGCATCGCGTTACATCCAATATAGTGATATTCCGACAACGAGTACGGTCGTTTGATATTAGACCATAAAAATGCCCACGTTTTCAAAATATCCTCTCATGCGTAAGTTTAACTTAAAGAATAACAACTATGATATCCCTCAGAAAATTGAATTGTCTGGTAATCTTTTGCAAATACCTGAGCAATCAATCAATTTCCGCACTTTTGTTGTTCATCGTGATCCACTTATCCCAGTCACCCAGCCACCCAGCAACCCAGTCACCCAGCCACCTGTTCCGCCGTCATCCCAAACACAATCGCACAAATAAAACTTCAATTAATTGAATATCAGAGAGTAAAGTGCCCACAATTCAGGCCAAACCATTTCCTTTGCCCTCGACTCTGTGGCGAGGGGTGAACATTATACGCGGCTCGGCTTGGATCGGCCAGGCTCGTCGCGTCATTCAGGACATGACTCAATCCAACAATCCTCCCAGGCCCCAGGATGGGGAAACAAAGTATAAAGTGATAAGACCAACAGAGATGGCGGGAAGAGATGGAGGGAGCTCAGCACCAGCCAGGAAACAAGTGAAACAAGCCATATAAAAGTTTTTGCCCACACAACAAAGAATGGTTCCATACATACATACATACATATGTGCATATGTATGAGAGGGTATGGAAGAGTGTGGCTGGGGAGTGTGTGTGTGTATGGAGAAAGTCCCTTTTATTTGGCCGCAGCTAATTGTTTTTCGTTACGCTACGCATACCAATGCATTTAGCCATTGGCCAGGACCATAACTCTCGAGTGTTTTATGGCCTCACGCACGGCAGGACAATATCTTACCGCCAGATATCCTTCCCTCCATTCGGACAACAGGGACAACACGGACACGAACCCCCGTGCGGCCGTACACCCGTACTCCACACACTTGTGCGTGGTCCAAGCCATAAAATAAACCATATACAGAAAAGCAAACACTTGGAACACTTGGAAATTTATTAATGTTTTGGTCAGCAGCTCAAACTTCAATTCCAATTGCAATTCCACCTTCAGCTCCGATTTCCAATCACAGTTTCCTTTGCTGACTCAATCTGTCAAAAGCTTAAAATCTCATTTACCGCTCTCCGTGCTTCATTGCCAATTTAATTGGCTTTTGCCGTATTACTCGTAAGAAGAATCAAACCCAAAGACAATTTAATTAATCGAAATGGAGAAAAGCAGCATACTCTTACTTTAAGCCATGTGCAGTGGTCTTTCAGCATTACTCTGCTGAGTAGTCCTCGAAACAATAGAAGACACAATTCACATGTCTTTGTATGAGACCATTGTCCATTACTGGCTGCTCCACGCCTCGTTTACTTTGGCTTCACTCTCACTTTGTCTCTGTCTTTGGCCTCCTCCTTGTCCTTCTCTCTTGCTGCTCTTCCTTTGCTTTTGCTCCTCTTATTCTCCCCCATTTTCTGTCCGGAGAACAAACATTTTTGTGAAATGAGCCGTAATAAGTTGAAAATGCTTTATGGTTTCAATTGTTGCTTTCTGGTGCGAGGATGAGAGCATTTTTGGTGGGTTCATTAGAACAAAACGCCAAGGGAATTAGCCACGGGAAGCACGAGTACAGCAGTGAATTACGAAAATTAACGAAAGTGTTCACTTCAGTGCCTTGGATGCGATATTATTTAATTTAATTTCCACTCAATGTGGAGAGTTTGTTTATAAAAGTTGTAAAGAGAACTCGTGGATCTCAAAAGTAATATCTATCTATCGACCCTAAGAATGATTTAGATCCGTAAAAAGCTCTTTAAGTAATCATTTACAATTTTTAATAGTTATAATCATTATGAATCATTTCCTCATCGTTTCGTTTCATCGAGAATTAAAATTTTTAACTAGCATTTACCCATTATTATGTTCTGTGACAACATTTAGTTGTTAGGGCAAAAACTTTATTGCAATGTTAATTGTGAAAATTAAGCTGAAAAAGGAAAGAAGAGCATAGCACGGCTATGAGATACCCTCTTCTCAAAGAATTTGCACACAGAGGCTATAACAATGAGTCTAGCAGCTGGGTGTAATAGTATTCTGATAGTATGGAATGTGCTGGAGCGGTATACCTTATTCTCGTAAAGTATAAAGAAAACAATAATCTGTATGTTAAAGACTGTGTTTACCACTTTCTCTGGATTTTCTGAATTTGATGAGGGCAAACCTTTGCGTACATCTTTCCGGACTTTGCCCTATTGCAAAGCTACTCAATACAAATGTTAACCTTCGTGTTAAACAGTTTCGCAAAGGCTATGTACCCCTCTTTCTCTAAGAGTACCCAGTGTATCCAGTTTCCCGCACACTTACATGCCTTTTGCCGCAACGAGCCCCAAACACAGGAAAATAACAAAATGCAGAACATCAGCAGCAACAACAGGAACAGATACAGGAACAGAAACACTAACAACAAGGATGGCGCAATCCGGACAACAGTAAAAACCACATGCCAACACTTAATGCCAACCACGCTGGATGGGAGCTACTGGCCAGGACCAGGGCCTGGCTCATATTATGCTTAATTATAAGCGTATGTATACGTATGCAGAAGGGCTGCCGGACAGCCCTCATGCCCGTAATACAGGCCAGGCTGGGCAGTTTCCAGAAGCACTCGCACTCCTCGTCTGAGGCTTCTCTGGAGCAACTGCATTGACCAAAAGTTTGGTGCACCAAAAAGTTTTCCTTGCCGGCAGCTTTATGTCAAAGCAAAGGGCGCCAGCAACAGAAGCACACAAGAAGCAGGACTCCTGTCATGTCTTCGACATGGCCGCAGAAAGTTTCGAGCAAGGGTCGGCCTAAGTACGAGTGGTGGGGTACAGATCGTGGAGCTTATCGCTGTCGTTCTTTATGTGGTAGTACAGCCGCAAAGAAAACACAAAAATGCTGTTAATGTTTGTATTCTAAAATCTCGAAAGCCGTACTAGAACCAGAACCAGAACCAGAATAATATATATCTCGATGTGGCATATGGGATAATATGAAGATGCATAACGCACTCAAGAAGACTCAAAATAGAATGAATATCAGCACGATTACATTTCATACTGATTTTGACTCACCATAGAACGTAACATGATTAAGAAATATTTAATAACATCATACTGTACACATTTCCTAAATGTACGATGGCGATTTCCCCTTCTTATGAGTATGTATAGGGAATATTTTATGACGACACCATTAAAGTTCATTACTTAAGGTTTCCTGCAGTGTCTGCGCTGCCATTTTGTTGCAGCATGCAAATATATCAAAACTTGAGTCTGTCTATGCCCGGGTGGAATCGTCGCCGAGATGCCGAGATGCCCAGACTCCTCGAGACTGCTTGCTGATGCTGAAGATTTATTATTTATCAGTGCAGATTGTGCAACTACTTTGTTGCTCATTCCCCGCACCCTTCTCTGGGGCTCGGTCATGTGTGCAGCATAAGATTCCTTAGACACACACACACAAACACACACACGGAATCAATGTGAGGTCCTGTACTATAGCTAGGGCATGCGTATGTATATCCTTTGGCGAGAAATCTATATGCATTGTCTTGTTGCAGTCTGTGACTCAAAATGCAGATTGTTTACTGATGCTAGATGGTATTTTCAATGGCTTCTTGCCATGTCTCGAATTGCCAATGGAAATTGCCTTGATTTTGTTTTTGCTGCTGCAGTTCTGCACACGAGTACGAGTGTATGTGCAAAAGAGCGGATAGATGGGATGACTTAGGTATTAAAGAGATGGAAAAAGTTGGCAGTTCATCATCATCATAGTTATCATAGGGCATCATAGCGCATCATAGGGCAAACAAATCGAAGCAAATACTCCACTGTATTATTTCTCAGTTATATTTTAATCCGCCTCGAAAGTCCAAGTCAAACACTTGCTGAAGGAGAACAAAGGGACGAATGAGCCTCCAGCACAATCCCACATGACCTTATCTTCCCTCAGTGCTGCTAAACAATTCAATTACGGGCATAAACAAACAAACAAACAAAAAGCAAGGAAAACAACAAAAAGAAACTTTGCCAAGTTCCTGGAGAAAACAAAAATTAAATGAAAATGAAAACTAGACACGCAGACGGAAAGCTGAAAATTATCTGAGTATTTCGTGCAAATTAAAGCAGAAAATTCATTTTTTGCCGCAGTCAGCCGACGTTATCTGTGCCTCCTGCCCCTGCCCCTGCCCCTTCCCATGCCCCTGACGCTCCCCCACCCTGACCTGCTGCTTCTTGGCTGCATTTAACTAATTGCGATAATTAATTAGGACTAACAACTGGAGTTGGCTGAAAGTCTGTGCAAGCCAGCCGACTGCATTGGGGGAACGGGGGTAAGGAGAACAACAGCAGGAACAGGAACAGCAATTGCGACAAGGAACAGCCCAGAGCACGTAAAGAACGCCTACGGAGACGGAGGTCCCGACCCCAGGCCCTGGATGTGTGCTAAGAGCAGGGGCTTATCAAATTGATATATAAACTTTGCCTTCTGGGCTTTATGCATAATGGTGCTAATGGTCTTACTTGACTTTCTACTTTTACATGGGTCTTCTCCTCGTGTCGTACTGCGGTTAAGTTTTCTTAAGGAATAATTATCCCTCAGTTTACATATGGGGCATATACTAGTGAGACAGCTTGTTAGGTAAGTTGAAAATCATAAACAATTTATCATTTTAAGTAACTCTAGTAACTGCTAGTGAAATGGTTCTGATTATTCTTGATAAATAAATAATAATAATATAAGTTAAAATATTAATAATATTTTATGAGTTATTGCATTCAGAACGAAATTGAAAAAAAAAACCAGAAAATGTATCTATATATGTAGCCTTGCATTTGTGTGTTCCTTTCTCGTTCCCTCGTTCAGAAAATCAAAGCGAGAGTGAGCGAGAAAAACAACCGAAATTTTTTGTATCTGATACAGTTAAAGTGACGAAACCTGCTTCGATTAACGTGAAAGCTGAAACGCTGATTCTAACTGAACGAATGAAGCGACTCGGTGTTCAAACCCCACCGACTCGATTCGGCTTATGCAGGTGTCTAGTGGTTACCATTATATATATAGGGAATATAAAATTAATCCCCTTAAACAAGTCTCTTACGTGCCGTGTGTCGTGCTTTAAATACTTCCTCCAGTTAGACTTAATTACTATCGTACCATGCAAACGATGACCTGATAGTACAGATAGTTCGTCCAAAGTTTTCCTTTGGAGAAAAATTTCTATTACGCTTAAATACTTTTAGAAACTCTTTCGCTGCCATGGGATTCTTTCGTTTGGGGAGTTTCTGCGTCGAAATTAATTTCACTTCATTAATTAATGAGATTTCCACGAGCCTCTCGCGCGGTGGGTACCGGCACTGTTCTCCTCCTGTTTGACAACCACACTCAAATAGTAATCAAGTTTCTTTCACTTGCAGGCCATGCATGAAAAACTCCCAACTTGTTTTCCAAATGCTGACTTTTTCACTTCAACACTTGGGCCTTCCACGAGAGGCCCAGGGGAGAGATAGACACTGAGAGAATGGGAGCGAACTCTTTCGCCCCATCCCCCTATTTTTGCATAACAAAGCGACAAGCAGGGGCAGCCTGGCAGGGGCAGCCTGGCAGGGGGAGGGAAAGAGGCAGCGTTGCAATTTATTTAATAAAAAACGCGATGTCGACGACCCACGCAATTGAAACTTTTTCAACCGCAAAATACCAAAGCATACTTCTAGGCAATAACGTAATTCAAATGCCCCGTAGACGACGACACCAACACAAACTTTGCACATTTTTGCCCAAAATCAAAAAAACCAAAGGGAAGGATAGATGCCCTTGTAGGTCGATCGTTGGAAGTAATAGAATTGCGCATCCGATTTGTATCTGATTGCATCTGACTGCAGTGTTTGACACTTGAGAAGATTATATTCTGGAATTGCGTTCCTAAAGCGCCTATCCGATCATAGCGGCTATGAATATTTCAGGCAACGTTGAGATAGCTATTTCCACATAGGTTAAACATTGTTTGACTAGTGTTTAGACTTCAGTTGATCTTCAGTCTTCAAGTCGACTGTTGACACCGAATATTTATAGCTTTTTGCATCGGAAAATCGTTCCGTTCTGCGTTTCAAAAATCTCGCAAACTCATCATACCCAATGCAAGGGTATGGAAAACTGAACTCAGCTGAAAACTGAAAACACTCGCACAAGCAGGGAAAAACTTTTTCCAAAAATGGCGTAAATTGTTGGGTCCCCCAGAAGCAGAACCCTTTAGTCCAGCCCCCTTCGCTGTTCTGTCCTGCCGCACTCCAACCCCATCTATTTTTTGGGTAAATAGTGAGGAGCAGAGGGTGACCAAGTGGGAAAGTCAAAGCCTTGCGCGGCATTTACTAAAATATTCATGGCTTGGTGCGTCGACACTCGTCAGCGATGGGGCACGAGGCGGGGACTGGCCCAGAGATTTGGTGGAAGTAGGGTCGGAAGGTCGAACTGCTAACTGGCCTTTGGACTTGAATTGGTTTCGGCCCGGCCCGGTCCCGCCGCTAGCTCGCTCGGCATTTTGCTCTTTTTGTTTATGACACGAATGAGCGAAGTTTTTGATATTTGTTGATTGCTTTTCGGCTCTGATTGTGGGCGTCGGTGGCATGTTGATGAAGTGGGCATGGTCAAACGGGTAGAAACAAATCTATTTGAAATTTTGATTTCATGTTGTTGAGGGTCTCAGTTGCGAAAGTTGTTTAATTGTCTTACACAGGGTGAGTTGATGAGAGTCTGGATCAATATTTATTATAGTTTCGAGGAGAGATTTTCGTCCGATACTAAGTAGATATCAGATACTTGTTTTTAATAGTTTTAGCTTGTCTTTAAACTACTGGAACTGGTAATTTTTGAAAAGTTTGTACAATAGTTCCACTCAGTCTATTTATTTTCCTAAAAACTTCCTTTATCCGCCGATTCATCGCTCGCGTCTCCGCATATACCCTTTGCGCTTTATTCCCCATTAACAACAAATTCCCTTCAATCAAAATACTTTTGTTTTGCATTTCCCACGCTTGATAAAATAAACGGAGACATGGGCAAATGTTTTCCTTGCCAGCAGTGCGAGAAACTGAATTACTTTCGTGGAAATTCCTTTGTGTACTTTCTTGGATATGCATAATGGAACTGAGTTACATTTCAAATATGTATGGGTGTAGTACAGCTACCGGTGGGAGTACCATTTAAATGGAGGAGGCTTATGGAGCTTATTACTTGAGATGCATTCCTTAGTTTTATCGCGGATTGAGTAATATTACGGGAAGCTGGGGGTGAGTGAATAAGAAAACTGCTAGGAAGGAGAAAATATATTATTTGTAAAATAAACTTATACGAGGACTATACACTTTGATATTTACTTAAAAAGAAATGTAGAAAAACCGAAGACTTTTTAAAACTACAAATAAATATTTAAATGTTTTATGCAACAGGTCCTTAATAATAAAGGCGGATCTAACATGTTTAATTGTTCTTTACTCATTTATGTGGCTTTTTGATTTTCAAGCTCAAGCCCTCTCACGTCAAGATTCAATCTAATTATTGCAACTACTCGTAGTTATGGTCCCCATCTGGTGGAGGATTGACTTTCTTAGATAATCCTAACTAATTGCGAATTCCGCAATGCGACCTCCATCGTCACAGTGTTTGCTGTGGCCTCAAAAGCAATTTGTCCATTTCATGCCATAAACTGGCCAACTAGAATTTCGTAATAGCCCCGATAACAATGGGCTGGCTGGCACATCAGCATCAGCATCAGCCTGAGTACGGGTACAAGCAAGCTCACCTTGAACGACGGCTGGGGATGGGACGGGACAGGAGATACACAAAGATAGCCAAGGATAGTTGGCAGGTTGGATTAACCCCGTTCCTTAGCCGCAGTCGGCGACAAGACACTTGAATGGCAGTTGGTGGATGTTGAGGTTGCTTGCTGGCTGTCGACTGATGGGCTGCTGGGCTACTGGGTTGCTGGACTGCTGGACTGGTAAGTGCTGGTTATGAGGGAGCCAGGGCCAGTACTCGTACTCGCACTCGGGAACCATTCAGGTCCATGACAACAAATGGCCATGCCAAATGGCTGTCAACGACAGATGCTTCTGTTCCTGTAGGTTCCGCCTGCTTACGTCATTTGCATTTGCACTCGCTCTCTTTCACAGACTCCGTATCGACTGAGGCTATTTTTGGCAAATTTTGATTGATTATTGCATAATATGGTATACATTTAACGTATTAGTATTTATGCATAATTTGTATATACATATACCCATTAGGCGAGTAAAAATATCTCATAATCTGCCATAAACAATGACAGAAAAAGTTTATAAATATCTGCAATATCCCTCAATGCAAATTGATTGGCATGGAAGTAAAAAATATACAGCTATATGCGAACATGGCCACCGGAAATGAGCGAAAAAACAGACTCTGCGAGAGTGGGAAAAACGTGCAAAAAGAGATGAATGGATGGATGGATGGATGGATGGATGGATGGATGTAGATGGAATCGTGGCTGTGTTTCACCTATTATTGTTGTTGCTGTCATTAATGTTCGATCTTTGTTGCTGCTGTGCTTTATGGCCGCATCCCCTGCTGGGAAGCCCGACTCGTTTTGGCCCGTTGATTACAATTCGCTTCCGGCAGTCATTAATTTTTATTTAGCACATTTTCGGACTCCACGAAACTTCCAAGAGAGAGAAAGATAGACTGAGAGTGAGAAAGAGAGACGGATGGATGGACAGAGAAATCGGTGGTTCCCCGGGCAGAGGTAAGAAAAATGGCGCAAGGACAGCCCCGAGTCGGGAATATGAATAAATTATGGTTATGTGTGGGCGTTGGTATGGATCTCTCTCTCTCTCTCCCTCTCTCACTGTCCTGGTCGCTCTCTTCCTCCACGTGTGTATGGGTGTGTGGCATGCGGGTGTGCGTGTGGAAGTGACGGAAACGGAAAGTGTGTTAATTTCCGACAGCAAAATGTTTACGCTTCTGATGGACGTGCAGTGCAATTGATTTCAATGGAACGGCGGCACAAAGAGAAAAACTGCTGCCGAAATTGAGGCCCAAAGGTGCAACATGTTCAGCAGAAACACGGAATGATATTTTTATTTATTTGCACACATACAAAATATTTGTGGGATATACAATTCGTAATATTTACGTACAAATAGAAAGGCATTTTATGTATCAGTTAAGAATTTAATTTAAGATAATAGGAGGGTGGGGTAAGGATAAGGGTGGACCTCATTCCTGTAGTTGTTGCAGATGCAGAATGTTCGTCCATGAAAATCGCATGGAAAGAACTCATTGATTATTCATTCAATATTAATTCAGGCATTAAAACACACTGCGATGACCTCTCCAAAATATATCATTAAAAAATACTTTCATTTTGCATTAACCAAACGCCCATATCCTGTAGAGCTATCATTGTCGGATTTATTGCCACCAAGGGCAATGTGGGGCCACTTTTCCCGTACCACTTGCTCGCTCAGTGCCAGAACAAAGGCCCAGCTCCATCAGCTCCAACGGCTCCAACAGCTCCGACACCTCCGATGTCCGCAGGTGAACTTCATTTGCATATGTCGGCCTCGCTCAGCAGTTTTCCTTTTTCCCTCTTTTCCATCACTTTTTTTTGTTTTTGATTTTTCCTCACACATTTTTACTCCGCCTGCCTCCGATTCAGGGGTGTGACCACCCCTGCCGCTTGCTGTATTTGAACGCCCACTTTTGTTTATCCTTTTCGTCTACTTCTCTTTGTTTTCCCGTACATGCAACATGTAAAATGCATTCGAGCTGAACTTGTAAGGAATTGCTCGGGAAAACGAGTTTCCATTATATAAGTATTGGCAAGGTTTCGTACATATATGAATCTGCGTGCGTTGGGAAAGTGTTTAATATCCATTACCATCGAGAAAGGAAATGAAAAGCCATCCAATATTGAAACTGAAATCGCTGACGCAGCATACATTTAAAATTGAATTTTATTGGAATTTCGTAAAAATCAAAAACAATATCTCGAAATACAAATACAATCTGCTCAGTAACATTTAAAGTCCCTTAAAGATTAAATGTAAAATATATAGCACCTCCCAGAAATCGGATCGTTTTTGTTGCATTTAGAGATCTTTGAAATTTGGAATAATTATTCTTTGAAATGATAAAATTAAATATTCGTGACTTCTGTTTAAATTCTGCTGGCAATTGCTCTAACCGCCTAATTGTTGGGACAACAGAGTCATAAAAGCCCAGTAGCAACAGGTGGCACGGTTCCGAATAAAACCCGGGAAAAAATAACAATAAATTGTGCAGCCGTAGCCGGAATACAAACTGTTCCCCATGACCCAATGCTGGACGCCGGCCCACGACATAACATTTTACGAGCAGCACACACACACACACCCCTGTGCTCTTGCACACGCACTTAGGCCGCCGTTTCCGTTTCCGCTCGGTAAATGTTTCATTTTGTTGTTTTCGGGGTTTCTTCTGTTTCGCCTCGTCGTTTCGCCTAAGGGAATTCCGAGACCGAATCCAAGAACCGCCGCCTGTCACTCACTAAACGACTCCGCCGTGTATGTATGTGTGGGTGTGTGTTGGCCAAAGTTAATGTCCAACATGCTTGTCCATATGTCAGCTAGTACTGCCCTTCCCCTTGGCCTTCCGCTGGCAGGTTGTCCAAAGGCCCACACTCGCAGCCATACGAGTCTCTCCGGGTAAGAGCCATGTGTTGGCTTCCGAGACAAAATGGCTTAAGTAGTCACTTTTTGTGCTTATGCCTGGACTTTGGTTTAATTAATTACAAGATTAATGTGGCTGTGTGTGTGTATGTGTGTGTGAGCGGCATGTGTGCGAGTGTGTCTGGCCACACTGTTAGACGTTGGACATTTGCTAAAGTGCGTGTGACGCTGTCGCAGATGAGTTCATGCCACATAACAGAGCAAGTAATTGCATTCACACCCCACACATTTGTCATTAGCGATGTGTGCACGGTGTGAGGGAACGAACCGTCGAAAGTACTTATAGCCATATAGAAAGGGAATGTAAGTAAACTGATGTCTGACAGTGTATTCATTAATTTGTATGATGGGAGAATGAGATATATAAAACTATAAATGCACAGAGTCTGCTTATAAAATCAAATGATCATGATCAACACATTATTCGTATTTTTGTTATATTTTTCACAAATTTACAATAACCGACAAAAAGTGATTGATCGCCGAAACATATCGTATGTTATGATGCCATGTTTGATCAATTCTTTTATCCAGCTATACAATTTTTCTCATAATTGTATTACTGGTTATTTCAAAAAGTTCGTCACTGGAAGTGACAGGACAATTCCACTGACGCATAATTAATTCAAAAGCTGTAATCTTTATTACCGAATTTTAAACATTATTTATTGTCGTGTGTCTCGCCGCTGTTTCCCGCCAATATCCTCTCTCCTCCCTCCTCCCTCCACCCATGGCTCAATTCGTTTTTTGGTAGATGTCAACATTTTAATTAATCCTCCGGAACGCTCAATTTCAGTGCGGTTTTGTCAGTCGGCATGTTAACAATCATCCAGATAGGGATGTCTCCCGACTCCCCCTACTATTAGCCCCACTGTAACTGACATCTGTCAACACTCATTAGCTCAGTGCGTGGATGTTGGTACTCGTGCGGGTATTTTATTTTTTTGGTGATTGATGTGACTGTTATTCAAATATATGTATGACACACGAAAAACATGGAAAGAAAGCTTTAAATTTCATGTACAGGACAGGGCATACAATTTTTGATATTTGAGGGAGCAGCAGGGGCAGAGCAGATTCTCGTAGAGAGGTTTCTCTACTTTACATTCAAATGGCGTGCCAGGGCAGAGTTCTCTGCTCTCCTCTCCTGCCCTAACCTTCCCTTCCCACCCCGATTTCGTCTCTTTTTTTGCTAAAGAGCCTTTCAACTTTCGATATGTAATCCTTTGATTGATGCGCCCAACGTCAAAGCACGGACTCACCCATGCACACGCCCGCACACAACACCTACGCCTCCTTTTCGCCCGCCCATCGGCCTTGGTCCTGGGCAGGAGAATGAGTACGAGTAGAAGCAGGAGCAGGAGTAGGAGCAGGAGCACCAGCAGGCGGAGCAGCAGTAGCTACCAAAATCAACGCCTATGCAAATTTACCGAAGGACGAAGGTGAGACGAGAGACGTCTGATAGAGAGATGCGAGTGGCGGTAGGGATTCGAGAGTGGGGCAGATACAGTGGAAGGGAAAGAGTAAGAGGCAGATGAGTGTTAGACATATGATGACAAAGACGATTTTCGCATTTTTGCTTTTTGATTAGCCTGCCATTGGCTTGGGAATCCCTGCAAGGATGCGCCGAGCGAGGAAAGCTGATGCCGGCTCGCCTATAGTTCGTTCCTGCTCGGTTTTCCGGGCCCAACTGAATTTTCAGTTAAGTTGGGGAAACTGTAACTGTAACTGTAACTGCAACTGTAGGACTAGCCGTAGTCCTAAACAGCAGCAGCCACAAAGCAAGGCATTTGATTAGCCCAAATGGAAATCCTACAAAGCTGTCCAGGATGCATGCTGCAACTGCAGTTGTTGCAGCCTCCGCCTCCGTCTGCGGAACAAAGCCGCAAATAAGCCGGCACAGACAACAGGCAAAGTGGAGGCAGTGCTACTCGGACATGGTTCTCTTCTGGAACTGGCGGCGACTCAGCATAAGGTTCGATCTTCATTTCGTTGTGTGATTGGTTCGGCCTGGAGTGGAATACTATCAGGAGAGAGGTAATTGCCTTGGAACCGAAATTCGACATTACACATTCGACTTTGAGTTAATTGTGTGGTATATCTCCATCTTTGTTTTCAGCCTATTTATTTTTTGCATTTCCTTATTAGGATTTCAGTTCTTGGTTCCCATTTACAGACATCCGTTTTCGGATAATTCCCTTCGTTTCGAGAGATGAAACTGTGCAATGTCTTCGATTATAATTTTTGGGGCCTATTGTTTTTTTTTTTTTTTAAATGCAGAGAGTACGGCGAACACAGAATGTGTGTATGTACATTTTCCTGCAATTTCAAGTTTTTGATTTAATTAGAAAACCCAATGGAAAAATACGTATATTTTTCTGGCAATGGGTTGGAGGCATCTGGCAGGCAAGCCACAAAAAGTCATTCTTAAAGCTTAGCCGCTCAGCGAACCGCATTTTGATATCAGCAAAAACCACTGGACGTTGTCCGAAAAAGCCACGAAATACAAATTGAAATCAATTAGCTAATTATGGTGCAGAGTGCAACCGCAATGTGACAGTGACAGGAGGGGGAGGGCCTGCAAAGTTAAAGCTGACTTTAAACCGCTATCGATTGAAGTGCCATATCCCGGAGTCGGCCATGGCCCAAATAGGTTAGCCGGGTTGGCCGGGTTGGCCGGGTTGGCCGGGTTGGCGGGCTGCACTTGAAATTCATAAGCCGACGAGACACCACCCCACCCCATCCCACCCGCCCCGACCAGACCAGACCAGACCCAGGCTGCGGCTCGCTAACGATTTGGCAGAAAGCGATTTTATAATGCAAATTCCTGCTCTCATGGTTCGGGAACCCCTTCTGAGTAACTTCTCCAATGAGCGGCAGCGCGGATTTCTGTTTGCCGGCACCCATGCTGTTGCCGGATAATTGAAATCACACAGCGCGGGTGGCATGTGGCAGGCAGGCGGAAAGGTGTGCCCAGGTGGATCTAACTTCGCACTCTGGCAATAATATTATTGAAGGATTAAAGTTTAAACTTTTAAGTGCAAAAACACTTCAATTCAATTGTGTGTGTGTGTGCCTCTGTGTGCGTCTGTGTGCGTCTGTGTGCGTCTGTGTGCGGCTGTGTGTATGGGGCTGCTGGGCTCAGAGCTCGGAGAGTCTGTAAGGGCGTGCGGTGGAGCGCTCTTTAAGCCAGAAGTGGTCTACAACTTTTTGTTGCGGCTTTGTTAGGGGTACCACAGCCACAAAGTTGCATTTGTTGCCTGTAGTTGCAGTTGCCCTGCACAGCGTGTTTTCTTATGGTTTTCTAAACTTTAAAAATAAAGTCGGAACCTAAATAGTTTAAATTAACCACGGAACCAGAGAACCACCAGAGCGGGAGACTCTTAAAGGCCTCAATCGAAACAATTTTGGAATTTTGAAAAGATTTCGTCTTTGTTGTATGCAGAGGAAAGTAGCATTCTTCCTTCATGTATTAAACAATTAATTCACTTATTAATTATTCGGTATTAATACAAAGATCTACGCAATGTTAAGAAGATATATCGCACTATTTGGACATATGTGTATTCTAGAACGGAACACTGTTAAAGAAAAAAGAAATGCAATCGCCATATAGAAATATACGGAAGCCGCTATTCATATTTCTGGCCTGGGTTGAAAAGTTTTTTTTATTTTTAAAATATTCTTCGGGAAGATAAATAACAATTTTGAAATTTGTTATCCTTTTTTCGCAGTACTTTTGACACGTTTTTCCAAAACAAGCGATTGTACCATCTGGCTCGCTTTAAAAAACCGATAAATACGCTTTGATAAATACACAGCTTTTGAAGCACCACGATCGTATTTTTGATAACTTTCTTACACCAATCGACAGGAGCCTCTTGGCCGGTTTTCAAATTGAGTGGGATCCAACGCGAACATACCCTTTTGACTACGAGGTGATCATGAATGGCCAAGGATCTCAATCTCATGGTGTGTGACTCAATCGTAGGCTGAAGAAAACTCTTTACAAGTTACGAATTATGAAATGCTATAGTTTAGAGCTATGCCTCAATAATATAGACACTCCATAGCTGTATGTTCCTTTTGTAGGATTTTGTCATGTATGTTATTGTAGCAGAAACTTCTGGTATCTTCTTTCTTTCTTGGTAAAAATTCAGTTTTTCATATATCTTAATTTCCTGCATTCTTTGACCATCCCTTCGCCTCAGTAATGCCTCTCCAAATACGAGAAACCCTATCCGTTCCCTACTGGCCGTAGGAAGATCGCAATGTCAGCATATATTCGGTAACGAATTCTCAAAAATTAAATAAGCATTACATTAAACTGCATAATGGCAGACAAATACGATGGGAAACATAATCCCAGAGCGCATAAAAAACGAAGGAAAAAGAATAACACTTAGGAGGACACTGGAGAGAAGGAGGAGGAGGAGGAAAAGCCATTCTCGGGACCGCCTGCCACCAGCAGCTCCGGCGCGTCGGGGGACGCTCTCAGCGGGGGGCCATCCTTCCTGGCAACCTCTTTCCATTCCATCATTGACAAGTGGCCTTTAAATGAAGTGAAGAAGCCAAAGCTGTTGCCGTCTTCTGCAGCTGATGACGACGATGATGGGCGATGGTCGAAGGCGAGTGGGGGCGGGGTCGGGCGGCGACGACGACGATGATAACAGCCAGGCCAAGAGCTGTCCTTGACTATTAGTTGTCATGTTGTAAGGGCTCAATTCCCGTTTCTCCTTGTTCTAGTTCCTGGCCTTTTTTTCGTTTCCACATTTCTCAACACGGTAAAGGAATGCAGAGCGGGCCATTTCTCTTGCAACTTCGCGTACAACAATTCAGTGTGCATTTTCCTACTCTTCTTCCACTTCTTCTTTGAAGTTTTTCCGCGACTTTCACTTGAGTGCTTGCAGCAGCACCAGCAGCAGCATCAGCAGCATCAGCAGCAGAAGTGGGAGTGGCTGGAGGAGGGGTCGCGTTTAAGTGATAATCCTGACTTATGCTGCGAGTAATGTTGCTAAACTGTTGACTGCACTTTCACTTCACTTTAACTTTTACCCGCCTTTCGTCGCTTTAAGCCACGCAAAATGTTTGGCTTAAGCTTGCGCCCTTTTATTTACTGCATACGAGTGGCATGCTGTATGCAGTACATATCAAACACTAAGACAGGATTGAGTTTGGGACTCAGAAATGGCTAATCTGAGCTATAAACACGGTTAAAGCTAGGAACAAATTAAGTCGTAGATGAAAGACGAATCAAGAATACATTCACAGTACTTTCCATAAATAAAGGACAAATATATTCGCCTCGAGAGATTGTGAGTTTTCTCTTTAAACGATTGTATACTGAGAAATCCCATTAAAAATAGAAATAGGTTGCATGTAAACTGATTGTTGAACCTTAATTTGTACTTAAAGAAAAAGATTCTATACACTACTCACTAATGTATGTTATACAAAACCCGATCCCCAAATTTAAGTAAAGAAATTGCACGAAGTAGACAATTTATGACTGCTCGGTTGTGAACGGAGAAAAGATCTGTAAGCCCATTAACACAAGTGGAGAAACACTTATCCAATATAGTCCCAAAATAACACTTACATATGTAGGCACGCACTCACATGGCCACCCGCAGTAACGATGTATACTTTCCGTGGGTCTAGGGATAATAATAAAATACAAATTTTGTACCGCATACCTCATTGTTGAATAATATATAGAACTAAAGAACAAAAATCAGTTCGAATTTGCAACTCAAGTTACAATTGTCTAGACTTTTCTTTTAGGGTCTTAGCAAAGTACATAAAACTAAAAAAATTATGTTCTACTTACTTGTATTTCCTAACTGTGAAACAATCTTCATATATTCAGAATAATATTCATTCATTTTTTCATCTTTTCAACTGTTTTCTTATGGATTTCCCTGGACGGGTTTTCCTTCCTTTCCTGTCTGGATAGTATTTGAAGACACTATGAACATCGAAGATCTCTATAAATTTATATATTTATTTGCATCTAACACGATATAGACACGCATTTGCTGTGGACGGCTGACATTTCGGGGCACAAATGCCAGTTGCTTAAATTCCAGAAATACTTTTACTCTTTCTTTCTTCCTTCATGTCGGCCCTCCCACTCCCACTCCCATTCCCACTCCCCCTGCCAGTCAGAGTTCCGCTCGCATTTCCACTCCTTCTGCTTGTGGTTTTGCCTTTGGGGCTTATGCAACTGAAGAGAAAACGTTGCTCACGTTTTCGTGAATTGATTTGCGAGCATTTTTGCGGTGGTTGGGTGGATTGGTGGGTCTCGCAGGTTACCCCCTTTGGCAACCCCTTTGGCCTGGCCTTGTCTTCAGCCCCTCATTCATAATGAATAATTTCCGCACGAATTGAATTCAATGGCCAAAATGGTTTTGCCGGCTTGTGCCGTTTCTGCCTAATGGCCATTATTATTATTAGGATTATTATGATTACGATTACAGCCGTAGAGCGGAATATAATCGTGCTTTCTGTGCTCCTTTTTGGTATGTTCAATAGTTTTCCCTCACGATTTTTCGTGTAGCTCGGTTTCCATTTGAATAGATTGACGTTCAATGGGAAAATTCCAGTTAATATTTGATGATTTATTGCGTTTTTAATTATTGTGTAAGGCACCGAAAAACAACCGAAACTCTGGGCTTGGTTTCTTGTTTTTTGTAATTTGATTAATTAGTTGAAGGACTGAATAGGAAATAGAGTTCAAGGTGAACTCTGTACATGCACGACCAATTGTTTATATTCATCTTAGAAACCGCTCTTTTATCGATTATATCGATTATCGTTGTCGTCGAATTGACAGATGTACATTCAAAAATGTGATGGTATAGATGCTTGTCCAACTCTCGTATTTTTGTTCTAGATTTTATTTGAATAATATGTGTTTGTTCTTCTATGTCTAAGATATGTAACATTCAAAATAATAAAATATATATGAAGGACAGTATGATGATCCCAATATTTGTTTGTCCATATCAACCTAAAGAAGATTATAACCAACCGTTTCATCCCGTAACCGCGGTCATCTATAAAAGAAGAACAAATCCCAGTCGCAGTCCAGTTAAATAATATATGTACTCGTACAATACAAACCGCTCAGCAATATTAATTGAAACGCCACACGGAGAAAATTGCCACAAAAAAGGAGAGGAAAGAAGAGAAGTGCAAAATTCGCAAAAAACTTAAAATTCAACCAATTCCGAAATACTTTCATTTGGGGCAATTTCCCAAACAATATTTCCATTAATTGGCAAATAAAAACAATGGGAAGAAACACACAAAACGCAAGCACGAAATCATATGCAGCCTCCCATATCCCGTATCAAATTGGAGTGCGTGAAATGGCGAAAAAATCAAGACCAAAAATCCAAATAACCAAATGCGAATTATCAAAAAGGCAGAGTCCAACACCAGAAGCTTTTATGTACTCAATAAAAGTGTTTTTGTAAAACAAGCAAAAAAGTGAACAAACCAAATTACACGCACACAAAAACGAACACACAGACAGGGGGCTATTCTCGAACATGGGCAAAATAAGCCAACAACAATCAAATTTGACCAACAAAAACTTGTGCAATAATAACTGCATTTGGCCATTGAATGTTATTGCATTAGTTTGTCTGGAAAGGGGGAGGAAGGGGGCAGAGCAGCGGGAAATGCAGCTGAAAAGGAAGCGCCGAGAATGAGGAAAATCGCATTCCAGCAAAAAACTTTTCACCAAATGACACTATGGCATAACAATTGCATTATCCCCTCTGATCTGATTGTTTTCCTTTATTTCTGTGGCCTGGACTGTGCTCGTGTTCGTAGGCAAGACCTCGTTACAATCAAAGACCAATCATGGCAGACTGAACAGAGGGATTCTGTTATTGCAATACCCGTAATTGTTTCAAATTTTGCTGTTGAACTGAAATGAAAAACACTCGCTTAAATAAATATTAAAAAAATGATCAAAGGATATTTAATAAATATGAAATTTTAAAAGCATTTATATGTGTTCTTTTCGAGAGAATTAGTAGCCTGATCTATTTGTATTATTATCCCATTCACCAGCAACCTTCGAGGGCCGATTGTTTAGATTGTCCAGAAGTACACTGTCATTTTTGGGAGTACACTTTTTGTGCAGATGGGTAGTCAGAAAACAAACAAAGTTCGTCTCTTCCCAAATATTTTTAAGCAAGTTTCGGCTCGATGTCTATCGGCAGTTCACAAGTATGCTTAATGAACGAGTATATGTACATGTGTATACCTACGAAGATTTTGCAGAATGTTTTTCTATCTCTGGTTATAAAGTAGAAAATATCGAAGGAATTTGTTAAATCGGTTGCTCTGCTAAGGAATTTTGGCCGCTTGTAATTAATCACCATCCATTAATGAAGTCAGGATGCATGATGGGACGAGTATGTATTCTGGACCCTGTTAATGAGGAGCTCTGAGTGCTGTTTGCGATCCCTGAGGAAGGAGCAGGTTTCGAACTAATTGAAGACAAATAGCCGAGGTTGCTTTCTACTATCTCCATCGTCTTGGGCTCGGGCTGGGGCCCTGCATGGCTGCGTATTACGTTGTCGGTCTCCTGCAGAATCTTTTACAGGCAAACACTGGCTCCGTAGATCCGGTGAGAGGTAGAAATATAATTAAACTTATTAATGGTCCATTTTTGTACAAATATGCGAGTACACCCATGAATTTCAATGCAGTCAAAACGCCCTTTTCAAATTGAGCGAAAAAGGAGTTGGAAAATGAGTGCCAAACAATGCCATAAACAAGGAAAACGAAACCGACACGGAGTAACACGTGAGGCTCCCCGTCCCCGCCTCATACGATGCGATAAGTCAAAACAATTATTATTATGGGAGCGAAAAACCGCAAAAAGTACGGGGGAATCTGGGACACATGAAACGAGACTATGGCATGTCCTGACATTACTAAACAAGCACAAGCTGATTCAATTTAAAGGTTCAAAAACTTTGAGCAAATCTTTGTATAATTTTGGTCTGTCTAAATCTCCTGTTTGGTTGTGGCTTTGATTCGGGGGCACCTCTGTCCCATAGCTAATCTTCTTTTTTTGGCGGTGGGCGACCGGGGTAGTTGCAATGTTAACCATGATGATGACGATGGCAACCGAATTCCGGCCACGAAGTGACAAACGCATTGAGCAAATACATTTTGTTGGCCAACAAAAATGTCAGACCCGAATTACCTTACACTCGTGGACGACCTCTCTCTCTGCCTCTCTCGTTTTTTCCGGCTCTCGGGCATGCGCCTATTGGTTTTTCTCGAAAGTAGAACGGAAAAGGAGAATACCTGCAGTTCACCATCGAAAATCAACAAGTGGTCGCCGGCTTCTGAGGAAACTCTGATGCTCTTGGGGTATCGGTCGTACTGTGGTGTGCTTTCGCTGAACTGCTTGCTAATGATGGAGGGGAAAATTATAGTACTGTGGTATGTTTGGGAAACTGCTTTCCCTTGGTGAAGGGGAAAGTTATAGTAAGTTGGTGTGTTAAGTAAACTGCTTGCTCATGATGGAGGAGAGTATTTTTCATGTAAATAAAATAATGAAAGCAGTGTATATTTTAGGTTAAACTAAGGACAAAATTACGAAAATGTAAAAATATTTGGATACCTATTTTTTCAAAATTGTCCGTACAATATATGTACCTAAAATATGCACAAAAAACCGTTAGTTTCTGGGGACGATCAAGTAATCAAATCAGTATAAACACAACCTAAAGTCCTACCCATGCTTCTCTGTTTCTATACCGCTACATATCCATTCATACATACAATAAATATGTATGTTCTACGTCTAGTTTTTCAGCTATAATATATAGCTTCAAAAGCGTTGATCTGTGGAAACTGTATAAATATAGAAAGATCGGATAATAGTGAATATTGCTGATCCGATATTGTATTTTTTATTTTCGGCTAAAGGTTTTTTTTAGATTTCATAAGAGATAGTAATGTAATGTAATAAAGTCATTGAATTTTAACAAATTTGCTTGATCGTTTCTTATGTTCTTGCTTTTCAAAATGTTGTAAGTCTGATTGTTTTTGGAAAAAAATTTGAATTAATGTCCAAATAAATGATATGTGCTCCTGTCATCTTCCTCCGACATTCGAATATTTTTCCATCTTCTGCAAACTCTAGCCACAAATCCAGAAGCAATTCAACCGAGTGGCACGTGACAAAGACCCGAACCTGCCGTAAGTCACGTGAAATGGAGCACCAGAACCGGGAAGCCCTTCTGCGACCTGTCACGCAGGCAGGAGTCAAAGCTGCTGCGTGCGGAACTTTAGCGAAATGCTGCCGCAAATAATTGCATAAGATGAGCAGAAAGAGCGGAAAAAGGGAGAACTTGTTGCATGCTTCAAGGCGTTTGTGGCCATCTGATTGCGTGCTAAGTAGCAGTGTGGCTGCATTCGAGGGGGCTAAAGTGGGTGGCCTAATGTGGGTGGGGGTGTGTTACCGGATTGCGAATATAAAGATATTTGCCTTGGTGATGGAAAATTAAAAAGAGGAATATGAGGAATAATAATAATTAAAATACTAGCTGCCCCGGCAATCCATTTGTATTGTATACTATTAAAGTTGCTCCGAACGATGTCATTTAGAAGCTGGACTTCAGAAACAGGATTGAATCTAGATCCGTGCCGATGAGCAAGCCGTTCAATGGTTCAGGTAGTTGCATTTTTCCCGACTCATGCTTAAATTTGAGCGCATAAAAATGGCGACATTCTTTGTCCAACGCACCAATCAGCACATTCGGGTGAGCGAAATATTTAAAATTTGGCTCGTACTCGAATGCGAGACGAAGAAACGAAGCGTATGTAAATGCCCGATGTACTTGTTTTTGTTTATTGCCTTTTTCTCCATAAGGGTTATGGAGGGTACCGCCGCGATTGTCTCCGTGATGCTCTTTTGATCCTTTTTTTTGCACCAGTTACCAGTAAAAACATAATGGGCGAACCAATTTAAGTTGCTATTTAATTCAATTATGTTCCTTTTTCTCCTCATTAAATACAAAAAACACCTCGGTTACAATTTCAGCCCGAATACCTATCCACAATCCACAAACCAACTGAACCAAAATTTGAACGGGGACAGCAAGCATATTGTACGGGTATGGTAGACATTTAACTTTACATATGATGCCAACAGATCCCGAAAGAGAGAGAGAGAGAGATATGTAAATGTACATATTTATTGCAACAACAATTTCTAAACTAATTTAGCACGGCCGCCCCAGAGTTTGCACTCCCCTGCCTCGGCCTCTGTCATACAACATCATGCAATATATGCAAAACAGAAGGAAAACAAAACCGTAACTGGAAACAAACCAAACCAAACCAACCCAAACGGAAGCAGTGCATTGCTCCGAAACTTTTGTCATCCCATAGATATGGTAGTTTGAGCACAAATGTACAAACATGTACAAACTATGTAACCAATTCAGGCCAAAATCTGACCAAATATGATCAGAGAACCAATGGCAACTAATTAGGCAACAGATGATTGACACATGATGGTCTGTCTGTCCTGTTTGCGACGGTTTTGTTGTCTGGCTGCAAACACAATCCAAAGAATGGAATGCCCTTCTTCGATTTTGTGTTGAGTAAATATTTATGCCAGGCCCCTGGGCTAATTGCCGAAAACGTTTTGCCTAAACATTCCCAAAAGTGTCTTTTCATTGCTTTACCGAGTAAATATTTATAAATAATTAGGAGAAGACACAGACAGAGGGGGGATTGTGCAGAGGTGGGGTCTAACTTAACTAATTTTCTAATTAAAATCGCATTACACACAACCGGAGACTAGACCCACAATGTGCATATTCAGTATTTACAGAGTATGGACCATTGTTGGTTTACTTACATTTGCTGCAAAAACATTTCGTTGTAATCCCAGTTGAGGTGGCCAATCTTCAACCGCACGTTGTCCCTATCTCTATCTCTCTTTCTCTTTTTTACATCTACATCTCTCTCTCTCTCTCTTTTTCTCTCCCTGTCTGTGTTAATGAACAAATTTCTGCAATTTTGTAATGCGAAAAGGTGCATAAACTTTATTTAGATTTATACGGATGTGTGTATAGTACTTGAGTGTACCCACGTTTGCTTGTGCGTCTGTTTGTGTATTATATTTCAAACATTTTAATTAGATCTGGGTGTTTTTCTGGGGCGCCCCCAAAAATGCAGTTCTGTAATCCAGTTGATGGGCGACTTAAAAATTAAACAATTTTACTCAGAGATGGCATGTTTTTTCTATATGTCAACTTAAACAACTGGTTTTTCGAAAAAACAAAACACGAGCTGCACTATCTATGTTTCATTATCTAGGTATGGTTACCATATCCATCGTCAGACCAGACCTGAGGCAGTCCTTTGTGTTTATAGGGATACACAGAAGTTTGAAGCATTCCTTTGATTCTTTTGATTTATATTTATGAGTACTAACTCAACTTGAACAACATTTCCTTAGTATCTAGACTCGAAATAATTTTGAACCGAAGCTCTCCTTGCCATTCCTGACATAAGCCCTTCCTGCCATCTCTTGACTGTTCCTAAAGTCCATCAGTCCATGCAACAACGCTCTGTAAGGACGAACAATGTGGAATTTGAATGGTCTTTGGCAACTCTGAGATTCATTGTGGCAAAAAGATGCTTCCCACACTAATTCAGCATTTGATACGCCATAGTGTGTCAATTAGACGACCAGACATTTGCATTAAGTGCTCCTGGCAACGGGTAACGGGTAACGGGTAGCCGGCAGCGGGTGTGCAGGAAATACAGCCTGGAGGCAGGCTGCAAGCAGGGAAGGGCCACACCGTGCAGGAACAGGATGAACTTTGAACCCGAATTTTATGATATGTGAGACCTCAACTTGCAAGTAAAACAGTCGTGAGTGCATCCTAAGTGCCAAGATTTCTACTTACTCCAGCATCTGTCAGAGCAGGAAGCACTTAATAATTTCTAAACAATTGTTTGTGTCTTTTGCGAACAAAAGGCAGACATCATCCTCATCTTTGTCTCGAACGAAGGAGGGAGAGGGCCGGTCGGGTCGCTGGACTACGTGCCATGCTAGGGGTACTGCACATCATCTGAAACTGTACATCATAATTATCTAAATGCAGTCGGTGGCCGTGGACGAAAACACTCTTGGTTTAGCGTGTGAAAATCGAGTTTCGACCGCATGCGAAATTACAAACCAAAGACCGGAAAACCAGACATACAAAATATGAAGTCTGGCTCAGTGTTCGAGTCTGATGGTGCCACGGACACGAGGACGGACACGGACACGGACACGGACATCGAGATGAACCTGAATGGAACCGAACCAAACCAAGCCGAATGGAACGGGACAGTGACATATTTGTAATTAGCACTTCGGCCACGGCATGGCAATGGATTGGTCGTCCTCTGGGCAATGGCTATTCGGTTGGTCTGGTAGTGGAAGGTGGGTAGGTCCTGCTTTTGCAGGCCCGAAATTATAGAGGGCATATAGGCAGGATTGATGCAAGTGCGTGGCAAAAATCAACACGCAAATTAGTTTATAATTTCGCGCACATTTCGTCAGATTCCGTCAGAAGCCAGATAATTACGATTGACCGAATGGAAGTCGCCAAAATGTAAATTACAGGCGGGACTCATGTTTCGTTCTATGGAAATGGCAATTTGAGATGGCCGAGAGGAAGTGGTTCGGCGACCATTAGAGGCAGATTCTGATCGATTTGCTAGTAATTGAAAGGAAAATGGAGCTGGCGAAAGTGGAACCTTTTGATGAAAGCTCTTTAATCGAATGCAAAACCGATTTAGAAAGAGCTAAGGTTGTAATTTTTGATTCTGTTTATGGAACTAAAGAACAATGTGCCATTCACGTAACTCATTTCATTTCCTTCGACGGCCTTCTTTCCATCACCGTTTTTGCCCCAGTGAAATGTTGCTTTAACCTCATTACCCCAATACGCAAGAGAAAAATCACTGGGCTATCAAAAATTCTGTTTGGAAAAATTTAATTTTCTCTACCTTTGATTTCTTGTGAAGCAAGCCTTCAAACAAATTTAAGTTGGCTCCAAAGAGCTTCTTTTTTTCGAGTCTTTTGAGTGAACTCATGTGCCAGGAGAAGCGAAGATGGCATCGGGGAGAGACAGAGAGACAGAAAACGCGTTGGGAAAATTGTAAAATAAATTTGTTTTAATGCAGTCAACAAGTGAATTTTTCTGCAAACGGAAATGAGCCATGCCCCAAGGGGGGGTTAGGGAGACGGCTGAAAGTGTGGATTAATGTAATGCAATGCAAATGCGATTCAAGTGAATCAAACTGTAAGTGCATTAAATCTATTAGAGGCATTTCATCAACTGTCGGCGGCCCTAACTCGATTATCTCCATTTTATGTATAAGAAATCAAGTTTTTCCAAGGCACGGAAATTTACTTATCAGCCGAAGAACTCAATCAGCAGAAGGAGCGGAGCGGAAAATAATCTGAGACTGGCCCACAGCCCTCTTACAAGGCGTTAATATGACAGTTCACAGAGAGCAGACCAAAGAGATGATTGCCTGATGCGTCTCCTTAATGCATTTGCTTCTATTCGACGGGGTCTAGACTTGAGTATACCTGGCATTCGTACGTATACAGGCGTATTCGATTTATTGTATGATCACCGCGATTTCGGAGAGTTTAACAGAATAGATAGAACATTATCAGTAAATGTCCTTTAGTTGCTAGACTCAACTACAGCTCTCTCCTATATTTTGTGGTACTTATTTACTTGCAGTTACAGCCACCGTCAACTTACAACTTTGCATCATTCTTCTTCATTTCACATGGGCACGTACATGAATGTTATGTTGACTTCCTGCTTTTGAGTTCCATTTTGACTCGAGTTGGACTTTGCCTCTGGCGTTGGCTGACTGCCTGACCGGCCCCTGGGCATGCTCTGTTCTGGCCTGGTCTAGATGGAGCCAGAGCCAGTCAGTTGGCGGCCTGTAAAGGCGGATTTGTGTTGCTCTTAGCTGGCTCTTGCACTGTGCTGTGCCTGTGCCCTCCTTTCGCTGGCCTCTGGGCCCTGACGATGCAGTCGGATTGTTCGGCACGGTGGCGGCAACAGCTTATATTATTTATCTAGTTTTATTTTTCAGTTGTTTTCACTCTGATGCAGGGCGGGTCGGAGGTGGGATACAGAATGATGATAGATAAAGTATTTAGAGGAGTGTCTTCTGGGCTTTCTTTTGGTGTTGTTCTGAACTATTGATTTCTGTTAAAGATTGAAATCTATTTTTGGTCAAAAGTTAGGAAGCTAGGAGGCTCAAGGAATTTTCATTTTCATTTCAATTTGCTAGTGGAAAGAGAGAAAAACATGCATGAATATATTTTCATCTCGACCATTTCCTGACTCGTTACTTCTCAATCAACTATAAATCAAACACATTCCCAATCGCTTACACAATTTCCAGTTGCTTCATTTACCAATTCGCCTCGACTCGTCTCGTCTCGTCTAGTCCCACAATCCCAGTTCCAGCCACACTCCCACGGGGATTTTCACATGGTTAAGTTGAACCTCCGCTGCCAAAGACGGCAATGATTAGCAGATGAAATCTTATGCAACGCCGGATTGCCCGAAAGTCTTTGGGGAGGTCCCAATCTGCCGCGTCTCTACCGCCGCCTCCCCCTTCTCCGGGTAATGCGGAAACTCGGAATATTGACACATACCCCAACCGTATACAAATGAGCAAAAGGGGGAGCTTGAGCTGGGCCTGGCCGTAGGGGAAACTCTGCTTGTGTGAATCTGTTTTGGGGCTCGCCTTCGATTAGGTATTCAATGTGGCCGGATATCTCTAGTCGGGCAAGGCAATTACAATTGGCCACGTGCTCACTTTTGGGTGTGCAGGGACTAGAAATGGAAGCGTGATTCCTTAATTTGTTTAAAATTAGAGCACTTCACACTAGCTTTTGAATTTAGGAAAGTGACTGCCATAAGAACATATAGCCAAATCCAAACAAACCCTTGTACATTTCTAAAGTGCCTTTTCAATTCGATAAACATATTCTACATTCTGCAAAAATATATGTGACAGACATATTTTGAGCAGTAAAACTTTGTTCATGTTTATTCGTTGGCCCCATCACGGTGCCATCTCTAGTTTCTGGGCATTCAGTAAGGGAGTGGTTAACGCAAAAATGTTGGTCAATATGTTTCCTCAATGGCAATAGGCAGATGGTGTGGCGGAGCGAAGTTTAATAAAGGACCCCCCTAAAACGAGCTTAAGCTGCCTCTTGTGGAGTCTCCAGGGCGGTTTGCCACCCGTCGCTGCGTTGTGAGAGTGGAGTGGAATATGCGTTTTTTCGTGCCACATTCTGATGAGGCAACGCAAGCTTCACTCCGTTCTTCTGGGTGTACTTGCCTGTACTTTTTGTGGCCCTTTTCATTTTTTGTTGTTGTTGTTGTTGTTGTCAGACAGGATATTACACCTCGGATTTTGTCGCTGTCTTTCACTCTCGCCCGCTGTGACATATTTCTATGGCTATACTCCTCCCTTGGCCCGCTGAGTGAGATTTTCAGCCAGCCAGACACATTTTTCTGGCGTGTTCGCATCCGTCGCTGGTATTTTTTCCGGTTTTTTTGTTCGTTAATCTTATAAACAATGTCAGCGTGTGCTCTTGTCTCAGATTGTTGCATATATCTGCCGACAGTCCTTGAGCGCTTTATTGTTTTAATATGTTAAATCGTAAGTTGCTTGAAATTTATATTCTTTAATATGTGCCACTTATGAAAAACGTATTTATGAAATGGCGCACATTTTTCACATACAACATTATCTCTGCAGAAAGAGTGCTGCTCTATTTTGTATAATTATGGCGTACCATGGACTTGCCATGGTAAATATATATATTTATGTAGAATGTATTACAACATTAGATTCGGGAGCTGCACGTGGACAGAGTAGGCCATCAAAGGGAGTTTGTCAAGCGATATTAAACGATGCATTTTTCATAAATTTGTTAGGCAGGTCCTTTGTGGGAGAAATCTTTTTGTCGTTAAAAGAAAAACGGAAACCTCATCAAAATTCATTGCCTACTTAAAATTTAGTTTTCCGAGCTGTAAAAAATGTTGCTGTACATCAAAAAAGAAGTAGCAAAATGGGTGAAGATTCTTTTCACAATATTTATGTGCAAAGTTTTTTGAGCTGATATTAAGTGGGGATTGTTAAAAAGATGATATAAAGTATACAAATTATAAACGAT
Organism: Drosophila lowei; assembly: GCA_008121275.1. Taxonomy (NCBI): domain Eukaryota; kingdom Metazoa; phylum Arthropoda; class Insecta; order Diptera; family Drosophilidae; genus Drosophila; species Drosophila lowei. Next base: position 4,191,171 of record CM017779.1, read on the forward strand.
CATCTCTATAGCAAACAGGATTCTCTTTAATATATACAAGTTAGAATAGTTAGAATACTATTAGTAGTGCACATATAAAGGCTTGTTCCATGCCTAGTAGTAGTGGTAATAGTACTCTTTAAGAAAATATTTTGGAACTAAGTTGTTCTTAACTTTTATATTAATTTACTCGTAGGTGCATACATATGTACATCTGTTCATGTGCATAATATTCATTATGACTTCCTTCTAGCACAAAACTGTTCCTAATTGACATTCCTTTATCGACACAAAACTAATTTCCATACATTTATCAACACTTTTCCGTGGCCTGGCCCTTTGGCGAACGTAATTTATTTTTCTTTGCCGACTGCTACCGTTTGTGCTTCTGTTGTGTTGTGTTCTGTTCCTTTTTTCGATTGTTTTTTTTTCTTCTTAACATCCGGCGGGTAAATAGGTACGGTACGAGTATTTGCACCCCAAACCCGGCACCAAATTAGCCCGTTTTCTAATGAAACAATATACAGATACGAGGGGAGCTTCGGGTCTGTCTGTACTGATAAAAGCACAAAAGATAATGCCAGCGGCAGTTGTGCGAACTGAACTCCTCCTACGTATACGATACGAGTGTTCCCCACATATCCCACATAACTCAGCTCGGTTGATTTTGAAGCACAATTTTCTTGTTTGTGGTTTTTTTCCGTGTTCGGCGTGGGGCGTCCCGGTACCCGCTTCCCGCTTTGTTTGTACTTATGCTCTACGTGCGGTTAATCGCAAATGAGCAACGTTATTCCTCGTACACATAATGAGCCCAATTAGGCTTGCGGCAAAAACTAAATGCCGTGTGCAGCTTGTGTAATGGGCCGTCTAACTATGCGTAGTACTCCTTCCCCGGCTCAGGCCCAGGCCCAGGCCCAGGCCCAGGCCCAGAGCACAATTACGAGTATGTTAACGGCTTTACATCTCGTCCGATTACCCAAGCCCATAAGAGGGAGCAGCATACCCAACTTTAAGTTCCTCAATCAGCGCACTCAGTCTTCCCGTCCGTCCGTCTGTCTGTCCGTCAGTCTGTTTGTCAGTCAGCCATTTGATGCTGCGATGATGCTGATTTCGATGCTGCTGCTGGGCTGCAGACTTGCTGGCGTCCAACTGCAAAGCAAACTACTTTATGAACTGGCGCTGCAGTTGTTGCCCGCCGCCATTTTATGGATCCATTTTGATTGGAACTTTGGACTGCCGAATGCCATTCGAATGGGCCAAGTTGGTGGCAGTTCTTTCGGTTTATGGTCTCAACTTTTTTACAGTTCTTCTTATTATGTTAGTAACTTTAGATAGAGCTAAGATATTGAATGACACCCATTTTGAGGTAATTATGCTAGTATGCTTTTAGCGGTTTTTTATGCTACTGAGTGTACTTGTTTTGTGGACGATTCATTGATATTTTTACACTTGCAGGGCATTCTATTTCGGTCAGATAAAGGCAATTGTTACCCTTTAGCTATACATATGCATTCTTGATGATTATGGCAAGTCTTGCTTGAAACTTTCTGGTAAATGAGAAGAAATATAAAAATGTATAAAGAGTTCAATATATAAAATTAACAAAAAATGTATGCAGAATAGAAAAAACGAGGGGAACGTTGTGAGTTGCTGCTGCGACCGCAACTCGACATTTATACCCGATACATAGGCAGTATGGCTCTCCTCCGCCAGACAGCGCTAATATTCAGCGACACAGAGAGCGTGCGAGAGAGACAGAAAATCAGATAAATGGCGGGGCGAAGTTTTGAAATACACTTGTAACAGATACATATGACAGCAGTCTGGATACAAAATTTCGTTGCTCTAGCTCTTATAGTCTCTGAGCACTAGGCGCTCAGATGGACAGATAGACATGGCTCTATCGACTCGGCTGTTGATGCTGATCAGGAATATATATACTTTATGGGGTCGGAAACGCTTCCTTCTGGACGTTACACACATCCATTTTCACCCCAAGTCTATGTACCCCTATACTCATTTCGAGTATCGGGTATATAAAGTTGAAATGGAATAACAAGGGAAATGTTCTTGAAGTTTTTAGCTGAAAATGCTACCTTTTAATCAATGTACTCGTCTTTTAATTGCTTCCTAACGCTATGGCAGCCTAATTTAGATAATCTTATCATTTTTTGCCTTTACCCAACCTCTCACTATTTAAGACTCAAGTCAAGATGAAAACCGTTTAAAGTCCTCTCGATTCCCAACATTCCCCCACTTACTTGGTCAAACATACCCACAAAGACACACACACACACACACCACATAGTGCGATCCCAGTGACAAAGCATTTGTTGAATATTTGCACGAAAATCGCCTGAGAGCATGTGAAATATTTATGGACGAGCATTGTGGATGTCATGATGATTAGTTGCATATTCTCTTAACCCACCAATGCAAGCGCCGCGTCGTCCGGCTCTTTGATGGCTCAGATGGCAGTGCGCGGGTGCCGGAGCTGGAGCTGGAGCGGGATCGGGAGCTTGTGCCACTGTGGCTCTGGGGCTGATTTGGACCAAGCAAATATTTAATTTAAGAACATTTTCTTGCGTTATCCTCGACCATGGGACGTGAGCCAGGATGTGGCGTGCCCTGTCCGGTCTTGTCCTGTCTTTGGAAATCTCAGTTGTATTCTTACTACTTTCTCCCTCTCTCTCTCTCTCTGTCTCATTTTCCTTTTAGTGCTCCATTTTTCTCCTGTTTTTTCTTCGACTGCAACTCCAGAAGCGTCCGCAGAGCTGAGGCTCAGTCATACTCGTATTAGCCCCAGTCAAACAATGGCATTGGCAAACCGAAGAGCAGCACCAAATTGCAACGTGCAGAACCCAGCAGAGTGTAAAGAAAAGCCCAGAGCAGGAGGTGGAGGAGGAGGTCGATCTGGAAGCGGTGGGGAAAGTGTTGTTAAGAAAATGCACCAGACAGAAAATCGATGGAAAAATGCTAGCTACTTGCTGCTGCTGCTGCCGCTTTTGTTGTTGTTGTGTGTGCTTATTTTGTTTATTTTTTCACTGCTCGCCTTTCTCTGTGGCTGTGGGGGCGGCACTCTAAATCCTTTGTGTGGCAGATTAACACGTGCGCCCCCTCTCGACTGAAGGAAAACTAAGGAGAAATCAGAAGGTCACATCGAGGTTTAATATCGTCGTGTTCAGCAATATTTTTAAATAGGGCGTTCCCCATAAATACCAATGACATATGTATGTATGTGCATATATCTACAATGTACATAATTGCTTATTAAAATACTTAAAACAGTAATAGAACAAAGATTACCAAATTTCCCCGCGTTCCATCTCCTTGCCGAATCAGTTACAAAACTATAGCGAAATCAATTTGCCACGCGTCTCTTCACGCGCATCTCTTCTTGATTTGGTTATAGAGTTCTCTAAGGCCCTGGATTCAAGCTACAAGCTCCAAGCTCCTCTTTTATTTATACAAAACAGAACTCGCTTCGTTAGTTTGTGAGGAAAGAGAAGGTAAGCGAAAAAAAAACATAAAAATAAAAAAATAAACACAAAAATTGTCTTACACTTTACCCCACCTGGTGGCGTTTTAGGTGTTGGAAAAATAATTGATAACTGCAGAAACCATTGCTCACATTGTATCTGCAATTATTTTTATTAAGATTGCCATTAATGGAAAAATGTATTGTAATTACGGCAAAGGCTACGGAAAGATTCATGGTCAGGGTAGTTAGTAAGACAGTTGAAGATGAAAGTAGAGCGTAGTAGGGCGGGACGGGACAGCCATACTAATAAGACTGATAAGGGCAGTGGATTCGACCTTACCAGAGAGAAGCTTGTGGAGAAAGAGAGCTCCATGGCAAATCCTACGGCATTAAACAGATTGGACGTTAATGAGTCCCGGCCTACTCTCACTGGAAGGAAGATCTCTAGAAGAGTCCCAATTAAGTCCGCGGAGGGGGCAGATTAGAAATTTTTTGAACAGACTCGAGCATGTCTGTATATTTTTGTGGTCGAGGAGACCAGAAGAAGGAACCATATTCTAAGATAGGCCGGACAAGTGACACAAAAAGTAGTTTAGTCGTATAAAAGTCAGTAAATTCCTTAGACCATTTTTTGATTAAACCTTCAACCTCCTTTGGCTTCATTCGAAATAGCGGATATTTGGAAATAAAAACATAAATTAGGTACAATAAAGTGCAATAAAGTAGTTCTGCACTCTAAACAAATTGTGGATAACACAAATATTTTCGTTTTTCGGAGGCTAAAAACAACTCGGGGTTTTCAAAATTGGTATTTATTTCAGTTCGTAGATAAAATGATAAAACTTAAACAATCACTTTTTGAAAAAGCTTCATGCTTACATATATACTTCAGTGATAATTCAACTCTCAGTTTTCGGATAGGTAGAAGTTCCCAGAGACATACCAAACCAACCATAATAATATTTGAGGTGTTTCATAGATCCTCTTCGTGAAAATTTCCTAAATTAATTGCTTTTTGCAGAGCTGCAAATAAATTGTTGATATTCCCTTATACCGACCAAACGGAGCTCCGAGGAATTCCGAAGCCAGAGTCTACAGCATAAAAGAGTACACCCAGCTCTCTCAGTACACCCAGCTCTTTGGTCCCGGTAAGGGACACTCACTATCTTATCCCACTGTAAATATGGCTGTCGGTTTCCATTTATGAAGATCCTGTGGGATCTATGCCCACAAATGCCAATTGATTCCGATTCACATCCAGTGCTAGTAAAAGATGCTCGTAGAGATAATATAATTAAAGCGATACAGACTTATCTAATGTATGTCGGCTGGGGATCTATTGGTGGTGTTAGCCCAGTTGTATGCTCGATGGGTGTACAATGGCTGGAATTATTCAGCCGCGAAGATTGTTACACAATCCAAGCCCTTCGAAGTTCGTGCCCATTGAAGGCAAAAGATGGTTAAATTATTTGAATTGACTCTAATTGAAACTAATTTTAATAGTTTAACTTATTCTTGTGAAGATTTCCCATATAAGATATTCTATTCTATCCCTTACATACATACATATATCCCCATGAAAAAGCTAGTATCTTATAAAGAACACGCTAAAAGAAACCAATTATTTAATTTGCTCACATTTTTTTGTTGCTTTTATTTATAAAATTCAATCATAACAATTTAAATTCACTTTGTTTTTGTTTTTGGGGACTTCGATTTTAGGTTTCATTCATTTGAAAATTTGCTATTAAATTAATAAATCTCATAAATGTCTGTTAAATATGGTAAACAATACCATTTCGTATTTCTCCTTTTGTTATTATTATGTATTACGCAATTATTAAATACTTAAAAATAAAATGCGTCTAAACCGAAATAAATACACTGTCGTTCAGAGTACTCATATAAGGACAATGGTCATGTATCGTATATCATTATGTTTCCATTGTTGGTGATTATATTAACTAATCAATTAAATTGTTTTTTGTTTGTGTTTTGTTTCCCCCCTTGGGTTTTTAATTTGTTGCTAATTACAAGTTAGACCTTATCAGTTTGGGGGTTTTCTTTTTTTTTGGTTTTGGTTTTGTTTTCTAAAAAATATACATATTATTAGCATATACATTTCATGTTTTTCAGTTTAGCCGGTTTTTGGTTTTGTGGCTCATTATAAGACGACAAGCCCAGGATATACGAGTACATGTGTACTTTATTAAAAGGCAAAAAACAATGCTATCATACATGTACGATTACAGTTGGTTTTGTTTCTTTTTACAAGTTTTACAAATTGGTTTGTGTGGCCGCTTTCTCATTTGAGTGCAATTCCTTTCAAACAGTTCCCGATTCTATGACTAAATTGTTTTTTCTTGCTAAAAATTATACATACAAAATTACAAATTCCATTTCACATTTCTAAAATTCCATGAAGAAGGCATTTTTTATGTGTAGGCTACAATGTTTATGCTATGAGGAGAAGTTCTGATTCCCTGGACCACGTTGTGGCGATTTCTGCTGCTGCTGGTTGGCTGCTGACATGTTCGTTTGGCTATTTGTAGCTAAATTATTTGGGTTTTGGCCAAGCTGTGACTTGCCGTTGTTATTCGTGGTCGTTATTGTGGCCACACGTCTCAGACGATTGTCTGGTATCGGTGGTGACTGTAGAGTGCCCGAGTATTGCTGGTGCTGGGGCGAGAGCGAGGACGGTCCACTGCCACTGCCGCCAAAGGCATTGCGTATGCTGCTGCCTCCAGCACCTACACCAACACCACCGACACCTGCAGCGCCACTTGCCGAGCCACCGAAGATGCTTCCAGTGCTGCTGCCAATCAGACTCAGCGAATGCTCGTTGGAGAGTATCTGATGAGCGGCCAGATTCATTTCCTCCGGCGTCATGTCCAGAGCCTCCCGCATCTCCCGAGCAGCCGTGCCAACGAATTCGGAATCACAATATTTCCCCAGTCCTTCAGCGGCGAGTACCTGTGGAGAGTAGCGATCGTATTATCTCGGATATTTCCTCGTGGCACGAGTACTTACCCCTCCAATCAATGACTCGGCCAGGCCGTTCATTTCAGATGAAGTTGGTAAACGACGCTGATCGTAGGGACTAGCTGGGGTCGATTGGATCATGCGCTCGTGGCCAGGAATAGCACCATTGGGTGCGTAGACTAAATGAGCACATTACAAGAAAATTACGGAGAGAATTAGAATAGTTTCGTTCGAAAATTGGTTGATTTTTTTGGGATATACGTTTATGAAATTTATATTTTTACATAGCTTGATGATCGTTACTACTCCTGGTTAGGGATTCTAAAAATTCTGCTCTGTGTGATAGCTATTCTAAATTTATCTTACCTTTATAGTGGTTTTTCTACTATCAGTATTTACATATTACTATCAGATTCTACTGCTATTTATCCAACTACCAAATAGACCATTCATTTGAAGTGGTTATTAATACAAACGTAATCGATCAAATTTACTTGAACTTGGATTCAACTTTGCAGGCTAACAAATCTACTGTCTATAGGAAAAATATCTTCGCTCAAATTTTGTTCAAAGTAAAGCAAACTTTTAAGGAACTTCTTTCTAACATAGTGTTCTTCCTGGCATTCTTTTTCAGATTTTAACTTTTCTCCCTCTTTTTAACTTCATTCATTTCATGTCTACATCGTGATGTTTATTCGGAATTTCTGGCTTGAATATTTCTATACTTGATAATTTTGTATTCTGATACTGATACCATGTAACTTCGAAGTTGATACATTTTTTAGCATGATCATCAAGCTTATACAATACGACTATCTTAGAATCTATGAATATGTAGCACTACATTTAATGGTTGGTTAGGCAGCATTCTATAGTACAAATATATACACGATATCCATACATCGTCATTCCTTTTTAATGAGCATTATAACTATGTTAACTCTTTTAAGCACATTATGGTATAAAATAAAAGTTAGTTCAACGAAAGCAAGCAACAATCGCTATATATGCATGTGTAGGCATAACATAATATCACTAAGGCAATGGGTTCTATGAACAAGGCAAGCGACGTATTTAAGCATATTTTGTGTCTGAATGTTTCTGTTTCGGTGTTTGAGTGTTCAGAATGTCTGTATGTATTTGATGGGCACTGGGATCAGTATCACTCGGGGCCTCCAAAATAAATTCGAATCCCACACGGAAAAAAAAACAAAAATGCGACGACAAGACAACATTGAAGGACAATAGTAAATTTTGGAAGAGTATTTCTCACGGTTATTGGCATGTCAAGCAAGTATAGGTATATTTTACGTTTAACAAAAATAATGGAGACAACGTTCAGATCTCAGCATGGGAATAACGATCTATGTAGTATTTGGTTGGGTTAGTATTGGGTAAACGTGGCTCATATCGCCGCAAGGCACACACATCAAACACACACTTTCGATATATACGAGTATGATAGGGCTAGATCGGGCCATGGCCAAGGCTTTTGAGTAGATGGGAACAACAACACGGCTTTGTTATATATATAAATATATTTATATATATAGAATATATAGACATCGATATCGGGCTTTGGTTTTTATGGTTTTTAATTACGTTCATTGTTGCTGTTGTTGTTGCGTGTTAAACGATTGTTGTAGTTGTTAACGTTGTTTCTGGTTGTTGTTGATGTAGGTTGTTGTTCTGGTTGGTTGTAGGTGTTACGAGTATGTCATTAATCCACTCAGCTATCAGCTACCAGAGAACTCTCAATTCGATCACACAAAATAACATATTCTTTACCGATAGGGGAATGCATCGTTACTGTTTTTCTCATTTCAAACATAACCAAAATAATATAGCAAAATTCATTTTTAGGAACGATTCCCATGGGCTTATTTGAGCTGGGAAACCATTTGTTGTTTTTTTTTTTTTCTGTTTCGCTTCGAACTCTTTGGACACTCATCCAGCAAGTATATCGCAGTGTTCGAAGCTCAGCACTCGGTGGTTTTTAAACTCGAATCACTTATGCTATAATAAAGATTTGTATAAGAAAGAGTTGTACAAAAACGAATTACTTCAACGAACAGAATTAACTGAATTGATAATCATAATTTTTCGCATTTTGTTCGTTTTGTTCGTTTTGGTTTTTTGTTTTTGTCATCATTTTGACCATGGTAATGGGTTTCGATGAGTTAATTTGTTAATAAATTTCGCTGAATTCCTCAATCATTTTCGTTAGTTTGTAATCAACAAAAGGAGCCACATATTATTCGGTTAAGTGTGTTAAACTTTATAAAAGGATTACATTTTAGTACTGAGAAGGTGGGTGGTGTTTGAAATCCGGGAGAGGAACTGGGGAGAGGAATATTCGACTTCTTCAATTAATTTAAAGATTTCTTTTTAAATACAGCTTCCTATTGTATTTATATTGATGATTCTAAATTTCCCTAAAGATAGTTCCTGAGTCGATATAAAAAAAATGTTGAATTTAAAAAAATTTAGCATTTTGGCAAATAAATCTATAAGCTGGATTTCTAATGCTTCACTTTTTAACCATCGCAGGACAATGAATATCTGAATTAGAAACTATGAAGAGCCTCTGACAAAATAGTATTCTTCAGATACCCATTTTAGTTGGCTCTATTATTCAATAAATATTCCATATTTTTGGCAACATTACCTGTATGTGAGTGAGCCTGCAATTAAAACCAATTCTCGAATATATATGGTATATGCAAATGTGTTAGAATGTTGTCTTGTGTATTTTTCTAGATTTTAACTATGTTCTTGTCCCAATTTACATTATGAGGAGCAGCGAAAGCGTTTCTACTTTTTATCTGTAATAGTAAGCTGCGCCTAAATATGTGTAACTAAACTACAACTTTGTACTACGATCATTAATTTGTATATATATATATAGGTTATACACAATGGCGCGTCTGCGTATAAATCTATTCATGTGTACTACAAGTGTTATGAGGAGACATTTCTCGATAGATTTGAATGCATTAGTTTTTTGTTTGCGATGAACAAACAGCCAAGAAAATACTTAGTACGAGCACACTGAAAACGAAACAGTTGCCTTGCAGTCTTTTCCGGTTATTTTATGATGTTGCATTTGATTGATATTATTTGTAACATTTTGCATGCCGCAGGCAGTAACAAATCTTAGAACTCAGTGGGCAAGAGACTGTACATAATTTGATTTGCAATGTGTTATAATGGAATGCAGCTGCTACGAAATGGGCTATAAAAAACTAAATTATGAATTACAAAATAATTAAAAAGGAGTTCAAATAAATTTGCTTCTTCTTTGACTGTCTTCGTCGAATTTGTGGGGGGAAAAAGCAAAGAATTAATACCAGGATTTCGTCCAAAGACAAGAGGGAAAAAGTATAAGAAAGAACACATTAACAAAAAGTGGGTTAATAAATTGTTGTGCAATTGAATTGTTGCTTGTTGATGCTGCTGTGGTTCTTTGTTATGTTGGTTGTTTTGGTTGTTTGATTTAATTTTATTATTGCAATTTGCAGCATTTTAGGCTTACCATTGTTATATGGATGCAATAAAATACCACGATTGCGGTTGCTGAAATTAATGTTCGGGGATTGAGTAAAAGTTTGGTTTATGTTCTTTTTTCTCTTCTTTTTTGTTCTCAATGAATGTAGTTTGTTTTTTGTTTTTGGTTTTTTCCTTCTATGGTTCTTTAAATCCGCTAGTTTATACGTAAAAATATGGATTTATCGGTAATTTGTGATTGCAGCTAAATGTGCAACTAGATTGCAACTAAGTTTAAACTCTTTTTTTTTTGGTTGGGGCCAAGTAGTTAGACTTGGCTTGGCTCCTTTTGTCCATTACAAACTTTAAGGCACTCTTCACTCTAGGTGACAAAGCAAAATGCCACAAAAGAAAACACATAAGTTCGATAAACGAAATGGTATGGATCAACCCACTAAACAGCAAGCCATAGTAACAAGAAGTATCGAACGGAGCTTCGTGTGTGTACGGGTACTTCGGCTAAGTGAAAACCAAAAGAGCAAACTCCAACATCGGCACAAAGAACGCGTCGCCTCGACCGGCAGGCGCAGGCGCTCCCCGCATACTTACTCATAAGAAATCGCATTGGCTTCGGGTGGTAGGGTGCCGGCCACTGTGGCCGCTCCCATGCCCATGCCTCCAGCTCCAGCTCCAGTTCCAGCTCCAGACCCGTTCTTGGCCAGGGGCCGCATCGAGATACTCTCGCCGAAGGTGCGCAGCTCTCCCCCACTGCTCGCGCCGTGCAGTTCGTCCTGGAGCTTTCCGGCGGCTGCCATGCGGGCTTGCATGATATTCCGTGTGATGTGGTTGACCCCGTCAGCCACGCTCCGGTTCAGGCTGTCGTACAGATAATCCCCGCCGGATGGATCTGAGCCGAGCACCAAGGTGCTGCCGCCCACGCCTACGGCCGCCGAAGCGGACCCACCGATCGTCAGGGCTCCGTTGCTCTGCGTGGCCTTGGCACTGCGTCGGAAGGTTCCATTGCCGTGACGGCGAATAGAGGACCACACGCTGCCGAAAAGCGTGTGGTGGCGCTGCAAAAAAGGACATCGAAGAAGGTTAACTCTGCTCTATGGATTGGTGTGTTGAGCTTCCAGTGAGTTATTACGGAATACCCCTTCGTAATGACTTACGCGATGCATTGGCTCAGGCTCTTCGGCCAGCTCATCCAGGTTGCCGGAGATGGCACGCTTTAGGGCAGGCGACACTTCGTGCAGGGTACGCAGACCAGCCTGCAGAGTGACCGTATTGTTGTCTGGATGGCCCTCCTTGCCCTCCTGTTCTTTGCGCTTCTTGAAGCGCCGGAAGTAGTCCTGTATCAGATATGTGGCATAGAACTTGCCCACCGTCACCTCATCGTCGTTGCCCGGCGGGGGAACGACCTGATCCAATAGCTTTGGATTGGTCCGCTTCCAGATCTGTTTGATGGTGGCTCGCAGCTCCGAATTGCAGTCATCAATGTTGCCCTCAGTCTTGATGCTCAACGAGGTGCGAACGACCGCGAAGAGGGTGGCGTTGAAGAGAACTGTGCCGTCAGAGTTGAGGGGCATGTTCATGGACACCAGACGCTTGCAGGCCATGCGGTGTGGACAGAGCTTGCCAAAGCCCAGCGGCGGGGAGATCTTTCGCAGCAATGTGACAACGTCGAGATGCTTGATCCGACCCTTGGCATCCGGATCGTACTCGCTCCACAGGCGAATGAACTCGTCCAAGTGATGGGGGCCCAGAATGGACCAATCTCGTGTGAGATAATCAAAGTTATCCATAATGACGGCCACGAACAGATTGATGATCTACGAACCAAAGCAATCAGTCTGTTTCTGTAGAAATGCATTATCGTCTTACCAAGAATGAGCAGAGCACATAGAAGGATATAAAGTAGGGATAGGCTATGGATGAGCCGCATTGTTCTCCCGGCGTATCCGAGTTCATGTCACACTTAACGTCCGGCTGCGCCGAACAGGACATCATGATATCCTGCCAGGCCTCACCAGTAGCCGAACGGAACAGCACAAGAACCGCCTGCTGGAACGTCTGAAAGTTGTTGTTGTGCGAAATGGAATTCCCACCATCCAAAGCAATTTTACCGAAAACCTGAGTCAAACAAATGCATTAGAAAGTGGAGAGAGAGTAACAGATTTCTTATACAAGAGCCTGCATTCACCTGCATTCCCACAACCGCATAGATAAAGAAGAGCAGTACAATAAGCAGGGCTACGTAGGGAAGTGCCTGAAATGATTTAATGAAGGTCCAGAGCAACGTTCGAATACCTTCGCCCTTGCTGAGAAGCTTAACCAGGCGCATCACACGAAACAGGCGGAAGAAGTTGATGGAAATCAAATTGGAACCCGCCTGAAGTAAATATTCACTTGAAGATCTTTCGTATATTAAAGTACAAGTAACAACAGCTTACCGCCTTAGCCTTGGACTTACAACCCTCGACAATATCACAAGCCGCTTGAGAAGTGTCTTTGCTCTGTCAGGAAGTATAAAGTTATCAAGTTCATTCCCTAGACATTGTTTGAGGATTATACGAACCTTGATTTCGGAGTAAACGATATCGATGAAACTGCCCAAAACGATAATGAAATCAAAAACGTTCCAGGCATCCCCGAAGTAATTCTACAAATACGCAATTCATAAAATTAGCTTTTTCAAAATATATACGTCTTATTCGATCATTCCTACTTTAAATCGAAAAGCGGCCAATTTGAAGACGAATTCCAGTGCAAACACTGCCGTAAAGATCATGTTTAAGGCGTCCAAAAGTTCCGTATACCATAGCGGTTGATTGTAGAATTTCATGGCCAGTGTGACGGTATTTATCATGATCAGTATAAATATGGTGTACTCGAACGACGAAGATGTCACGAACCACCAGACCTTATACTGTATCCCGTGCTTGGGTATATAGCGACGCACGGGCTTCGCCTTCAGTGCGAATTCTATACAATTACGCTGGTTTTTGTCCAGATCACAGTTCTTGTATTCCTGTTCACCCTCATTTTGGAAAGTGACAATAACGAAACCGACGAATATGTTCACCATAAAGAAGGCAATTATGATAATGTAGATTATATAGTAGGCAGCTACAATGGGACGGAAATTGTGTATTGGACCGCCGTCTTCCTGATTCGAATCAATCGAGACATATAGTAGGCTGAAATGGCAAGAGAGCAGAGAGCAGAGAGGTTACACAAAATCCAGATGATAGTTTGAGTTCTCGAAACGCACCCTGGCCAACCCTCGAATGTGGATACTGTGAAGAGAGTCAACATTCCCTTGGCCACATCGTCGAAATGAAATCGATTGTTGGTCCATTCACGTTCCTTGAGACGCGGCTTGTGGACATCCCCATCGTCATAGACCAGATAAGTGCCACTGAAAGGATCTTGCATTGTGTTCATCTGATCTGAGCATACTCCGCTTCAGTTATACTTACAAGCATTCCTCTTGCGTCATTTTGGAGCCATCAGAACATTTGAAAAATTTACCCTAAATGAATGTTAAATCGGGGGAAATACGAATGGTTTGTGGGGGAGGCAGGGGAAGAGTTTATAAAAATATTAATAGACCGGCATGGAATATGGCAAATTTATGATAATATCTGAGGGTGGAGCAAGTCCAACTTGAAGTAACCTTCGGTTGAGCTTACTTTCCCAGAGATGACAAATATTACGACTGCTTTACGGTAGGGACTATCGACTAAAGCCTAGTTCAAATACGAGTATATTATGCAGCAATGTACGATAGACTATCTAGCTATCTATAAACGATCATATCAATGTACGCACGAGTATATACATATATGTACGAGGTGTTTTATTTGCAAACACATTTACATACACTGCCCAAAATTATGGGGTGGACGAGAACAGTATTAGTTTCGTGGACGCACAATATTTACAGACAGGACATCAAGAAACATGTTACTGGGTTGGAACTCGGGTTAAGTACATGGGAAAACATATATTGAAAGAAGTACTATATTACATTGGGTTAGCAGGGCGCTAGCTAACGTAACTAGTAACTTTTTCTCTGGGATTAGTTTCGATAAGCAAGAACTGATAACTAGTAGCAAGCCTTGGTAAAATGGTAGAGTTTCTTTGGTTTACCAAAAATGGAATGTTGCAAAGCGTACGAGTCGGTAGTATTTTCTTTTAAGCTGAGAAGAGGGCGAAGAAAATTGACGTGGGCTTTGTCATACAAAAAGGTTTAATATCTTTGACCACTGCGTGAACATTAAGAATATTTACCTTTCAATCGAACACTACCCAGTAAACCCTAAACATAAAAAACATATCGAGATGGAAGAGTAAGTACGACAAAATTCAAAGCACACATTGATTAAGCAGCATTTCTGATGGTTTATTTATAGCTTTCCCTTTTCAAAAATAAAAGCGCACACTTAAAGCCGACTCTAGATACCCTCCACCACTGACTTTTCACATATAATTCAAAAGAAATTACCTTAAAGAGTTGTACTCCAATAACCGCAAACATGAATTGCAACAAATATGTAACCAACATGATATTACCAATGGTTTTGATTGCGACTACCACGCACTTGACCACATACTGTAGAAGTAGTTTCGATTTTTTTTTCAGTGTAGGCCAAATGTTTGGATTTGTGTGTGGGGGAATTTTTGAAAGGCGTGTATATAATTATTTTATTTGATTTTTTTTCAATTAAATTTTGCGTGTGGCAGCATCAATAATAGGATTTTTTGCGTATATTTTTTGACCACATTTTTTAAAGGGAATCAAATGGTTTTGCATTATGTCAGTAATTAACAACGACATTTTTTCGATTGGTTGGCAAAATTCAATTCAAATCAACCGAAGCACGTTCGAAGAGAGGAAAAAAGAAGAAAAATATGTATGTAATATTGAGGGATCAATTTGCTATTAGTTTGGTTGGCTATAAAATCATTTGTTTTGATCGATTGTACAACTAATACCAGGGTAAAAATATAGACGGAAAGTGACAACGAAAAATATAATAAAAAATAATACGAATATGAAAAGAAATGAGTGTCCAAGCCACATATGTTTTTATATGTGAAAAAAGGAATCTTTGATGTAAGCAAAAATTCAAATAAAAATGTGTTAGTATCTATGTATCTTGGTAATATTTGGAATCCTTAATGAATCCATTGTAATTGAAATATTGAGAAAATATGAACAAGTTTACGAATTATGGTGAATCGATTCAGTATATGCTTCAAATGTCGGATTCATTTTCAATCAAAAGATATTTGCATGACAAATGATTTTTATGTATATTCCAATTTGAGTGGACTGGAGGTACACCATACAACAGTGAAACAGATAGTGAAGCGGATCAAACCGCGATTTCTGTATTTTATGCGACATACAGTTTACAGTTTACTGTGGATTCATTCAGGTGTTCCGGCTACGATGTTGGAGAGGCTGGTTACTAATGATGGTCCGGCCCTTGACGGACAGTTAATAGGTTTTGTACACCGGGGATCTGTTTTTGTTGGCCTTGATGCTAGGGTGCAAGGTTGGTTTGCTGCTTTGATGCTTTGATGCTAGAGAATAAACCCAAAATAAACATGGTGCGCTCTTGCGTGAGATTCTGAAGGATGTTGCGTGGGTGTGATGGTGCTTATGATCTTTATCGACATATATATAGGTGTAAATACTAGTTGCTTTGTTGGATTTAGACGTTTACAAACGCGGAAAATGGGTGTGGAATATATATTAATTTTACAAGTAGAGAAGGATATATGTGTACTGGTTCTGTCATTCGTGTGAGTTGTGTTAGGATCGCTTTGATGGTTTGTACTCCTTCTTAAGGGCGTCGACAATATGAAACTCAGGTAAATTAAATCCCTCAAATACATTAAAATTTCATTCTGTAGTTCTATAACTTCACTCATTGACTTTTACATTTGTTGACAAGTTGGTTGCTTCCTCTGCGGTCTTCGGGGATTATGCAGCGCATTAATAAGCAATACTAGGCAGAAGATATTTGTAGTATTTACATTCACTTCTTGAATAATATTTGTCATTTTAATTATTTTAGCTATTAGTAATAACGAAATTTCTATACAAAAATTAGTCAAAAACTTTGTAAACCATACAAAAAATGAACAATAAATTAAAATATAATTAGTCAAAACAAACTCAAAGGGAAAACTATTTTTGAACAACATTTGTATATATTTATTTGTTAGGACATTTTTTGTGTGCACTCACAAAATGACAAAATAATTGAAATTTATACAAGTTTTTGTCTTAAACATATCGACTAACTAAGCCTATTCAAAACTTATGTGGGAATATTATTTGGATAATGTCTATTGTCTAACTAAATTATCTTAAAAGTAAAACTCTAGAATTGTTTAAATTCTTTGAAGGCTTTGAACGTACAGAGGATTACATGCATCGACGTCAATGGCAGATTTATACAATAACTTTCTTAGAATATAGCTTGTAGTTTGTGTATCTTAGCCTGGTATTTAATACCCTTGAAGAAAATTAGATATTCTGCCGTGTGAGAAAATCTAGATAAAGATATGTATCCAGATGCACAGAAATAATTTAACTGAAGAATGGAATCTTCCCTTTCGTTTTGAAATGCCATTTTGCAGCACCATTGAAATACTTTCGAGGATAATTACAAGGGTATTAAGAGCTTCGGCATGCCGCAGCTTGTTCTTCCTAGCCATCTTAAAACTCTTGATCCTTAGACTAATGGAAAACTATAAAACAAATGCAGAAAAAGTTGAACTAAGTTGAACTTAAAACGAAAATCATACCTTAAACAACTGGACTCCTATCACGGCAAACATGAATTGCAGTAGGCATGTGACGAGCACAATATTTCCGATAGTCTTAACTGCGACTATGACACACTGAACAACATGCTGTATGTGATACGACGATATATATAGTTGTATTATTAATTTTTTGAAGGTAGTACGTTATACTAATGGTGGATAATGCTTAATTGCTTTTGATTGTGATTTTGATTTTCTTCTGCGCGCACAGTTTGAATCGGGTTTTAGTATGAACAGTTATACATAGTTTAAACTATGCCCAAGCCACGCCCATACACTTCTATTCCACGCCCATTTTCGTTAGGTGTTAAGAGAAATGCTCAAAGTCAAACAGATAATTGTTTGCAGTGTATAATTCAATAATAAGAATCTTCAGCTTGCGTTTTCTTAATACTTTTATTTCGGTGCACCCTACACCCAGCACTTCAAGGTTTTTCGGTTGGTATTTGCATAGTCTAGAGTTGATTGAGGACCCCTACCCTTCCTTGGGGTTATTTTATTTGACTAAGATTTGTAAAAGCTGCTTATTTGTTAATAAATTAAAAATGTACGATTATTTTTTGTGGGGTGGTTTGTATAAAGAAAAATCAAAATAATATTACATGAACTAAAACCAAAAAAAGGAGAACAGTTTTAATTGAAGCATTTAATCGAGTTTGAGAGAAAGTATGACGAAGTATGTGTAGGACTTGAACTTGAATGGAGTCTTACCTTGAGACCTTTGGCACGATTAATGGCTCTGAGTGGCCTTAGAACACGGAGCACACGGAGAATTTTCACGACTGAGATCGCATTCGAACTGCAGTTGAAATCGATGTTATAGTTTATGTTCCAGAAGTAAAATTATATCACAACTACTGGGTGAGAGTAGTGTTTCGATTATTGTTTACCTGGACACTAGGGATATCAATGAGACACAGACCACAAGTAAATCTAAAAGATTAAATGCGGATCTGCAAAAGGCTCCGTCGTGTAACACGAAGCCGTATGAAATCAATTTCAGAATCAGTTCTATTGTGAAAACTGCCGTGAAAAAATAATCAAATTTATTGAGTACCTGCAAAAACAAACGAACAGTGAAGGACATCGAATGAAAAGTGTTTCCAATATACGAGTACGCACAGAACAGTAACGCTCTCAACTCTAATTAAGCCTCAATCATAACTTACAGGAATCTTTTATCACTTGGAGTTGCTTTAATGGGTCGCTACGGGAGCTACTTACTTTGTTCAGGTCGTCGTTCGCCCTTAGGGGGTTCTCTGCGGCCAACATGGCTGAGGAGAACATGATGCAACATAGGATAATGTTGCCGAAATTGCTGTGGTTGCAGAGCCAATGGCAGAAGACACGAAATCTGTGTGGGAACAATTGAATATATATTTTTTTCATCGGCTTTCATATGAATGTCTAAGTTACAGATCAACAGAAACAGATAATATAAAAATCAAAACACACGGCATGCAGTTAGGGATCGCTAAAGACAAGTTAGAAAACCAAATTATAATGCAAAGAGGCGGCAAATCTATTCAAAATTCAACTACAAAAAGTAAGTTTCTAGAAACTAATACATCTTTTCCTTAAGTACTTGGGACAATACACAAAACGAGGTTAAGCAAAAGGAGATATACACAACTATACACAGATAACTCAAGGACAGTTGCACACACACGCACACACATGAAACATGGCACACGCACAGACACAAAAAACTATACGAGTATCATCATTCGTGGGAATTCTTTTGAATTGACGTGGAAACTAAAACTAAAAAATAATAATAAAAACCTGTTCGTTTGAGAGAAAAGAAAGAATGATGTGCCCGGCGGTATGGGTACGATTTTGTTGGCCGTATTAACCTCAGACATACGACGTGGGCGTGCTGTAATCATGCCTTCTTCATCCACTATATATGCAATTAAAATTTTATCATATATTATGTATATATATGTATGCCAATTTGGAAAAAAATAATAAACACATTTATGAGAATTTGGCAAGAGATCGGTAATAATTCTTATACTTTAAATCTAAGAATTTACGCTACAAATACGAGTATCTTAATGATAAACTATAGTATACGTCTTCTAAAAATATAAAATATACGAATAACATATTGGAGTAACATTTGTGGGCTTAAAATTATAGTTAGGAACAAGATTTGAGAGTATTTGTCCTACATTGAAAAATGCCAAAAAAGAAAACACAATCTTTTTAATTAAAAAAGGGAACGAATTCCAGTTAACCGATAAGTTATATAAGTATATATATATAGCTTTAAAATGCTTTACAGCTCGATGGGGGTTTGTAAATCGAATTTCAGTCACATGCAAACAACGAACTGCCGAATCAGAGTGCAAAACAATGTCAAATATTAAGAAAAAGTTCGTAAACTTCAATCACAAGACAAATGAACTAAATCAAATCAAATCAAATCAAAGAGTGTGTGTAGCTGTTTACTGTCAATCAGTGATTGATTTACCTGTTTGTGTGGCTGAAAATGAAAAATGCACTACCACGCGGCATGGGCTTTTTAGTCTTCTTCATGCTGACTTCGGATAAACGTCGGGGTCGTGCAGTGACATGTGCTGATACTTCGGAATGGGAGTCTTTTGATTAATAATTGAGTGTGTGAAGGTGTTTGTTGTTTTTTGTTTTTGGTTTGTTTTTTGTTCAGTGTAGTTTCCAACAAAATGGCGGCAGAGGATGAGAGGCGTCGGCAGCAAATGTTTCAAGGAATAGTTTTGGTTCGGTTTCTTGTTAGTTTTCAGTAGATTTCTAGGCATAAGCTTATAGTACTTAGAACCTACTTTCAGACCATAAAGTAATCTTAGTCTAGTCTTAGTTGAAAATTGAAATGAATCACAGAAGAGAACATACCTTCCTCCTCCTCCTCCTCGCACATTTCACGTACTTCATCATCTGAGAGTGTTTCGTGGTCCCTGGAATACAAAACAAAGAAATGTCTTCATCAATTTGATCTATCTGCGATTTCCTGTTCCCACATTTTATCTTCATCCATTTCGTTATGTTCCATATCTATATCAATGCTTAGATGCTCATCATCCTCGCCATCAATGGTCGGAGTGGGACTGTGGGATTTCTTCAGAGCTGGATCTTCATGCTAGCGGACAAGAACTCGGATTTTAATACGCCTAAGATTTATAGATTGCATTGGATACATACAGGCTCCTCCTCTTTTTCCACCTCGGATAACGAGTCGGCATCGGCCAAATTATCCACAGCAATGGCCAAGAACACGTTCAGCAATATATAGTTACCGCATATAAACAAGATAATAAAGTAAACGCAGGCCAAGGCACCATAGGAGGAGACACCGCCATAGGCATTAATGCCCACATACATCACGGCATTCCAATCCTCACCAGTCATGATCTGAAAGGATGTTTTTTATGGATAATAAACGCCACTATATGAGGAGTTGGGGAGTCCTACCTGAAAGACTGTGAGCAGACTCTGCCAAAAGCAGTCGAAATTCATTCGATACTTTTCCTCTTTGCCATCAAAATTAAATTTACCGCCAAAAACTTGCATGCCAAGCAATGCAAATATCACAATAAACAGGAAGAGCAGTAACAAGAGCGAAGCAATTGATTGTATCGAGTTCAATAGGGAAGCAACGAGATTTGATAGAGACCGCCAGTATCTGCGAAGAAAGCAAACGTTGTAACGTATATAAAGAAAATGGGAATCGCATATACTCACTTGGTTACTTTGAAGACACGCAGGAGACGGACACAACGCAGCACGGACACACCCAAAGGGGGCATCATTCCCGTGTTTGTAAGCAGGGTCTCCGAAATGCTGCCAATCACCACAAAGCAGTCGAAGCGATTGAACAGCGAAACGAAGTAGCCCTGAAAGCCCAGACTGTACATTTTCAGTAACATTTCGCAGGTGAAGAGGCCAATGAAGACAACGTTTGTGTATTCTGAAAGGAAAAGGAGTTCCATTCAGTGTTGAAACTGTACGAGTTTACCGAAGAGAGAAGTTGAGACTACCTTGAAAGTTGTCCAACCAATCCATTTGCTGATAATGCTCCGTGGCCAGGACGCCAGTGTTGAGGAACACCAGGACAATGATCAGCCAATAGAAGGCTTGAGATTTGACGGCTTTGCGACAGGCCCGACGCATTCGTCTGTTGACACGGTCGAAGTCCTTTTTCATTTTGCGCCATCGGGACTCAGTCATCTGGACTTCGGGCATTTCCTCTCCCAGATTCTCAGTGGAATCCATTTCGTTCGCCTGCTTCACCTTGCCATCGGCTATAAGGCCGCCCACAGCATCGGGCTCGATATCTTCGGCCTGGGTGATCCAGTCGAGATAGCCACGCAGATCCTCCTCGATCTGCTGCTTCTCGCGTAGCTTTTGGAAGTCACCGCGGTTCTTGGCCTTGTTACGCTCCTTGGAGAACTCACCGGATAACACACCAAGAATCAGGTTCATCACAAAGAACGCACCCAGAATGACCATGGAAATGAAGTACATCCACTGCCAGTCACTGCCCATGGAGTCTTGGATCTATTGAAGAAGTATTAACCATAATACACGAGGAATTGATAGATAAAGCATGCACTTACGCTGTAGAGAACATCAGTCCAACCCTCGAGGGTGACGCACTGGAACACCGTCAACATGGCCAGACCAAAGTTGTCAAAATTGGTGATGCCCTGGTTGGGTCCGTCCCAGCCACCGTAGCACTTCATGCCCTCCGGACACGTATAGCCCACTCCACAGGGCCGGATTTCCTCCTCGTATTCACCTAGATTCCGGTTAGGATCCGTTCGGATTGATTGTTTAGGTTTTATGCATTAGCGATTGAATGGAATGGAATGACATGGGATGAGAGGGTCTCTGAAGTGCCATTGGGTTTTCTGTGGTGAGTGTGTCTGTGGCGGAATATGCCGCATCTTTGGCATACTTATATTTGTCCCAAACATTTAAAAACTTCAATAGCTCTTTTAGCTGGTAGATCAGTCAGGAGCAGGTGACTGGAGTGCTTTTAAAGTTTATCTCTGACTTTTGGGTGTAGGTGTAATTGTGGAATGGAATGTTTGGACTGCCCTGGACTTCCTTTGAAGACTTATCTTCCAGTAATAGAGCTTTTGGACGTTGATTTTGTAATGCGACATATCTGGTAGCATTCAAGACAATTGAATGATATTCGTACAACGTATAAACATCGTACGATTCGATGACTCGATTCTTCTTACCTGTGATCTCATCGCGACACGCCTTGTGCAATTTACCGGAGAACAACTCAAGGCCAATGATCGCGTAGATTATTATCACGAATATGACCAGGAGTGCAATGTGAAACAGGGGCACCATGGCCTTCAAAATTGAATTTAGCACAACCTGCAGACCTGTAGAATAGCGTTATGAATGGCCAATATTCGGTTTGATGGTTAGCATGCTCCTTAGTTTGATTAGCGGCTTTTCAAACATTTAGTGCAAACACAGAGGTTGAAAACGCGGCACAGAAATTGCGATTTCGAATATCAAATTTCGAACTCCGGAAGATAATGGTGTAACACTAGCTGTGTTGATTGATTAAAAGCAGATAAACTTCTTCCCTACTTACTATGAACTATCGGAGATATTGACAGTAATATTTGTGCAGTGCACAATGGGTTAACGGAACAGTTTCAAATGATCTAACTGAAGAAAAAGCTAATTGAAGTACAAAAGTATGGTCTGAATGAATGGTCTGTATGTAGATAGTTTGAACTATCTAATATTTCCCCAATCTTCTTCAATATCTTCCATCTGTGCTGCATTTTAGCTACGAATCGCTCCGTAGTTTCTCGCAAAGCGATCCTACTAGGCCGGTGAATTTGTGATTTTAATTTGAGCACTTATTCTGGGCAGGTGCATTCAGCTCTTACTTGGTACACCCGATACGAGTCGCAACGGACGCAGCACACGAAAGGCACGCAGTGCCTTCACGTCGAAAGCATCCTTCATCAAATGGGAGAGTGCCGTACTTATCGCCCTGTAAAAATGTGTGGCATACAAAGTTCATACGTGTCTCAGTTTTGGATTGACTTTTGTTGGTAATTTTGATTATTGTTTTTTTGGTTTTTCTGATTGGCTCAATTTTGATTAAATTGGATATAAGGTAACATAGAAAATGGTTAAAACGAGGCCAGAGGGGGCCTAGGCGCTCTGCGCTTTTAACTGGAATATTTTGTATGCTTACCCTATAACTACAATTGTAAAATCTAATAAATTCCATCCATTTCTTAGATATGCACCATTATGTAACATAAAACCATATGCTACAATTTTCATAACACATTCCGCTGTGAATATAACTAGGAATACATATTCAACTTTTTCCTGTTATTGTGTTTTGTGGGTTTTGTTCGTGGTTTTGTTTGGGACGTACGGATGGGGGATTCGGAGTTGGTGGTATTCGGGGAATCGGGTTTTCGTATTGTTCAGTTCATTGGATTTGTGATTTGGATGCATGAGGTGGATATAAAAGATACGTGAAAGAAATGCATATTGATTAAAATTCCGTAACATTGTATATATAAATAGAACATAAATATCTGTGCCATTGGAATCAGCCAATGGAACTACTCACCAAGGTTTGATTCGTCACATTCGAATCGCTGCCCGGATAAGGCGTGTAAACGGCCAAGGCAACACAGTTGGCAAAAATTGTTAACAAAATAAGGAACTCAAATGGTCTAGCGAGGCGGAGTTAAGGAAAGTCAGCCGGAATATCTGTTACTTGTATTTACGAACCACTTCAAAGTAATATACGAGGGATGGACACTACTCTTAACTTATAAGACAACGCTACTTCTGTCAACAAGCATCCTTCCGTTGACTTCTGTTACAATATGAAGAAACTGCGTCACTTAGTTAGTGTGTAACAGCTATTGACAGCAGAAAAAATACACGTTATGGTTTAAATTTTGAATGATAAAGCTTTTCGTAAAATGGATGCCGCGTTCCATGGCAAAAATCTATTAATTAGACAATGAACTTCTCCCTCACCGGCCCTATTCTCTGGACCTAGCACCGAGTGACTGTTTCTTGTTTTTAATCCTTAATCCTTGCATTGAGCTAAAAAGAGACTATGTTGAAAAATAAAGTCGAAAAACCTGTTTTTCAATCATAAAGTCACGGACTCATTGAACAACCCTCGTATGTATATCGTAAATAACGGGCCGTGCAAGAACGGGAGCACATGGGCGGTGAACCACGATATATTCCTTAAACTGGGTTATTAGAAAGTTTTTAAAAAGCGGTTTTCGGTTATAAAAGGATACTTCCACTCTACAATGCGTATGCACATGGCTCGCAGTGGATTCTTCAGGCTGAGGCAGAAGAGCGCTCTCTGCGGCCGATCTGGCTGCGGCTTGCCACGGCGCTGGGGCCTCTTCTGGCCGGCGGCAGCAGCATTAGCTTTTTGGCCACCAGCGCCGCTGGGTCCGATTGTTGTGCCGTTCATGGTTTCCGGAATGTTTGCAATGCCCATGGCATCAATGCCTGCCGGAATGAAGGTTCGGATTTATATTTGTGTATGTTCTTCGCATAAGTAGCTCGGACAAATTATGAAATAGGTATTAGCAGCTCATGGCAGACTGTTAGTTAAGCAAAGACTCACCCATGATAGTGTTGCCGCCTCCGAGATCCGTTTCGGCGCCATCGTACCTCGCCGAGTGGGAGGCATCGCCGCCGCCGGCGGCTCCGCCATTGCCGTTCGGCGTGAAGCCGCCACCGGAAGCTCCACGCTCAAAGTCCATGATGTTGAAGAATTTGCCGGCACCGCCTCCGAAATTGTCAATCAGCTCTGCCGAGCTGGAATAGAATGGGGAGAAGGCCTGGGTGTCGTCCTCCTCCTCCTCGTAGTACTCGTCGACGTCGTCGTCGTCCTCGTCACCTTCAATGTCGCCGTCCTGCTCCTCCTCTTCGTCGTCGTCGTCGTCGTTATGGTGCTGCTGCCGCTGGGCCAGCTGCTCCTGCTCATCAATATCAATGGTTGTGCCCTCTGGCTCGTCTTCGTCCTCCTCTTCGTCCTCGTAGAACTGTCCTTCTTCAGCGTCGTCGTCCTCCTCGGTGATCCTACATGTCCTCCTAATGGAGGGCCGGTTGCGCGTATTTTTCCTTACAACCACATCGGCATTGTCATCCACATCGCCGACATCCTCGAGTGAATCATTGTTGCCACTGGCCCGCACGATCCGCACACCGTCATCCGCATCCTGGCGGCGCTCGCTAAAGCTCTCACAGTCGGTGTTGGTGTTTCCTCCGGCTCCGCCCAAGGACTGGTCCTGGTCCTCCTTGGCTGCGGCAACAGCCGCGACAATCGCCGCTGTCCGTAGGGTCTGCGAGCTGAGATCCGGATTGTTGGGATCGTCGTCGTCGTCGTCTTCCTGGCAGTCGTCGTCCCCAATGAAACTGCTAACGTCCCCGACCCCAAAGCCGTGCAACGTGCTGTTATCCCCGGTGATGTCGCAGTTGCAGCTATTGCTGCTGCTGCTGTCCCCTCCAACGGCGCTGTAGCTGCTGTCCTCGTCCCGGCCACCGCTGCTAAAGCTGCTGTTGGTGCTGCCCGCACTTGTTACACTATTCTGCGGCTGTTGCTGCCACGCAGATGCCGACGCTGCCGCCGATTGAGCTGCCGCAGCAAGGGCCTCCTCCGGCGTCAGCCGCTGACTGCTTCCTCCTGGGGCACTGGCGCCTCCTCCAGCCCCTGCGCAGGATGCACAGCTTGACTTCCGTCGCTTGCTGCCGTTCGCCGAGGCACTGCCCCCCTGATTTGGTCCCGATCCGCCGGCTGCCTCCCCGTTCCCGTTGCCGTTTTTGTGGCGGCGCTGCTTAAAGTCGAGTTTGTAGGTGCTATTGTTGACTATTTGACTGGTGACTGTGCTGAGCGCGAGTTCGGTGTTGCTTGGTCTCTTATTGGTGCTGCTCGGCTGGCTGGAGTCGTCAGGGACCTCAAGCGGACTGCAACTGCGGGTAGGAAGTAAAGTATTAGAGCTCGTCGATGAACAAAACACTTTTCATATACATTTGGATGCACTTGCCATTAACTACTTAATTCTAAAATAAGGAAAATGATTTTGTCATGGACTACACCAACTATTCTGTTTCATCAAAACGGAGAAGCTTCACCCAGACCATTGGAGAAGCTTCCTTTGTATCTAGACGATCTCCTTGGTACATTATAGAAACAGAAGCTTCATTTTATTCCACAAAAGAATTCCAAAAGGGAGAACTAATAATTAATCAAATTAAAATAGATCATAGTAAATTAATTTAAAATTATCCGTAATTAGCCAAAACTATTTGATTATGTGAGAAGTCCGACTTCGATTGTTCAAAAGTTGACGAGTTGTAGCTATCAAAGGGAAGGGGACAGTGGAAAATTTAAAACAACTTGAATACAAATTATTGACACCAAATTAGATTATCGAATTCTTTTTTTTGATAATTAGGTATCCCTCTTGCTTATTAATAAGCGAGCCGTAACGTGAGTAGCGATATTTAGTCAGAAAGTATATATGTATATATGTATGTATATAATCTTATGACTAATCCGGATTTCACCTAATGACAAATATAATAGCTGTTACCATACCATATCTCTCTTTCCCCTCGCAACAGCAAATACCATTCGGCCGCTAATCTCGCTCAATCCGCCAGAGGGCGCCACTAGACGGGGAAGAGTGAGAGATTGAGAGCGCGTGGCAGGGTGTCAGCTAGCGGAAATTTGTGTATGTTTGTACTAGTTCTTATAGCCGCTGAGAACCAGGCGATAAGCAAAAGGGTCGGACGGTCAGAGATTCATAGCTTTATGGAATCGGCTATTCGTGATGCGGAAATGCTTCCGTCTTGCTCTACATTTATCTACACGAATCTACCTTATATAAATAAGTATGTACATAATATACCCCTATAAACCGCAAAAATGGCCAAAAAATAAAAAAAAATCATGAATTTAGCTTCGGTTTTACGAAGATACACACGTGCTGGTGAATGCGCCCATTATTAACTATTCTCACTGTGAATTATAATTCCCAATAATAATTCCAATATTCCCGACATGCTCTTGAACTTCTTTAATAAATATTAATATGTTAAAGATGGTCCCAAGAAACTATGCATGTCACAGGTTAAGTCTGTGAAGGTCTGTGAAATTAAAACCCATTGTTCAGGCCAGCAGCAAATGATTGCCGCGTACTGTGCCAACTCCGTGCGCTCCGGTCCCAACTCACTCTCGCGCGCTCGGAGGGGCGCTCGGAAGATCTACGATCCACAATCCACGATCCACACGGCGCTCACCGCAGCATATAGCATAGATCATAAGGTTTAGGCCGCTACAAGCTGCCGTCGTGCACATACGCGCGCCTACAATTCACATACATATGTTATATACGAAAATACATGGAACATATTTATTGGAACCACTCTGACTTCTTCATTTGGATATTTTCCCACTCGTCGCTGGATACCCGCTACGGTGATCCGCCCTCCTGCAAACACCCATCATGAACTGAAAATTATGTGCATAATAACGTATCTTTCTCAAAAAAAAAAAAAAAAAACACATTTCGAAAATTGGAACTTATACATACTATTAGGATAAAGCAAAGAAAACGCTTTAAATAAATCATGCGAATACATTCCCAAATCAAAAGGCCATATACGGACACACTTAGGAGCACATCATTATGGAATGAGCACAGGGTATACGACAGCGATGTACAACACAGAGTTACGATAGCTATACGATAGTTGGGGGTCTTGATCTAACTTACTATGCCCTAGAACGCCTAGATGGTTCCAAATAATCAAACTCTTGCAATGCATTGTAAATGAATTTCTTTTCGTGCTCCCGCTGGAGTTGCATATACCTTTGTTGCAGGACCGAAGGCGTGCCTGCTCCCGATGGCGACGTTCCGGCTGGAGACGCTCCTGCTGATGTTGTCTTGATGGGCACAGGCAGCGTTATCGTCGGCGAGCGATGCTGATGATGATGTTCGGGCTTCACAATAACCACCTCCAAGTCACTTTTGGCTGCTGCCGACTTGCGATTATATTTCCGACTGCCTCGCGTCGGCGTCTCGGCCTTCAGATATCGCCTTGAGGTGGCCGGAGATGTTGGTGACGGCTTCCTCTCAATAACCAAGGTGTTATCATCGTAGGCTATGCAGTTGACTAGCTCTCCGCCACCCATCACGCTTGTAGCCGTTGTGGCTGTGGCCGTTGTCGTCGACGATGCGGCCTCATCTCGTTGGTCATAAAGCTTTGCCTCCTTTTGTCTCTGGAACTGCAATTGTCGTCGTCGTTGGGATGATGATGTAGTCGTAGTTCTCGAGCTTGTGGTGGGCTCGATTGTAGTCGCAGGCTGTTGGTTCTTGGATGGGCATGATTCATCGATGACGACAACACTGACTGGCGTTGAATCTTTGCTTGCTTCCCTACCCTTGTCCTTAGATTTATCCCTATCCTTATCGTTATCGTTATTGTATTTATGATTTAGCTTATTATTCGAACTAGAACTATCCAAGGCATCGTATTTGTTAATTGGTTGCTGTTGCTGTTGCGGCTGCGTCTGCTGTTGCTGTTGCTGTGTCAGTGAGGCATGCTCCTTATGATCTCCTATTGGATATTGATGGTTTCCGTTGAAGGGAGATGAGGTGTGTAAAGGATAGTTTATTAGTAAAGCAATGCTATTGATATTTGATGTGCACTATTAAGATGACTGGGGTGCTGTTAAAATCGATTGATTATAATTAGAGTAATGTATGAAAATGATTCAATATTAAAAGAGAACGTGTCTAGCTTTGCGACCATAAAGATCTGAGCTCCGTCGACATTTAAATTATACAAAAAATATTGTTTTTAGATTAAAAACACAAATCTTTAAAAATCATTTCTCATATTCACAGAGCTTTCAGTGGAAATGTCGTTCAACAGTTTGCTTTGAAGTTTTGTTTCATACTTAATTAACAGCAAATAATTGAATTCTAATATCAATCGATCAAAAAAAAATCGCTCAATTAAGCGCATGATGAATGATGATGGGAATCAACGAAATGGATGTTATTATTTGGAGGTGTGTGGGCAGTGTTCGTGTTCTGGTAGTACCTGTATTCATATTTGAAGTTTCCTTCAGGCGCTCAACATGGATTTGGCTTTCATTCAAAATGCACTTCGAAGAACTATTGTGGTCTAGAAACGTGTTGGCCAAGTGCCGGAATGCGGTCAGCAAGAAAGCCACATCGAGGGCATCAACAGGTGTGTTTGGTCTCAGACACAGATACAAGCACGCACTAATACACAGCTAAGCACTCTCTCACACTTTCAGAGACTCTCAGACACATTTATACTGAGGACAGCTTTTAGTATTGTTTGGCAAAAGAAAATGTTTCGCCATTAAATTGTAGAAGTTTGACGGTGGTGCTTGATTAATTTTTGTAAGTTTTATTGGTTAACGTATTTGGACGAGTTTAAAGCGACGGTTTGTAAAATTTGGCATATATGAAAGTCTGCGGTTGAGGGTTAGTTGTAGATCTATGGAAGATGGATTTTATTATACGGGTATTATTAGGCTTCTAATAAGTTTTCACTGTATCGGTTGCTTGAAGCACATTTTATTGGATTTCGTTTAATTCCAGTTGAGTGAGCAGACAACGAATTTCCATTAGTATTGATAGCTTATCAGTCATTGGGGTTTCGCTATATATAAACCTTTGACACACATACACAGGGACCATATATGTGAGTGTCGTGTGTGTGTATGTGGGCGTGTGTGCGTGTGTGTGGGAGAGCAGGCACCAAAACAAAAACCCACGCAATGTTTACATTTTCCTTTCGAGTTTTTGTGGCAGGCAACTGTCAGATGAGCAGTCATCTCTCAGAGAATGAGAGCCGCTCTCTCTCTAATCAGCACTTCTCTCTGTAAAGCTCTCTCCCAGTGCAGGAAAGCTTTTTGGCCTTTGCAGCAAACAAAATAAAAGTTTCGCCAAAGTGTCACAAAAGCATTTAAATATATATTTTTCCCTTCCTGAGTGGGGCACTGGGGAATGCGAGTACGCACTCGTCACTGATTAATATGGGTAAATGGTACACATTAGATGGCTGAAAGATGATCAAAAGGCTGGTTCTGGTCGAGGTGTGGACTATGAGGAAACGCCTTCCACGGGAATGAGGTCAAGAGCGCGCGTTTGGCCCTAAAACTAATTTGCTCATTAGCTTTTGATGGTCCGCCTGGGAAATGCTTTAAGCATACTTTTGTGAGTCGCCTCTTTGTTGGCTACTCCAAAAATGACTCTGTCTCGTTTGAAGAAGTTGGGGGCCAACAGGGGCATGTGCTGACCGATTGACCTACCCAGTCATATGTAATACCCTACACACACACTTTCCACACACAAAGATATATGGATATCAGACAACACACATGAGAAAAATTCACACATGTGAGAAAACTTTTAAAGACGCAATGCGAAGAAAAGGGAAAGCACTTTTCCACATGCTTCAGGTGCTTCCATTTCACTGCTTCACTTTGCAGTTTACCCACAATTATCACTGGACACTACACTTTCCGTTTTGTGGTATAAATTTGTTGGATTTTTCTTTCTTTTCTGTATTGTATTTTATTATTTTTCTCATACGCGACCAACAGCAACGTGAACGAGTTTAAGGAATCAGCCACAAAAGCACACTGTGCAGGAATTGTTAGCTTTTCACAGAGGCAACCATGAATGTGTTGACATTTGCCAGAGCTTTCAAGAAAAGCTTACGTTCCCGATTTTGGTGGCTTATCGATTGATTAGGGTTGTTGAAGGTTGTAAAATCGGATATGGTCTTTGTTGTCTGTGGAAGCTGTTGGAGCCAAGTGTAGCCATGAATGAATTAAATGGAATGGAATCCATATTCAGTTAAAGTCTTGTCTTTTCTTGCGGCTAAGAACACCTTTATAGAGAAAGAAAGACCACATTTTTACTACTTTTAGTTTGAAAATTCCAATTAAATAGAAAAAATAATTTCTCATAAAAAATAATATTTTCGCTGCACAAGTTCTTTCCAAGTCGAGCAATGCGAAATTTATTTTAAATAACCCTAGTTGCTAGCCTTTGACATATGTAGATGGACATACTTAGGGAATTTTTCAAAAATAATTAAAAATAAGACATATATAAGTTAATTCCTTTAGTTAATTAAATATTAATAAATATCGCATTTTTACTGTAAAATTAAATCACTGAATTATAAAATGCTTGTTCAGTGAGTGTGGCTTATATTTAAATGATTTAGACAAAGATTTCATGAAGGTAATTAGTGAATATTTAATAAGATTCCAGTGCAAAAAGGTAATCATATAATGGACCTACTCTCATACCATTTGAAAGCACTTCCTATTCTCAGAAATGGTTCTCAATAAACCAAATCTGAAATAGGAAGATGCCAAAAATTATGCTTAGCCCTAGATAATTTGTTTACCCAACGAAATCGCAATTGGAATTATTTCCGTATAATGGAAAACATGGGCAACATTCATGTCTTACTTATTTTTATCTAGGGACTTTTCTGTTTGTTCTCAGCATCAGTCCCTATAGATACTAAGAAAACAGACGATGCTGCAAGATTTCTGAATCGATCGGAGTGTCTTCATCCCGCTTGCACTCGCATTTGTTGTCAGACAGCTGATTTGGTCGAGCGCATGCCCACACGTAGATTTTGACAGTTGAAGAGAGGGCGGGAGAGACTGGCACTGACGTAGAGAGAGAACCGGTCGAGAGAGTGAATTTCGAATGCTGAAAATTGGTTCTGTCGTTTTTATGGGCATTTTCTGTTCGCCGTTTTCCCTCTGGGAAAATTCACTTGAGGAGCAGTGTCCTGAGTCATCGCGAAATATTTTCTGACGCCTGGCCATATAGTATCACCATTTATAATCTAAATTCAATTCTTTTCGCCCCTGGGTGTGTTGCCCGATGAGGTATACAATTTGGCTAATGATATATATCCGGTGGGAAATCGCCCTGTGATTTGTTGGTGATTTCCAACAACTTTTTGGAAATAAATGTTCACAAATTGTCATGTCAATTTGTGTTTTGGTTTTGGTAAACTTCCAGAACACTCTTTTTTAAAGCAGAATATTCAGACACATATTCCTCTGAAAACATTTGTTACTGATTGATTGGATGTTTCCTCTTCTGTCTGTATAGACAGCCATGATATTTGATTACCGGTTTTATGATTTGTTTAGTTTGGCACCAAGTTCTTTCGAGTTTGAGAACATTATTGATTGCGAATTTTTGCATATGCTGTATAAGAATGTAAACACTGATTCATATGGTTCTGGAATTCCACTTCGCTTTCATTATAATAAATCTCTACCATTGAATGGTTTCAGCTTAATACTATTTCGGATAAAAAACAAAGAGATTTTTTAGGATAAAACAATTAGGTTTTCATTTCGGCTTCCATCAGAAGAATTTTAATAAAATTGATTAATCCACGATTTAGAGGAAAGACAATAAAAACAACTCTATAACGACGGCCCATAAAACAATACTCAATATTTAGCTGCAACATTATTTTATTCTAAACATTAAAGAGCCATAGAATAGTGCCTTTTACAAGACAGTTCTCAGTAGAAGTAAAATCTGTTTCTATTGTGTCCCATGCAATGCTGTTTGGCTGAAAATTGTGTGTGGCTAAATATTATGAAAAACAACAGAAAATCGTCAGAGGGAAAGAACTATCGCCGAAGAGAAAAGTGGACTGAGGGGCAGGCTTATTGTAGGATCGGTGTTCGGAGTCGGTTCGTCGGTCATTTTCGTTGGGCAAGAAGATGTTTTCGGCGCCTAAATATAGAACAAGCACACGTAGTTGGATCTGTCGATGCGGCAGTGTTGTTATTGCGCTTGTTGTTCTCGTTGTAGCCCCCGATTCGGAAAAGCAGCAGCAACAAAAACGATCAGCAGACAATGAAATTAAATTTAGCCTAATTGTATTGCCTTTTATCTGAATAAGCATCGGTTTAATGTGCAAATACTGAAATATGCATTGCAAGAGTTTGATCATCATGGAACACTTAAAATTCCTATTTCTAAGCGAACCAAAAACAAGACACTGCGTCCTTGTATAGTACAAGTATCTGCCCGATGAAGTAAATGGCGGGGCAGCTTGTTCAACATTTCACTTACACGCTGATCGCTCTGTGTCTCCTTCGCGTGGCAACAATAAAAACACGCCGCAATTTTCATGTGGCGGGGCGGTCGTGCGTACCAAAATCCGAGCCAAAAGGCACAGGCAGCATACGTGGCGTTGATATTTTTAAACTTTTTGGGAAATATCTTCTCTTTAGCTTAATATATATTCCTCTTTTTGCTTTGGATGCTGTATATTTTCCACCGATTTTATCATTTAACCAATGAATAGTTACAGCTCTTATGACAGACACTCTTCAATAATAAACTATTCTCTCAATTTATTTTACACACAGACTTTTGTATATATTTTTATATATAGCTGCTTTAAGTATGCCAGCTCACTGTATAATATAGATTCATCCCACAAAATGATACATATATTTTCAATATATTCTTTCATTTGAACTCTTTCACTCTGGTATTCCTTGAGGAACTTCTTTTCACTTAAAACTGTATTTCCCAAGGAAATATGACTGAAAATCTGGGCTATATGCGATAGCGGCACGGAAAAGTCAATTTTCCTTCACCCGTACAGAAAAATTATTTTCTGTGTGTAGCTTAAAAATAAATCGGAACACACACGAGCGCGTAGCGCGGTGGTTGGCGGAACTCTGATGCGCCGAGCCAACCCAAACCAAACCAAATCACGCCAACGATCAGCCGAGAACTGTCAGATTGGTGAGATCGGTCGTGCCTCTCCCATCCCATGGCTGTTGGTGTACTCTGTGAGGTGGTATTTAATGGTTCGTCGATTTTGGTGGTATTATTTAGGATATTATTAGGTTACAGTCGTCTTTAATGCAAGCGAATGTTGTCTGAAGAGCGTTTCATGTGTACACCGATCCCACTTTATATCGACCGGTGTGTAAATGTAATTGGATAGGAATTGGATTCGCTAGTAGGTGTTTATAAAAGGGTATAAGACCACTTAAGTTTGATTAAAAATGCGTACACCCAGAGAAAAAAAGCCCTGAGCCGCCATTATACTTGCACCGAGAGTGAAAACATTGAAATGGAAGTGTTTTTAATTAGATTTTGACATTAATATGAAAATATACTTCATATTTAAAATAAAAACATTTCACATATACATTTTTTCAGCTTTTTTTCATATAAATATTTTCATATTTACCTTAAACTGATTAATTAATTTAAATA
This sequence comes from Drosophila lowei, assembly GCA_008121275.1. Taxonomy (NCBI): domain Eukaryota; kingdom Metazoa; phylum Arthropoda; class Insecta; order Diptera; family Drosophilidae; genus Drosophila; species Drosophila lowei. Next base: position 4,225,308 of record CM017779.1, read on the forward strand.
TGATGGTGTTTTCTTTACTATGGCATTTTTCCCTCACTTCGCATCAGAATTTCAAATTAATGAAGAAAAAGCCTCCAGATAAACGAATAAAGTCATAGTCCTAGTCGAAGAGTGTATTCCCCAAAACTTAACGCATACAAAAAAGCTCAAAAGCTCTTTCGACCTGGTTAACATTCGAAGCTTTTTTTAATTGCAACAAAAGCTGATTTTAACATAATGTTACCAGGAATATATCTGGAGCAATTGATACGCTATTACTGAAAAGCGTTTGCAAAGCCAAATAATTTAATGATCAATGCGTATTTGGAGTTCCTTGAAATGGTTATCTATCTTTACGAAATATTTGTAATTGCCTCAGTTTTCGCGCCTCGAATGCCACTCAATGCCTGTGGGTGGATGTAGCTCCCCACAGTAACAGGTAAGTGAAACAAAACTTTTATAATTACCAACTAAAGCAAAAACAGTGCTACAAAATCTAAGCTGCAGCAAACAGACCCCACGCTGTACGATACGTACAATTCAAACAATATTTATATATGTGCTTATGTCGGTGGAACACCGGTCTCGGAGAAGAAGGAGGGGGCGGAGGCGCTGGCAAGACCAACTTTGGTTGTGTGTTCGTTTGGAACACGTAGCATATTTACAGGAGTTGAACTTGTAAGCAAAACTGCGCCAACAGGAAAAGGAAAATCCGCACAGATTGTCCTTCTGCACTGGGGATGGATGGGATGCGGACCACCATTCCTCTTGCCAACTGCCTGCTTATACATACATATATTGTGTAAGCTTATGAATATAATTATGCGTTCGTTAATGATATAACAAGGGATATACCAGGCCTACGCGTACTCGTACCAAGTGGTGAACAGATAGATGCTCTCTCAATACTCTATAGCGCTGTTTGGAGTGTATGAGACATGGAGCTTAAGGAAATTCAGATCCTTTGAGTTTCTTTATTAATGCTAGCCTTAAGCTTGAGCCGAGGCCAATTCTAATATTGTAGCTCCTTTAATGTATATATTTAATATTATTCATGCTGCCAAGGCGATCGCAAAGTCGAAGAAACCTTTCTATCATCTCTTCAAAAGATATTCAATAAAAATGCAGGTTGTGAATGATTTTTCTGAGTATACCGTGCATTGAGGACGCGTACTTTTACGAGTATTCGTCTGCTGCTCATCGGTTCAACGTTGCGTATGCACGATATTAACTTGTCGGCTAATTAAAAGTTTTTGCTGCCTGCTATCAGAGTTTTCTTTTGCCAGCGAGAACGAACATATTCAAAAATCGCTTGCTGGTTTTTCTGGGACCACACATTTGCACACTCTTCTGCAATTGCCAACCTAATTGCATTAAAATAACTGACTGACTGACTGACTGGGAGGGTCACAGAGTCCTTCGCAGAGTCCTGGCGGACTTCATTATAAGTTGCCGTCTGCGGCAGCGGCAGCGGCAGCCGAGACCCACCCAAGCAGGCAAATGGGGCAACTATATTTCCTATCTCTCGCTGCAGGAGGAGGAAGCAACAAAATGTTAAACTTGATAATTTTCTGGACATTTTAACTGTAAAGTGACATTTCATACTTTTGCGACCTTTCTGTGGGGGGTCCTTTCCGGGCGGGAGACGGGCGAACTGTATACATAAACGTTACTGCAGCAAGGACGCCACTCGGCAGTCACAGGACTCTCGATAAAGTTGCGCAAAATGCAAATCTCAAAGGAAATTAATTTGTGTTGCAATGTGAAAATTGTGCTGAAATGAGATTTTAGCTGTGTTTCTTTTTCTTTCACTTTTATGTGAAACTCCAGGAACTGCAGGAGGAGCGAGTCAATGAGAGTGCTCCTGGATTTGGGATGAAGGCCAATAAAATATTGATGTTTCGAGAAAATAGTAAATGTTTTTTGTATGTTTTCTATTTTGGTTTTTTGGTATTTGATCGCTGCTGGAGCGAATGGAATAGTCGCAAGGAAATTAACCAGATACATTAATGTTTTTTTTTTACACGAAGTGTAGTATATTTTCGAACATGAAATGAAATTATAAAATATACTATGACATATGTACACATGGACACATGAGTACTCTATGGAAGGCGATGGAAAGGAAATCAACAGTTTTTTCCAACATTATCTTCACATACCATATCATACTGTTCAGACCAGGGCTGGCCCTCTACTGTTATGCGGCTAACAGAGCTCTGAGGTGCTCTTACGTTCCACACGGCGCTCCCCGTCTCGTAGCTCGTGAGCAAGAGGACAGTTTCGATCCCACCCCCGTTGCGATCTGCCGCGTCGCGCACCCCATTATACTGAATTATACAGCAAACGCCCCCCTACAAGCACATACTTTTTGTATTATCAACATCAACATTCAGTTCCGTTTTATAATCTTTCCGTTTTGTGTTTAAGTTATACTCTATTTTAATCATTGAGCAGCCGTCATATCCTTTCATTTGTCCACAACTGCTTTTCAATTTCCTTTAATGACGCAATCGAGTTTTTCTTCGTTGTTTTGTGCTCCCTCTGCGCTTTTCATATTTACACTTGGAATGTTTGCGCTCATGTCCTTTAATATTGCTTTTGTGGGAACAGAAAGCGGAGGAAAAAACGAGTGGCGGCTAGGGAGGGAATTAAGGGAAATACAAATACGAAAGGGACGGCCAGTCCACAGCTTAAGCCGCAGAATTTGTTTTCATGCGAAAGCGAGAAACGAGAAAAGGAGAATTTTGAGAAAGAAAAACGCGATGCGAGCGGTATTACCACAGAGCCAGACACAGACGCGTCACAGAGATTGGCAACCAGACATGGAAGTGGAACTTTACTCTTTATCTTTATCTTTTTTGTTATATTTCTTCCATGGCTAGACGCATTTCCGATTACATACATTCGTCCTGGGAGCTCCTTCCCCGTCTACCCGTCTTTTTTATTTCAATTGTAGGTGTCCGAGGTTTGGCATGAAGCATCCTTTTAAAGGTCTGGAAAAACGTACACATGTCCTTCTCTCCACAAATGAAGCTATAGGGTTTCCCTTTATAAAGATCACTTCTATGATACTTCTCAGTTCTAGGCTCTTGCCAGCTCTGTTTCTCTGTATGTTCCTATATGCTTTTTCGCTTAAGTTTTTCATCTCGGCACCCAGCTATCCAAATTCCAGATAGCGGACTCTCCCTCTCCTCCATTTCGCACACCATAAATCATATGTATATTTTCAGCTTCCCCATCTCATTTAGCCCAAGTTTCATTCCTATCGAGTACGAGGCTCATTGCCTAATTAAGCGACATCATGCGGAGCACATAAGCATGCAAATATCACCTACCCACATATTTCACCCCCCATTCTCTGCCTATAGACGACGCCTACCCACAAAGTGTTTCTTCTCTTGGCAATTATTAGCTTGGCTATAACAAAGGTTTTTATTTCATTGCCAAGGAAGGAGCATGGAGCCTGAATGTAACCAAAGAACAAAAATGTGGCTTGGCCGAGGACTAGGCGAAGACGGTGCCAGACCTTGGCCTACCGATGGAGCGTGGGATGTTTTTGTATAACATTTATCAAAGTCTGCAGATTTGCGTGCCATACAAATTTAAAATCTTAGATTTAAGCTGATTACACTTTATATTGCCATAAGTAAAGGGTTCAAGCCGGAATTGTTGAGGGTTAATTAAATAGTTGGTCCCAATCATTATTCTGAGTGACTTCATTTATTAAATACGAGACTATAAATCAATTGGGTTTGAGAGCAATCACACTGGTTGATCAGCCCTGGATGAGCAGATCAGTTCCTCATACTTGGATTTTGCAATATACCCGAAAAATCATTTTTACTCGGCATCTGCAGAGCAGATATCCTTTTTTCGACGTAAGTTATTAGTGGCATTCAATTTCAACAAAATGACCCATTGTCAAACAAATGTCAAAGGTACGAGTTATTTGGTAAGTCAACCCCCCATTTTACAATACACTAAGAAATGCTGGTTTTGAGATTTTGGAAATATACATGTTGAAAAATTGGAATTAAAAAGTATTACACAGTATAAAACAAGGTAAAAGCTTGGTTTGAATAGCTTTTAAATATTGATCCAAAACGGCAATAACCGAGAACAGACGGACTTGAGACAAAACGAGACAGAAAATCGCAAGCTTCAGTTTTTTAACTTCTTAAGACCGATCGATTTAAATATGCGTCACGATGAGAATTTAACCGATCTGCTCGAAGCAGGTTTCATTGTAAATTGGCCGTGAGTGAGGGCGTAGGTCATTAGAGACAAGGTCCCAGCGTTGGACACAATAGCCAGATTATCAGAAAAACCCTCTAGAAAACAAATATGGTTTGCCACAAATCTTCCGATGAATGATACGCCGACCACTCCGAGGTACAGGGTGTTGTTTCCGTCGTTGATAGCCAAAAACCACGTCGAACCGATGTTCCCCAATAGTGCAAGATCTTTAAGCCAATCCGTTAAGCCAGGGTCCGAATCGTCGACAAACTTGTCCACCACATCATAGATCAGAGGTATAAGGGTCAACAAATGGAGCATAGCCAATCCTGAGAGATCCGATTTTAGATACAACTCGATGTTAGCCATGGGCAACGGCATAACTTCCAAAATGGTGGACGAAATGAAAAATGCGAATCCGCCTTCTTCATCATCCGCAACTGGCAACGCACGCAACAGGCCCGCTATACCTTCCACCAAGCAAAATCCAGCCACAACATATCCATAAGGATGCTCTGCACTAGAAAGGTTGCCCATTGTATAAATACATGCTGCGATTAGCAACAGATTTGCAAATAGTCCTCCAATAATCATATTACTGTTTTTAGAATTTTAGTGCGAAAAAATGTACTGAAATGTATATATATTATATTATGTGTTCACTGCATGATAAACCGAATAGAATGAGTTGAAATTTGATAGTCTCCACACAGGTTCTGACAGACATGCCCAGGAGCTCATTAGTATCCGATTTCAATGCCATTTTACTCCCTTGTATTAGTAACTATTTGCTTCCATACCATAACGTCTCTTAATTTTTGAATAGTCATTAAGAGTCACTAGTAACAATTTAATGTCACGATTTACTAGTTTACAGGATATAGTAATTGTTTTAGCAAATAGTTTTTAAGCTTCAGTCAGCAGTCGCACTCTTTCGCCTGTAGTGCCTCTCGAGCAATCATTTTTTCCAACCAGCTACATTCCGCTCGGTCACTTTAAGCCCAAGCTGTAGTTGGAGCAGCATTCATGTGGGCATCAGTGCGTGTCCGTGTCCGTGTCGGTGTCCATTCCCGTTCCCGTTCCTGTGCCTATTCCAGGCCATCATCTACTCGTACTCCTCCATCCGCTCCGACTTGCACTTTTTTCAGCTGCAAGCGTCACAGCTGGCTCTGCTTCTTGCGCCTTCTGTCTCTCCATTGGGGGGGCTGCTTCCTTTGGCAGAAGCGTTCCCCTTGGACTTTTATTGACACTGATAAGTGTGCCCAGAGCACGGCAAAAAGGTAAGCAAAGCTGGCAATTTAAATTGAAATTGTTTGCCGCATCGCAACAGCAGGCAGTAAAAACGAGAAACGACAAAACGACAAAACGAAAACTACAAAAAGTAAAGCAGAGCAGAGCCGAGCAGAGCGGAGTCGAAGCAAAGCAAACGAAAAAACCTGGATGGGAAAAAATTAAGTGAGACAAAGTGTTTTGTGACAATGCGGAGTAGCTGTAGCTGCAGAAGCGGGCGGGTAGGAAAAAGGCAGACCGACCTGAGATTCGTTTGCTGCAGCTGGTGATCTGGTCGAGTGCGTGTTAATTCCATTTGGGCAGCATTTTTATTGACTAACCACACAGACACTCGTATTGGCCACGTCTCCATTCCGACTCTATTCCACATTGGGGACTTGGCAGGGCGGCGACGGGAGACGGGAGTTGGAATATGCGTGTCTTGATTGTTTTGTTTAACATGCATAAGAGGCAGAGCCGGAGATGGGCTTGAATCTTCATTTAGTTCGTTTATCTGCATCTCACACCAACTACTGCATTCCTGGCCAGGAGCTAGAAATAGCCTCGCATTGGCCCAAATATGTTTGCCTGCAGGATGCTCATCCTCCTCCTCTGTCAGTGTCTTCTCACTCAGTGCATTTTTCTGTTTCTTTTAGAATGTTTGTTTTCTAAAATTTGAAATTCCTATTACAACCAAATGGAATATTTTTGATTGTATGCTCCCTTCACAGCGTCTCACAATTTTGTACAGCTAAGACAAAGCTTTAATAAAACTTCACTCAGACAACAGGGCATTCTTAAAGTGAACAAGCTAGTTCTCTTATGCTGCTTATTTTTATACGACTTCGTAGATATTCTGTTATTCTGCTGGTTTTCTTTTCCCCTTCACAAATTTTTCAATTTTCAGTTTAATTTGTTATGAATTAATTCAAAATTGCAACACCATTCAGACCTACACTTCACACATTGGCAATAATTAAAAAGGAATTTCAATGAGAATGCTTTCAGATAAATTTGTTCCGTCAACGTTTCCAATTGAACTTTTTCGCTGGCCCTATTCGAGTATATCCCCTGGAGGGCAGCACAAACTTTGGCAATAAATACACGCATCTCTGCACTCATCCAGCACTTGCACGAACCGAACCCTCCCCTTGATACCTTTCTTGGCAAACAAAAGTTCGAAGCACAAAATAATATCGTACACAACGCATATTTTTCGGTCCTTCCTCAACTTCTTTGCACGGTGAGTGTTGTGGCGCAGAGGAGTCTTCGGAGGGGACGGAGAAGCTGAAAAGAAAATGGCGCGCAGAAAGCGGAAGTGCACATTAGTTGTATGCAAAAAGTTTTCTGTAAAGGGAAGCAGAACTTATGTACAGGAGCAGCAGCAGCCCCTGCAGAAAAAAGAACAGCAGTAGCAGCAACCCGCAAATAGAAATTTGTGGATGGTTCGCCCTGTCAGCTGAGCGGAAAACTCTCCGCCGAACTAAGGAACTAAGCAACTGCCAACGGAGCCCGCCCAACTGAGAAGGTGCGAAGAATTTTCGTGCACACCTGTGCAAAAAATGCTTTCAAGAACTTCTATATTTTTGCCTTATATAAATATTTCTCCATTTTTTTCTTTTTTTTTCAAAAATTTGGACATTGAAAGTTGTTCCTGTTGTTGGAAAAAGTGTCGGCGTTGCATTTCAATTTTCGTACGTTTTTTTGCTATTTAATTTTCGGGCTGCTAAGCAAAGTTTAAAATATGCATGTCAAATTGTTTGAATATTGCAGCCCAGTCACGATTTTTAAGTAGAACATCAGCCAGGGTAGTCAGGAGTATCAGCAGTAGCAGCAGCAGCATCTAAAATGCAGTCAGCCTGTCTTCTCTGTCTGGGAATGTTGCCCCACTGGCTTGTCTGTCCAAAGAATTGCAACAGATTTATTATTTACATGCCAGTGGGGGCAGAGAGCTTATGGGTGGCGGGAATGGTGTGGTGCAGAACCTTGGATGCCACTTTTGGCGGCAGGCACTAGGCGAGCGATGGTGCTAGTGCTACATATACTCATACTCATTCAATATTCTGTAATGTGAGTGAAGGCAATTCGCTTTGGAATTTGAATTTGCAGCCTGCCTGCAGGTATTGGTCATGAGTCGATTCAAAATCAAAATCATTTTTTCATATTTCATGAGCATTTGCTGTTGTTTTTTCCATTGAAGCGATTGTCTCGAAGAACCGAAAATTTTTAGTCGGTTTATGATCATTACCTGATGGAGTTTTATGATTTTACAAAAAGTTTCGTTGATTTCAAATAATCTTTTCTAAAATTCGACAGAGTCCGTGATTTCAACTCAAGTGAAAGTACAATGGCCTTTTATGAACCCGAACCTGCTCCATATGTATCTAAATTTCAGTTGTGTTGCTTCGATTGAGTGTGTTAAATCAGTAGCGAAGTCGAATAAACTCAACTTTTAAAATATTTTTTTCATCAAATTCACAAGCAAAGTTTGTCCAAGAAATACCTTAAAGAAAAATTTAGACATAGTTCCATACAGTGTCTGAAAAAGTGTATATAAAAACCCTTTAGTCCGTTTAGCCAAACTTAAGTAATTCTCATGTTGTCCACAACTTTGGGTAATTTCCAGCTTTAAATTATAAATTTCAACAGCATCGCCTCCCATCGAACATTCCTTGCGACAAGTTTATTTTCGTCGCCATCATTGCCATTCAGGACCATGCCACGCCCACGCAACAGTTGGTGCTGACATTGCAGGCTAACATTTTGGAAGAAAATCAAATGGAATTTATGGTCTCGGCATCGCTTAAGAGTGGAGTCGAGCTAAGGCTGGAAAAAAGACCGCCAGGCTAGCCTGCCATCTACTGTGGAAACCTATAAATTTTGTCGGACTGTAAGAAAAGGGCGAAAATGTCTGTCATTAAATTAACGCTAATTTGTTTAGTGGCCTCTGGGGAGACATTCACTGAAGACGGCCGAAAGCTAAGTGAAGTGTCCACTGAAGACTATCGGTGGGGTATACTTAATTTTCCATTCTTCTGTGATTTATGCTCTTCATCTCTGTACCTTTTCTCTGTCTGTGTCTCTGGATGTTTAAATTGAAATTTACTATGGCCTTATGAATCAGTTAAATGAATTGTAATTGCCAATCGATGCACCCAGAGTCCAACATACGAAAGCATTCATCCAAAATGTATTATGCAATGCGCATTGTTACCTCAGGAAGCAATAATTACGACTGGCATGTAATCTAATATCCGTCTGTGAGGATACTGAACTGAATTTTGCGGTGGGTAATCGGTCGGGGCGTATTGGGACTGGTGGCATGATGGTGGGCGGGTGCCCCTAATGTGTACAACATAAATTGTCATTGTTAAAGTGCTAATGAATTTTTGGCATGCAAATCTCGCATGTAATGTGTGCTATTATAACTCCAATCGTCCCTGTTCCTGCTCTGCTGTCACTGGGGGTCAGCCATGGCTATGCGGCATTCCGTTCGCCTCTCTTTAGGTGTTAAGATGGGCTTAGGCACCATGCCATGTGCCTGCCTGAGTTTGAGAATATAAGAAACGGTTTTTGGTAGACAGTAGGGGGCCAAGGCAATTTAATGTAAAGCAAAAAAGTCACAACACAAGCTAGTGGAATCGTTACTCAAATAACATGCGGTATTATTCTATACACATATATATATACATATATTTATTACTCACGGAAAATGTCAATATGGGATGCTCCGTAAGCCATTAATATTAGCCAACGCAATACATATATGTACATTTATATACATATACCTACAATATTTTATGAGCTGTCTTGCTTAACCGCAAAGTACTTGTAAATACGCCCGTTCTCTCTGCAATACTCCTCCAATTTTATTGTTATTTAATGCCCAGCCAAAAACAGTGCCATAATTTTATTTTACACTGCGGCTGAGAACCGCCCACACTTACGGTTATGGGTGTGTGCGGATCGGCTAAAGCCTCGTTGGTTCTATATGGAATTGCAATTTATGCTGCGCACAAAACAATTTTCCGACGCCTCAGATACCCTAGCAGCAACAGCAGCAACAGCAGCAGCAGCAGCAACAGGGAAAACAATGCGGCCCACTGCTTCCGAAAAAGACAGTGAATGAAAATTTATGTTGGATGCGTGACCGTAAATGCTGTGTGCGTGATAAATCAATTTTCATTGCACACACACGCATACCATTTTGTAATTGTGTGCAATTTGAGGAGGGGCGAATGGGAGAGCCTGCAGCAAAATGTACATACAATTTTAAGTATTTATGCCGCCCAGAAGAGAGGACTGGCAGTTAGGCCGTCGCCCGTATCGGCCATACGAATCGAAACGGAAATATTTGCCAGATTTCGATATTGTAATGCACCCAATTGACAATTGGCTTGCGAGATTGATATCTCTCTCCCCTTGCAACACACGCAACCCGACCCGAACAGTGACGGTAAATGTCTGATTATTTTGTGATTTATGCATTGCAATTTGAACCTCACCCAGATGTCAGTGCAAACGAGAATGGCCAATGCTGATTTCCACTCAGGTTAATTTCAATTAAAAGTCGCATTTGGATTTTAATTAACACAGTACAAGGGCATAAGTATATATGTATGTATGTATGTATGCACACGTTATGTGATCTGATATATGAACTCGGCCACGCACACCAACGCTGGGCGATTACGAAGGCAACTCAATCAGAGCTCATTTGTCGACAGAGAGTTTAAGAGATGTTTAAATAAAAATTCGTACTGCTATAGTTCTTACCTGTTACTTGTCCCTGTCTAGTCCTGATGGTAAATTTATTTTGATTTTGGAGCTGGAGAGACATCGATGGTAACATCGATGGCATCAATGTTTGTATAGCGGTCATCGATTCTTTATCAATGAATAATGAACCCCCTAAAATAAGTGGAAAACGAATATTAATGTGTGCAAATGAATTCAGAAAAAACATTTACTAAAGCGGTGCGTGTCAGGGTTGTCAATATATCCATTAGAATGCAACAATTATTTTCGTCGAATTTTTGCAAAACTCCTTTTCTGCCTTTGCGATGTTCTCAAAACTATCTAAAATATTTTTGTTTGTTAAACAATAAATACATTTATTTAACTGCAAAATTTGTTCATAGGCAAACCGTTTGCGAAAATAGAAAACCACACGCCTAGTCCGTTGAACAATATGTTGTGGTAGGATAACCCCTATCACTCAGTACACCCATTACAACCTATATCAGCCAATACGGCATCCCTAGCTTAGATTAAGAATCCATAAATGTACGGCCACGCCAGAAAAATACCGAAGATACGGGCACATGAAAAGTATGTAGATCGACGCTCGTTCATTCTAAATGGCGGATCAGTGGAATAAAGACGTGTTCGAAAAAGTATATTATCCATCCTATTTCACTCTCACAATCTCAGAAGTGGGCCCTACTCACAATGTGCGACATCGAATTAAACCAATTCTCGGTAGTGCAACTAAAAAGGTGGCTGTCTGGACTCGGGCTGTCAACCTAAGGCTCGAAAGCCGAACTGGTCGCACGTGTTAGCGCAATTCAACCAAACGCACGCGGCGACCCACCAGAAGGTTCGATCGGCCAAGCGGAGCAGCAGCAGTTGGCAGAGGAAGCACCAACTACGGCGCCGCCAGTCGTAGAAGAGGCAGCACCATCGATTCAAGACACAGAGGAGTTGAATGAAAAGATAATCGATGGAATTCCGGCTTCGGGCTTGCGAGATCAGGCTCGCATTCAGTGCTTCTCGGATCCGAAGCAAATTCTACGTGCATTCTCGGAAATCCGCCTTCCGCAGCGGAAGCAGTATGCCACACCAGTCTCGGCAGATGCTGCAGCTAACAAGGGCTTACGCTGCACCAACTGCAACTCACGTGGTCACTTCGCCAAGGACTGCTTCAAGCCAAAAAGGGAGCCTGGATCCTGCTACGCATGTGGGGCATTTGGCCACCTAGTCGGACAATGCCCGGAGAGAAAAAGCGTAACCAACAACAATTATGTAAGATACTGTAAGATTTTCTTATGCAACAAGATTGTAACACCATTAATTGCAGCATGCCTCATAGACTCTGGGAGTCCAATATCGTTCGTTAAGAAAAGTTAAATTTCTACAAAAACCATCCTGGAGCCAATTTCTGAATCATATTTTGGGCTGAATCGAAGCCAATTGAAAACATTTGGAAAAATGTTATGTTATGTTTTGAAAGGAGGAATAAAATGTTTTTTTCATTTGAACGTGGTATCGAACGAATCTATGAGTCATGGTGTGGTTCTTGGCAGAAATTTTATGAATGCATGCGCGCTAAGCTGGGACCTAAGCACTTTGAAAATGGTTACGTTAGACGCTGTAAATGAGAAAGCTAATAATCAATTAGGTAATAATTCAGCAATACCGATAGAAAGTGATAAACTGCAAATTAAAACAATGGGCAAACGTATGAGTATAGGAAAAAACGAAAAGTTTAATGATAACGCTAATAAAATAGTTAGAGATGAGGTGATTAAAGAAGCCAAAGTTGATAAAATTGTTAGTGACACAGTTAGTAAAGAGATTGATAAAATTGTTAGTGACACAGTTAGTAAAAAGATTGATGAAATTGTTAGTTATACCGTTAGTAAAGATGATAATAAAATTGTTAGTGAAGATGTTAGCAAGGATAGTGAAATTGTTACGGAAGTAGTTAGTAAAGCAGGTACTGAAAATTTGATCGATCATACCAGACCAATCAGTTATATAAGTGAAACAGGTACATCGATAAATGACGATGCGGTCGTTACTGATGAAATCGTTAGTAGCAAAGCTGAGGACACATACAATGAAATCATTGCTCCAGACATTTTTAATATCAATTATTTGGAAGATGAAAAAGTCGATTACATCTGCGGAGAAAATATAAGTCATGAGCTAAAATGTCAACTAAGGCAAACAATCGAAGACTATTATGTAAACACTGTAAGGCCAAAGGAACCTTTAGTTAAATGCGAGATAAAACTTAATTTAGAAAAATCAAAACCGTTTAGCTGTGCTCCAAGGCGACTGTCATATAGCGAAAAAGATAAACTGCAACAATTATTAGACGAATAATTAAAGAACGGGATAATACGACCAAGTGATTCCGAATACGCTTCACCTATCGTATTGATTAAAAAGAAAACCGGAGATATAAGGTTATGTATAGATTTTAGAAAACTTAACAAGACTTTGATTAAGGACAACTATCCCATACCCCTCATCGATGATTTGCTCGACAAACTAGCCAACAAAAAGATCTTTACGAAGCTTGACCTCAAAAATGGTTACTTTCATGTGTTTGTTAATGAGGAATCGATTAAATATACATCGTTCGTGACACCTTTAGGACAATTCGAGTTCCTCAGAATGCCGCAGGGTCTGAAAACGGCATCAGCAGTGTTTCAAAGGTTCGTTAACAAGATATTCGATGATTTAATTAGAGATGATAAAGTTATTGTTTACATGGACGACATAATGGTTGCCAGCAGAAATACACAGGAACACTTAGAAACGCTAAAGGAAGTCTTCATTAGATTAGCGAAAAACAAGTTAGAATTGCGAATAGACAAATGTGAGTTCTTACAATCAAACATAAAATATCTGGGGTTTTAATAAATGGGCAAGGTATAACAGCAGATGACAGAGGATTAGAAGCAATCAAAAACTTTCCAATCCCAGACAAAGTACAGGTTGTGCAAAGTTTTCTCGGCTTATGCTCCTACTTCAGGAGATTTATAAAAGATTTCAACTGTTGCCAAACCGCTTTACGATCTTTTGAGAAACGATACCAAATTTCAATTTGGTGAAAACGAATTAAATTGCTTTACAATGCTGAAGGAAATGTTAATGCAGGCACCCATTTTATCAATTTATAATCATAAAGACGAGATAGAACTGCACTGTGATGCAAGCGCTCTTGGCTTCGGGGCAGTGTTACTTCAAAAGAAAGACGACGGAAAACTGCATCCAATTTTTTATTTTTCCAAGCGAACAACTGCAGCGGAATCAAAATATCACAGCTTTGAGCTGGAAACAATGGCAATTATTTACGCTCTGCGCAGGTTTCGCATATATTTATATGGAAAACGGTTCAAGATTGTGACTGATTGCAATTCCCTTACGTTAACGCTCAACAAAATTGAACTCAACCCGCGTATTGCTAGATGGGCTTTAGAGCTGAAAAATTATGATTTTGAGCTGAGCCATAGAGAAGGCAGCAGAATGCAACATGTAGATGCGCTGGGCAGATGCACAAATATTCTTATAGTAGAAACAAATACGTTTGAAGACAATTTAGTTATTTGCCAAGCCAAGGATTACAAAGTTCAAAAAATTAAGCAACAGTTAGAAGAAAATGAACACAAGCTTTTCGAAATGAGAAACGGTGTAGTTTACAGGAAGAGTAATGACGGAAGATTATTATTCTATGTTCCAACAGAAATGGAAGACCACGTTTTATATAAATATCACAACGAAATAGGACACATAGGTAGAGACAAAATGATAAACATAATTAACAAAAGGTATTGGTTTCCAAACGTTAAAGAAAAATGTTCCGGTCACATTGAAAATTGTGTGAAGTGCGTTGCGTTTTCGCCTAAATCAGGAAAATAAGGATATTTACACTCCATTCCAAAAGGAAATATGCCATTTGAGCTAATCCACATCGATCATTACGGTCCGGTTGACTCGGGTAGATCAAAAAAGCACATATTAGTAGTTGTTGATGCTTTTACAATGTAAGGAAGTTCTCAGGCCGAGGTACAGCTTCTCAGTCTGTCCAGGGCCCGGTCCTCCCCCACAGCAAAATTTGTTGTGTGAGGACCTAAGGGGAGAGCCGTTCGTGGCGAAAGCGCGCCCGTGGGGTGGATCGTGGGACGGTCGGGCCTGGCCCGGCCACAAGGCGTGGGTGAACCCATGCTTGGGAGCTGCAGAGACGTGCGTTGGGGGTCATGCGCGGCGGGAGAAGGGGTTTGGATCAGATATCGGAAGGGTATGGGAGAGGGGAGCCCAGCTTAGCAGATGCCGCATGATCCACGACTCACATCTGCGTCGCCGGGTCCCCAGGGCGAGGGCCCAGCTTTGCGAATGCCGCATGAATCCACGACTCACATCCAGCATCGCCGGGTCCCCAGGGGAGGAAGGTATAGGAGAGGGAAGCCCAGCTTTGCGAATGCCGCATGAATCCACGACTCACATCCAGCATCGCCGGGTCCCCAGGCGAGAAAGGTATAGGAGAGGGAAGCCCAGCTTGGTGAATGCCGCATGATCCACGACTCACATCCACTTCGCCGGGCCCCCAGGGAAAAGGGAAGAGAGAGGGAGGGGGGTGAGTGACTCCTACGGGCGAAAGTTCTGAAACAGGTGGGTTGAGGTTGGTGTCTTTATTGTTTTCGGATCGTCATTTCCCTACTTAAAACCCCGCGCCTGCAGCGGGGGAAAAAACGACAAAAATATAACAGACAACATGTGGATATAGATATGCATTTAACAACTGTGGGAAAATTCTGCTCCTGAGCTTATACCCTGCCTACTGCACCGATCTATCCCCCCAGAGCTCACATACGTGAGGTGGCTCACCCTTGTTTCCCTTCTTTGGGGTCCTGGTATCCCGCGGCGGGTCCTCGTCACTTCGGCTTGTCTTGTACACGGCGTGGTCACAGCTTGTTTTGTATACGGCGCGGTCACAGCTTGTTTTTTTACACGGCGCGGTCGCGGCTTATTTTCGTACATCTATTTTGGCTTCCGCCGCACAACTCGGCTCAGCCCTCGGAGATCACTCTCGAGCTTGGCCCGCGCTGGACCGTGCCAGGCCTCGGCTTTTCTTTTTGGCAGCTTCTCTGCCGCTTCGCTGCTGCGCAGCTTGCGGCTGCCGGCCTCGGCTGCGTGGGTGTATGGATGCTTCGCCGTCGGCTCTCTTCCTCGGCTGCGTGGGCGTAAGACCGATCAGCGGCTTCTCTGCTGCTTCGCTCTCTTTCACGCTGTTTCTTTTCGTTTGCGTATGGCCGTTCTCTCTCTTGCTTTGGCTGCGTGGGCGTAAGAGCGATCAGCGGCTCTGTGCGTTTCCCTCTCTTTCATGTTGGTTCTCTTTGCTGCGTGGCCGTAGTATGCGTCGTAGTATTTCGTGTTGGTTCTCTTGCTTTGGCTGAGTACTTTTCCCTCTCTTTCATGCTGGTTCTCTTTGTTTGTGAAGGTTTGTGCCTTCACAACAAAGTTCGTGCGTTTATATACAACAAGAACAACGAATACACGAGAGGTCATCGTTTCGTAAAAAGACTACTTTAGAGCATTTAGCAAACCCAAATGCATAGTTTCAGATCGAGGGAGTTGCTTCACATCAAACGAATTCGACGAGTTCATGACAGAGACTGATATTAAACACATTAAAATCGCTACAGGATCGCCTCAAGCAAATGGTCAGGTGGAAAGAGTCAATAGAAGCCTTGGGCCAATGATAGCGAAATTAGTAGAACCAGAAAAGGGTATACATTGGGATGCAGTGATAGACAAAGTAGAACATGCATTAAATAACACACAGCACAGGAGCACAAGGCAAGTGCCTTGTAAACTTTTATTCGGCATAGAACAGAGAGGAAAAATTGTAGACGAATTAAAAGAAAAACTAGAAGAGTTAAATGAAGTACAAGAAAACAAAGATCTAACAGAATTAAAAGATAATGCGGCGAAAAATATAGAGATAGCTCAAGCGTGCAACAAAAAGCAATATGACAAGGGCTTACAGAAACCTAAGGAGTACAAGGAAGGAGACTATGTGATGGTTAAAAATTTTGATCCCCAAAAACAAAAGCCCCTATGTAATCGAAAAAGTTTTAAAAAATGACAGGTTTTTGTTAAAAGATGTAGAAGGTTTTCAAGTATCCCGTAACCCATATCAAGCCCTATTACAACCTATATCAGCCAATACGGCATCCCTAGCTTAGATTAAGAATCCATAAATGAACGGCCACGCCAGAAAAATACCGAAGATACGGGCACATGAAAAGTATGTAGATCGACGCTCGTTCATTCTAAATGGCGGATCAGTGGAATAAAGACGTGTTCGAAAAAGTATATTATCCATCCTATTTCACTCTCACAATGTGGAGTGTGTTACGGTTAATGAGCCGTCCGTTCATACTAGAGTTGCGTTATGCGTTCTTGCGTATTGCCGAAAACGCACTTCTTTTTACATAGGCATGGGGGCCTAGTGGTGGCAAAAGTAGCGTTATTTTTAAGCGCAGGTGCGTTTTTTCGGAATATTCGATTATTTTTGCGCCGTTTTGCCTCTTTTACCACCAATGACAACAACAGCAGTACAAACTATGGCCGAGGGAATGTCAAATTATGCATATACATATGTAATCCCTTAAATAAATACTTTAAACCAATCGTATCTCTAGATAAGAGCTTTTCGTGGACCCCTGTGGCTATGCTGGATATATAGAAGGAGAAGAAATTTGTTACATATACTGGATACTTGAGGAGTATAGAGATTTATTAGTTATGTGGTGGATTTGAATATGCATAACGACTATGAGGAAGCATTTCTGACCTCATAAAATTATGGTGCATAGTACAAAATTTTTAAAGAGACTCCTGTCCAGGAGTAACGCTATTACAAGTGAATTTCATAATTTCGCTTCCAGCGGCACAGCGCCCCCAAATAATACATTCCGGCTTGATTTCATATCAAATTTGACTTTGCGCACTGGTCACCGAGCAAAATATATGGCACTTTCCCGATGCAAAATTTTGCTGATCTGAGTAGAAGGCTTAATGGTGTCTAATTCATGGATTTTTTTCATGGAGGGTCAGGGAAAGGTCTTCAGCGATTTATAGTATTTTGTGTCCATCGATGGCGAAGGTCACACTGTCAAATCCAGAAAAATATGTTTATTTCCAAGGTTCATATGGACTTGTAGCTAACATTTAAAGCAAGCCCCAGTGGCCTAATGGAGAAGGCACCGGCCTCCTAAGCCGGGGATTGTGGGTTCAAGTCCCACCTGGGGTTATCTTTTTTTTCTTTTATTTACAAAGATCGTATTTGGGATGGATATATAATAGGGATCAGATCTGTGGCGGTATTCCGCAGCGACGAAATCAAGGGCATTGTTTATTGTTTAAGATTCGGTTGATGCTGATCTGCAATATTTATAATTTAAAAGCAATTGCTTCCTTCTGTGTATATATTTCTATAATATTTCGAACTTTCTAGCCAAAGAGAATACAATTATATTTCTGCTCATTAATTAAATAATTGCCTACCTCTCTTTGCCCACCCGTGCTCTGATATTTATGATGCCCCAGACGAACCTTATGTGACTTTATACCACACACACACACACAACTGGTTACAGATACATACATGTCCTCACGTGTGACCCCAAACCCCCATCAGCTCCACCCCCGTTTGCCACTCTTGACTTTTAATGCCCCTGCTATAAATGTCAAGTCCCGCGAGGGCGACACGCCCTCCCAGAAGGAAATGACAAAGACTGGAGGAAAAAACCACAGCAGCGCACAAAAGTGCCAAAAAAGAAGAAAAATAAAAAATGAAACAACAACGGAACAAGAAAACAGAAGGATAGTTTCCAAAGCCGAAGATTACATACTCCTTAAGACCGATCATTCCCATAGAAGTTAATGCATATGTGATTTTTCGTCATCAGAGCTATGATATAGTGATCTGATCTTCTTTTTTTCGACTCCGACATGACAGTAATTGAGTGACTTGAGTTTTGTGTTTTTGGCTTGTGTTTTGATCCAGATCAAGAATGTGTATACTATTTGGGAGCCCGAGATTATTAATTTCCACATTCATAGTACCCTTCGCAAGGGTATTAAGACAACAGCAACAAAAGGACTTGTCACACATACACCAGAGGCACCCACAAACAACCAAACAACATTAAGAAATTTGTAGGAAGCGAATGCGTTTTATTTAATTTTTATTGCCGTCGACGATGCTCTGGTCCAATTTGTGAGTGTGTCGGAGAGTGTACGAGTATGGGTGACTTTATATATGTGTGCGAGTAGGTGGGTGATGTGTGTGAGCAATAAAGCATTTAAGAATTATGAGGGAGGAGGAGGCAGTCGAGCAACAAGCTGGGAAACAATTAGCCGGCGACCCACGAAAGTATGCTACAAATAATAAAGAAATTGCGAGGCCTTGACAGACCGAAAACGAAGTGCTCTACTCTGTTCCCCATGCAATCTGTAATCGAGCTGTAGAGTTTATATGATTAGAAAAGTAGTACATAAGAATTGTAGGGACAATATGATTGAATTTGTTTTTTTTATATCCTTGAAAAGTGGGTGAAATGACCGATCTAGCAGGAAAAAACCTATAGCTAAACATATATACAACATTACTGAAAGATGTAGAAAAAATAAAGCATATAATCCAAAAAAAAAAAAACAACCGCAATATCTTGGAAGAATTTTAAATTGATTCCGCTAAAAAAGTTATTGTAATTCCGCATTCCTGCTAGATTGGTAACTTCCCCACTGTGCGTTGTATCAATTCTTTAGAAAATAGTACCAGATATTAGGCATTCTATCTTTTCTTTAAAATCCATTTTCAGTATTGCTGAATAATAAACATAGGGTTTCCTCCCCTATTACTATAAAAGGTAGTTTTCCTCAAATCTTGCCATATTTCACCCTCTTCACATACTTTCACTGCTCTACCATTCCACATGCCCTCCTCGAAGGGTATGTGATTGTGTGTGGGCAATTTGCTCTCATATTTTTGTGCAAACCGAGTGAAAGAAATTGAGATGGTCGACGTGATGCCATTAAAGTGGTACAATCGTGACCGGGCACACCCTCCAGGAAAGTATTTCTTCGGCTTATGATTAATGCCCTAATGAGGCACACAAACAACAACAGTGGTAAAGTAACACCAGAGCGAGGACGAGTGCGAGAGGGGGAGGAGTGGGGTCGAAAGTCGGCAACGGCAAGTAAGCCGCACAGGATGCAGATGCAGGAAAAGTTTTGCATTGCACAACACCAACAACAACGACGATTCCAGAACCAGGAACAGCAACAACAAGTGACAAACACTCATGTGCATGGGGGAAACCGAAACACCCATCTCGCTCTCTGTCCCGTTGGCCAGTGTGACCGTTGCAGGGTTTCAAAATTAAAGGCCAAAACTTTGCCCTGTCCTTCGGTCACATCAGCTCGTCCGTGAGTTATGCAAGTGACGTTTCGAAAAACGGGTCGAAACCCGCAACAACGGCAGTGCAGCAGCAGCTATGAACACTGGTGGGCCGGTCCTCTCTCGTCCTCTCCTCTCCTCTCCTCACAGCCTTTCTGATTCGGCCATTCGCTTCGTTTCTCTCTGTTTGCCTATAATTAAGCCTAATGTACGCTACGTCGACATTTTAAGCATCTTTTCGTAGCACTGTTGCTTGTTGGTTGTTGCTTGCCGGCCGTGTCTGTTGTTGTTGCGGCTAGTTTTTGGCTTGTAATTGGTGGCGGGCTGTGGGGGAATGTGCCATCCACCATCTCTGTCGGTGGTTTGGTGGGTCGTTGGTTGCCCGCAAACAATTATTTCCGCACAGCAGAAAGCGTTTGTTGGATCAACAATAAATTCGTGCAGCAGAGATTCGCTGTGGGCGGTAATAGGTACAATTTTTGTTAATTAACGATACAATTGTTTCGTGGGATAAACTCCACGCAGTAAATAAGCAAGATATAAAATAAATATAAAGATAACGGAGCAACTATTCCATCAGATTTGAAGCTATTTAGATGAAACTTTAGACCGCCAACTGATTTAATTGCAGAAAGCATACATATAATTCGGACCCTCAAGATAGGATCAACCGATTGCTATTTTACAGGTAGACAGAAAACAAAATCTGGACAACCTTTTTGAATTGAATTTTCCTCGGTAAAAATAATAAAGAAACTTTCAAAAATTGAATTTTGGCATATTTTAGGGATTCATTCTACTTTTATATATACCGTTATACATACATTTATGTTTGTATACTTATTGATCCAGAAATATCTTGAAGCTTAATCTTTTTGCTTTGCAATTCAAATGAATTACTTTTGTGTTGTTCGATAAATAAAGAGAAAAAGGACTATTTTTTCGAGCTTGTACCCCATTACTTTTGAAATTCCTGTCACCCAACCCTTTGGCACCCCAAAAATTAATCATTTATTGGGTGATATTTTCCTTGTATTTCTGTGCCACCCCGCGAATTCAATATTTACTTGTTCCAACCCAGCAACCCACTTGTCGCATAAATTGCTTATTGAAAAATGCCGCCAAACGTGACGCGCTCCGCATATTAAAAAACATTTATTTTCCGCAGCCAACGCTGAACCCTGTCTGGCTCATAAAAATTAAATACCAGAGGACCGAAAAAATATTGAAAAAATGTACACAAGGTTAGTCATAAACGGAAATCAAATGAAAAGGTCAGAAATGCCAAAAAACCCTCAATTTGCCAGGCGCTTCGCTCGTAAAAATTCGAACAGCGAGCCGCCGATCTCTCGCGCCCTATTTTGCCTACTCCCTGCCGCCGACGCTGCCCCTGACCCTAGTCTTGTAAGTGTTAATTTATTTGTCGGTTGATTACAACGTGCTTCCGGCAGCCCGACGTAGTGTTGGCTGCAAAAACAAATTAATTTTTATGTCTCTGTGCGGGGGCATAGGGGTACAAACACATTTTGAGTAATGCGACGGCCGACCCCAAGCCGGAAGTGTATTAATTTCCGACCAGAGACAGGAGCTCCGGAAAAAGGAACGTCGGGTATCAAGGTGAAGGCTGATCTGTCCTTTTGCTTTGGAACTGCGGAGATTATGTTTGCGTATGGTATTGTGGGGTAGCAAGAATATCCTTTAAATTTATCCATAGGATATTATAGCTACGCCTGCCTACCGCCTCTCTTTAATCCCACTGAGCAAATAAATTAAAAAATCAAATGATGTATTCAAACTTTACTATGAATATTTATTTATTGAAAAATAGTTTAAGCATTAAGCATTTTTGAACATGTTTCCATATCTTTATATATGAAATATCTAATAATTATTTATACACACATTATACCTACATACAAGCTTTGTATATTCAAATGCACTTTTTTATTAATTGTCCTTTGTGATAAAAAATGCCATAAAAAACCATCAGTATTGAAACAGCAAATGCGAGTCACCGGTCCTCTAAGGCGAGGATTATGGGTTCCAGTCTAACCTGGCATGGTGATAGTGTCGTGATGTTGATGATTTGTTGTCTTCCTTTAGTTATGGCCACTTAGAAAATAGTTCTGTGCCTGTGCCTCGTCGACATAGGAATGATTAGGTCTTAGTCCCAATCTAAGCATGCGTTTCCAAAATAGACAAGATCACTTTCTATTTGCATTTGGAATTAGAGCAAGTTCAAATTTACCTACGTTCTCGGTCATATCCTGAAGATTTAAATCCTTTCGGCTGACACAACGCCTGGCCAGACTAATGCCAAGACAAACAATGTCGAAAGCCAAGTATTTATTCCCATTCTCTTTAGCCGCTTGGACAATTATCAGTTTCACATTTCATTATCTAATCACGTCGGCCTTCTCGTATGACACCCAAAGCCCAGGAGTCCGAAGGAGGAAACGAACCGGCCAGAATAAACAGTCGACGGCCTTGCGGCAAAAGTCGGTCAATTGTCAGTTGTCTGTGGGCATAGCCGTTGGTATGGGTCTTCATGTGTTATGGGGCTGGCTGGAATCGGGGTGTGGAATGTTGGCTTTGGCCAAGGCAAATGCATTTTGCAATTAATTGCCATAATTAATTAGGTTTAAACGAAACATTGCTCCAACATACTTGCAGATATATACGATATATCTGAAAGCAGAAACTACACTGAGGGAAAAACTCCTAGCAGGAAACAAATTACTGAATACCTATACTAAAGAATTTGGAGTTCTTCAAGAGTAGATCTGATACAAATAAGTGTATGTTCTGGACCAGTCCATTCTTTACTTTTCTTACTATATGTTTTAGTATATATATGTCCCGTTTTGCAAGTAGATTCAATATCTACGAAGCTGTTTTTCTCGCAGTGCATATGTATAACCTGATGTCGTGTCCTTATCGGCTTGCGTGCTGGGTAAGAGGTAAGACGATTGCGGCTGAAATGTTGGCCAAAGAATGGCGAGACTCATCAATTTCATTGATATGGCTCTGTCCCGGGATATTGTAATTAATCCTTAAAGTTCTCGACTTGAGTTTAAATTCAATTAAGCTTTAATCAATGGCAAGCCAACTGCGAACCACGTACATATCCTGTTGCACCATCCCCATCCCCAGCTGCGCCGCCCGCACTCTGCTCCTCACTGACATCATAACGACAGCCACAAATAACCGCAGGATAACTTCATTTGCATGAGCCCTGCCCAGACCATGGATGGACTGGTATGGGACGGGATGGGACGGGATAGCATGGCATGGTCTGGACAGATGATGCCCGGACAGACGAACAGACGAATGGGGCGTGATCGAGTGGGGAGTGCAAACTTTTGTGCGTGGACGCGGGAACGTAAAAAAATGCAACTCTGAACATTTGGAAAGCCGCCATATAAAATATTATATATTTATACTCATGTGGCGATGTATCTGCGTATATATATTTTTATTATGTCTCTCCTCTTGTCTGTTTTTACATTAAAGAATTTTATTATTGTTGCAACTGCAGAATAACGACGACCGATGCTGCAGTTGCCGTTGTTCGCTGCTTGTAATACATGCAAGCGAAAATTTCTTACATTAACCGATAGTTAAAAAAAAATTGGATGAATGCTAGCAGGGAATACTCTCATAAAACCTGTAACATGGGCTTAAAAGAGTGCAATTCTAGACAATTATTCGCACAATAGAAGTATCTCATTTTATTGAAACATTTTCATCAGACATCTCTGCTTCGAAGCTCATCTAAGATCCTTATAAAATATCTACTGAAATCATACCAGTTTTCTTTGGAAATTTAAATTAAGTGTATATTGAGTGTGAAGTTTTCAACTACATCTCCCGTATCGTATGCCTCATTTTCCGGTAAGTTCCTTCATTTACGCGTTGTCATAGCAATGCAATAAAACGCTTGCCATATGAATAAATAAATACAAATTAAATGAACATTGTGAACTTTCACAACAGCGAAAATGCATAATTGTCGTGAAATTAAATGTCGAATGAATATCCTCGAAATGGGTAGTTTGAGCATTTCATTGAATTACGTTTGGGTCTGAGAATCTCATAAATTAACCAGAAGTGTGCTCAAGACACTAGTAAATGGTCAGCAAATGGCCTAGGATCAAGTCGATTTGCATGGAAAAGTCATAAACTTTGACTAGCTGCGACCAAGAAGGGTTGAAGGTTAGCGCACAATTTCCACTAAGATGTCAAATAAAGAAGTCGTTTCTGACATTGTCTACGGGTAGGCCCTATTTAAAGGCCATGCCTTGGGTTAAAGCTCATTTTACAGCCGGGGAGGATACATCATTATCGACATTAACAACAAAAGGCACTTTATTGGCATCATCAGCAGCAGGCAACAGGAGATGATTGCAGATTGGTAGCCACCACTGCTGCATTTGGCAACTCTGTCATGCGTTCTCCATTGCGGCGCCGTCCTTATCCCTGCCGTACCCATCCTAGCCAGAGCAGGAGGCCCGACGACACTTTGGCCACCTGCACAAAGGGCTATCTGCTTTCCTGTTGATAGATTGCTGTGGACGGCTGTGGCTCCATGCAACATTACACTGATAATATTTGCCACGCCCTGCTCCTATGTCCGAGCTCCGGCCCAGCACGAAAATAGGGGTCTGAAAGTTTGTGCTTAAAGGTTGCGGTTGCTGGTTGGCCAGAGTGTCCTGTGGCGATTCGAGAGGATGACTTAAAGGTTGATTAAGATGCGAGAGGAAGCTGGCGAAATGCGATTCGGGGTTAAGTGGACGGCTGGCTGTTGTATACCTACTTCTTCCTGAAAATTGATGCGAATTGTGTGACATTTGATGGGGCTATTGCATAAGATTGTGGTGGTTAAGGAGGAGTTGGTTAGATTTGTGTCAGTGGGGTTATGACTTAGAGGGGTTATGTTCAGTAGGTTTATCTGCGATTCGGTAATGACAGAAAGAGAGAGTTAAGGAGGAGAAATGTGGGAATAGGTATATGTACATAAGACCAATAAGGTCAGGGAAAGGTTTGGTAAGCATTGTTTGGTGAATAGGATACGTTGAATATCCAGTTGAATAAGCTTATATTATAAGTATTCGAATATAATACGCTCGCTGTGCTAAATACTCCCCTATCCTTATGTTTTTTTGTATTCTGCCGATTGTGGTGTTGTTTGGTGCTGTGGTCGCTGCGGGAACAATCTCAGGGTGATCCGATTGGCTCTACCTAAAGGGACTATCAGACAGACAATAAGCCACCATGGATACATGACATTCGGGTATAAGTAATTTATATTTCATTATTCAGAATCTAAAGATTTCACCTGGACGCTCTTTTTTCCAGCTACATCTTAATTTGCCACAATTTCTAGTAATCCCAGTCTGATATACAGTCCAAGTCCTGAATAACATTAATCAAAAGTCTGGAAAATACTCAAATGCTTTTCCGACAAAAAATACTCATACCAAAAGTGCATTTTCTCACCCATTTTTTTTTAATAATGGAGTTGGCTCTTTTATGAAATGAAGGACACCGATCAAGGATGCCTCGTAATGGACATCCTTCCCGCTAAGCCATCCAAAAAAGTGCTCAAACTTTTTGCGTGGCAGGCTTGTCCCTGACTATTAGTTATCCATGTTCAGTTTTTCAGGGTCTGTTCCTGTTGCGACTTGAGTCAATATTTTTTTTAAATATTCCTGGTCTACTTCCCCCCATTATTTACTGGTGGGCTCCCTGGCCTCCTGACTTTCACTCGAGCCCGTCTTGCCTCGCTCCCTCCACTTCACTGCGTCCTTTCACTGCCCGGTGCGATAATCCCGGATTGTGCCATGTGAATAATGATGTTCCAGATGCTGAGGAAAAAGTCGCTTAACGTTTTTTTCTATCTTTCCCGCAGCCATTGAGCATTTTTTCACTGTCGGCGAATCCGGGAAGGCCGCGTGCTGATGACAGCTGAATAATAATAAGAATATTTTTTAATATTCACATATGAGTTGGCAGTGCAAAAGAAAGTGACTAAATTTAATTTCAGTATTTAAATCAATCTTTAAAATAGATATTCTGGTCCGAAACCAATCCATTTAGTAAATTGAATTTGCCACCCGAAAATATTTTCCAATTAAACTAAAATAAAACATTTCTCACTTAATTCATGCCAGTTTTTAATTGTTTGCATTCAAATTGGTATTCATAGAATGCTCCGACCATTTTAAACTAAAGCCCCGCCTCGAAAAACATGCACATCCCACATGCCTACAGGAAGAACAATGACGCAAACACATGTTATGTAATTATAAGCAATCATTTTTTGGGTTGCTGCGCCACCACCACCTGAAAGCCCTGTGCACGGAAAATGCAAATAAAATGTACACAGTACATATACGCATACATATGTATATGCATATGTACATATATATGAAATTAACAATTTTTGTGGGTCTGGAGGAAGAGGCGGCAGACTACGAATTGTGTAATAAATGTTTTTCCCAGCTACAGAACGGAGACAGCGACAGAACAACAAACTTTAAACACAGGCCTGGCCATAATGGGCCACAGCCACTGAAAGCGACAGGCTGCCCTACAGAAAACGAGAAAAATATTAATGCCGCCAAACAGAAGAACCGTTTATGCAGCGGGCAGACTGTACGATACCGTGGTGGGAGCTATTCGAATAATTTATCGCCTAATATATCGATTCCTCCCAACGATCACGCGTTGCTAAATACCCGTAATTGCTGTATTTGCTATAAGTTAATAGTATTTGCATTAAGCTATTTTGAATATGAATCATTTAGGCAACTTTCAACACTGTCACTGAACTGAAGCATGCCTGTCCATTGCACAGGGTATGTGGCATGTATGACCAGTTTGTGCTGCACAAAAGACAAAACCGCAACAATTTACAATAATTTACATACAATTCGCAAAAATAAAGTGGCAACAACCGAACGCCAACGAGCCTTTCCCTGACAATTAACTCGAAAATGGCCCTATCTCTGCCTGTGACCGTTGAGAGGCCGCAATGCTTGCGGCCTCAGCCTTTTCGCAAACATTTATTAAACAATATCTTAGCTTACAGCGTTAATAATACTCAATTAAAAGTTTTCTCCAACTCTAGGCACGAAAATCATTTAATCAGAGCAATTAAAATTCTCCAAAACTCATTTAAAGCCAAACTGAAAAACCTCGAGCAGTCTGGCCCTGGCCCTTTCAGCAGCATTTGCATTTATTTATGCAGCAACAACAGCAGCAAACAATCAGCTGACCAAACTCAAACTGGCTGGCCACACTCTAAAACAAACAAAACATGGCCAAAACATTTACATATGAACTTTCATTTGGCTTACAATTTTGTTGTCATTGTTCCTGTTGTTTTTACGGGCGGTACTCCCCATGAATAATATGTTTGCTTGTTGCAAGTTGGTTACATAGCTGCAAGATATGGTATGTATCTATTAAGTACAGGACAGCCTCTGTGGCCAGGACGATTGAAATTGGGTGCAGCTTGCATTCATTAAAGGATCTCATCATTCGAATAATATGACATCGGACTATACTCGTATTCTTCATAAATAATACATAATTTATAAGACAAAGAGATTAAACATAATCATTACAGTGGCAAGAGAAAAAAAATGTTGGATGTAAAGGGCTAACAGCCAAAAGTTTAAGTAGTTTTTGGGGATTTAAGTCGCACTTTCTGTAAAACTCCGCTTAAAACTAAATGTGAAGTTTTTAGTGAATTCCCACGAAAGGGACTGGTCACATAATTAGTGTCACTGGCTGCCTTTTCCTCTCCCTGTCCCGCAGGACTCTATCGGTTCTGGCATATGTTCTTCCTTGAGTTTGGGGTGTGGTGTGTGCGCCAAGAGGGCGTCCACTTAAGTATGCAGCACAAAATTCTCGTACGCTGCATGCGTACCAAAAATACCGAAACCAAAGCCATCTTGCTTGTGTTTTTCGTTTGTGTTTGTGTTGGTGTTGGTGTTGGGGCTGGCAACGCCTGTGTGTCTGCGTCTATTGTGCTATTTACTTAGCCAAAACGTGCGTAAAGTTTTAATTATAAACTTTTTCTTGCACTCTTTCAGTCAGTTTGAGCCCAGGTCCATTCTGGGTTAAATGTCTTGAAAACTTCAGTCCCTCAACATGCATTTTACGACACTTTAAAGGGTCAATTTATAAGATTTATTAGTAGGTGGAGACATCTGTTCCGGTGCCTCAAATTAAGATTAATTAATTAAGTGATTTATGACCGGAGGAAAATGTTACGAATTTGTTCCTGACCCTCTGTCCACTTTTCAAGAATTTCATTTTCATGTCTTCAGAAAATTCAAACACTTGAATTCCAATTTGTTAGCTCGAACTTGTTGCCTTAAAAAAACCTCTTTGTATAATTGCAAACTATTGCCGTCCAAAGTGGAAAATCAATTTAATTTGCTGATGGGCCAAAAAAATAAATTCGAATGTTGTGTGT
The DNA here is from genome assembly GCA_008121275.1 of Drosophila lowei. Classification (NCBI taxonomy): domain Eukaryota; kingdom Metazoa; phylum Arthropoda; class Insecta; order Diptera; family Drosophilidae; genus Drosophila; species Drosophila lowei. The sequence goes on from CM017779.1 coordinate 4,253,483, forward strand.
TTATATATACAAATATCCATGCAGTGGCGGGGCTTTCAAATCATATCAAATACGGAATGCAAAGGGTCGTTGAATGGTTGGTTGTTAATAGAGACTCTTGGCAAATATTGACTAAATTCAATACTTTGTGGAGTCAAGCAATCGACTTATTGCTTTTGCTTCTGTACTATTTCACTGTTCGTTTCGAAGTGATCTCTCTGCTCACGGGCAGAGTAGGTGAAATCCTGAATAAAGCTAACTGAGTCCTCTGGCGCCTTTCATGCGAGATCGGCTTGTGCTAAGAGCTAGAGATGGCAGTGCCTTCCCGCGTGTTGTGTGGAAATTGCATTATCGCTTTCCATTTTAGTCATTGGATCCACAATCTCTGTTATTGATTCCGTTCATTCATCATTTGGCTCGTATGCAGTTTCGTTTAATAACCCACTTGTTGACGAGCGCCAAAAACTCTTTTGTCCATCCAAACAGTCGGATTGAGGCTCCAGAATTTTGAGGGAAAATTCTGTGGAAACCATAATACTGCTTTTTTGCCCCCGTGAACGGAACAATGGCCCACATACACAATGCTCTTTTCTCCCGGGATGCGTTATTGGCAATAGACAAACTCCATTTGAGCGGATAATTGCATGCAGCGCTTTATAAATCAACAAACGTCTTCACATGGCAGAGGTTTTTGTGCATTCGATTGGGGTCTGCCTGGCTGCCTAGCTGGCTGCTGGATGGCAGAGTGAATGACTGCCTGACTGCCTGACTGAGGACTGAGTGACTTGTTGGGTTGTACATTTCAATAAAACATTCAATGCATAACTACAATGGGCATAAGTTATGCTTCGCTGTCGAGCCACAGAGAAAGCCAGAGAAGGAGCGACAGAGAGAGGGATAGAGAGAGAGAGGGAGTGAGTGATAGAGTTCACTTGACTCGCACTAATTCCTTCCCAAGGATAATGATGTTGTGGTGGAAGTGGAAGTAGATGTGGATGTATGGACAACAACAGATAAGGATGCCATCGACTGACTGAATGTATGACTGAGTGGGCTGGCTTTTGTCTGGCTGAGAGCACTGCTCCTATACCTATACCTCATCATCTGTGTATTTTATCCCTGGATTATTTCAGCAGTCAAGTGGCGGGCGGACCTCTCCTTGTTAGGTTTAAGAAAGGCCCTGCAGTTTTAATGGAGTTCCGTTCAACTCTGGATGCCTTCGTTTAAATACAAATAAATAAATCAAAAATATAAGCAACAAAAAAGTTATCGCTAAACTTCCGCTGCACGGACGCTTGAAAAATGGCGGACATTGAACTTCTCAGCAGGCAGCCGAGGGCGTTACTAAAAATGTAAAATAAAAACAACAGCCAAACGGAACTGAAAATAATCAAAAAAAGGCAACATCAACACGTAACATTAAACTTCACAGTCACAACGTATTCGGGTCTGGTCTGACGTTTCTTTAAAGTCGCCCCAGAGTCCACAGCGAATGGGAACAGCTGCACGCCGCACGCCGCACGCCTGCAAGTATGCAATGCTGTAATACGAGAACGGCACGCGATGGGGCATTAGTACGAGCTTGTGGGTTGATGGAACGGAACGAAATCTACAGCATATATACATATACGAGTATGGCTTAAGAAGCAGGCAAGGCTCCTAAGCCATGGAGCTAAACTTAAGGAGCGGAAGAGCTTGAGTTGAAAGAGAATGAAGGAGGATTAAGTGATAGAGAGATGAGATAACATAGATATAGATTCTGTAAATAATAAATATGCGGAATGTGTGAGGCAAAAAAGAAAACTTTCAAACTATTAATTATGCCTTATCAATGAGTATAAATTCCACAAAGCACGGGGAGTTCCCCGTGCTTAGTGCCCCTCCAATTCCATTCCATTCGTGTGCCATTCCATCCTACAACAACGTGAGAATTGTTGAAGTAATCAACTCAATTAGCCGTCGCATAAGCAGCAGCGTAGCACCGCACAGCACCGCACCGCACCACAACTTCGCCCTCTCCAAGTCCCAAACAAACACAAAACTCAATTAGATGCCATAACTAAATAATCACAAACACATTTGAGCAAACAACGACTCCTCAACGCCATTCCTAGGCGACCACCGAACGTCGCTACGTTGCTGTGTAAGCGGGAAAATAAAAAGAAAATAAGAGGAAAACCGGGTCAACAACAAGAACAACATTAACGTGAGCGCAACAATTTTGAAACAATGGCGACAACAACCAGAGCAACAAGGCATGCCTGGAAAATTGCTTGAAATGTGCAGAAGCCCGGGTAAGGCTCCCCAGCAATGGGAAACAGGGACCGAGGAGGCATTCCAACATGTGACGCACGTGACAAAACTTGTCAAATGACTTTACTCCACTTTGACGGGGAATCCCAGTCCGGGTCCAGAGTAAACACAACCAGCGTTCAGCTCAAGTGGAGGGCCGGCAGCCAGAAGATGGAATCCCGGCCAGGATGAAATATATGTTTGCGTGTACTCGTCTCCCACTTGTCCCTCATGAAATGCTTAAGAAAACTCTGTTCTTACTGAAACAATAAAAAGCGAGGGACGAAGCGAAGAATGAGTCGCGTACCATATCCGAGCTTTTCCCAACTTGTTGCGCCTCCAGCTAAATTATGACATTGAGGCGATGGAGGGGAGCCCTCAGCGGCAGCATCAAATATCTCAAAAAACGCAGTGAAGTAGAATTCTATTTGATTTTGAGATAACCAAAACGGTTTCTTTGGGTACCATTTCTGGGAATATTCTGTGTGAAATCCATAGCAGGGAATAGTAATAATTATAATAAATATCCCAAAAGTCCCCCCAAATAGGTAGGCCTTGAAATTGAGCTTGATTTTTAGAATGCTCGAGCCTGTGTGAGCTCCACTGATTTTCATTCTAGTCTGAGATCTCGAGCGATAAACATATTTTGGAAAAAAAATAATTTTTTTTGTTTTTTTCAAATCCTACTTCCGTAAACAGGCAACGTAAATATTTATTAAAAAAAAATTCGAAAAAATGTGTAATAAGAATAGATTTATTTTGGATATTGCAGAAAGAACCCCCAAGATGTGCAATCCTTGCTTCCGTTCAATGCCCGGTACCTGCTGTGGACCTACTGGTGGACTAGGACCCTGCCTCCTGTGTGGACCCTACAACGGTCAGTGGTTCCGGTCGATCAATCACTGCTGCGGCCCGTGCGGACCATATGGCTGCTGCTCCTGCTATGGGCCCTATGGGGGACACTGTTAGCCTGCTTAGAAGGAAAGTAGGATCCAACACCGATGACCAAAATCAATCGCGAGACCTTGGATCAGAAGAAAGTGCATTCTGGACAGAAGTGGAACCAAATTGGAATGTGCCCAAAAAAAGGGCCTTTCTCTAGCGAACATCTCTTGATTAAAATCTACAAGAAAGAAGACCGATGCTAATAAATTATTTGATGTCATTTTTTTCCTCATACATTTTCTGAATATTCTTTTGTTGGTGGTTTTAGAGCTAAAACTAGCATATGCCATATCTGCACTTATGGACATACGTATGTCCATTCTTGCAAATATAAAGCGGACAATCAATATGCGAAATCCAAATTTCCGAAACCAAATGACATATAAGCATTAAACAGCACGACTACTTGAAAAATGGCTTCTATCACAGTGTAAAAAGGCGCTTGCTTGGACAGAAAAATTAAATTATTCAGAAAACTAACAGATTCCAAATCTTTAATATAAAACAAAAAGCCACAAAAATGCCGCGAGCAAAGATACCAAAGAACTGACAGATGGACTCTCGCCTGATGAGCATCGACACTTTGGAAGGAAACGACTAAGGCGAGGTGGACAAGGTGGACATCAAGGTGATATCGGTGCTGTCGGGAATACAGACCCATGGACCAATGGATCTAATGGATGAATGCAAGAAGTACATGAATATTTTGTAAAAAGAAACCCTCGGAAGGAGAGACAAAAGTAACCTAGTTCAAATGGATGGAAATAAGATGTAAAACAATATGGAAAATAAAGAAGGTAAAGAGAACCATACAAATTTAGAACAGTAACCCTGTCTATACCAAAACACCTTTTTGCGTAAGAAACTATACAAATAATAACTATAAAAACCAGAATCGACTTGTTAGTTGTCCAGTCCTTCAGCCAATTAAAAGTTGCCCCGAATTATGAGCCAACAAATAAACAAAATATATAGAATATGCTATCATTACTATCATTTAGATATGTACAATATATGTACTTAACCGCATCTTTTTCTGCACTAACTGGAATGGACTCGTTAATGTACAAACTTCTTTATGGTTTTGTCTACTAGAACAGGGGTCGGAAACCCTTTGAGACCAGGCCAGCCAGGCGGGCTTCAAGTAGTGGCCCATTCTAAGTCGTATCTAGATATAGGCATACACAAATGTAATTTATTTTAGTATGTTTCCTTAAAGTTTAGTTCAAAAATTATGCACTAGTAAATGCTTTTTCCTATCCAAGTAGTCTGTGAATTATTGTATTCGTTAGAATTATTGTAGCAAGTAGCATAATTCATAGGTCGGTCGGAAGTAAAGAAAGATGCCTCGCACCCGAATTGTGATGCGTCAGGCGAAGCGCGAGAAAGCCGACCAAGAGGAGAAGGTACGCCTGGCTCAAATCAAGATCGATGCTGTTCTGGAGCAGGTCGATGAGTTTGAGAAGCGCGCCAAGAATCAGGTGGACACTCAAATCAAGCTTATCCACGCCCGGACTGACAAGCATTTGCTTGAGATGAAAATGTCGGAGTTTTTGAATCTGAAGCTGAAATACTTCACCGACTACAAGTGGAAGGGTAGGTGAATGCAAATACTTGCTAATATCACCGCCTCACAGTTATCCTCTTCAGTTCCCGAGCCGCCAACCAGCCGAGCACGCAGCTGCTCGATCAGCACCGATCGCGGACGTTCGCGTACTCCCCAGACCTCCCGTCTGCCGCGCTCACTCGTACAGTCGATGGACAGGGGGCATGTGCAGCGTGGAGCAACAACCCAGAAAGTGCCACCCATGGAGTTTTTACGTTATCCACGCGCCGGAGAGTTGGTGCTGTCCAGCGACGGCAGCCCGCTGGCTGTTCAGACTGCTCAGCGGGAGAACTGTGTCGACGTGCACATACCCACCAAGAAGGGCGTGATCACGGTGAATCCCCTTAAAATGAAGCAGGTGAACCGTGAGGTGCTCGTGCACCTGGACGCGAATGTACTCAAGCAAGTGAAGAATTTGAAGAGTAATCTGGAAGTAATTGTGGACATGGCCACCAAAATGGGCAAGATGTAGTATACGCCCTGGACCTCGACTGGACGCCCCTACAACAAATAATACCCAACAAAGATGTAAGTAAAAAATGAGTGTATAAAACAAATTTCTAAGTATTAAATAATATTCCATAGGTACAAAATAGAGAATTTATGTGGAGCTAATTGAACTTAAGTTTGCTTGCTAAACTCGACTTTGATCTTCCCACGAACTACGCCTAATCCAACCCAATCAACCAATCATCCAATCAACAATACCTTCTGCTTCTGCTTCTCCTTCTCCTTCCCAACTAGCTTTTTTCGTTTCATTTTGCTTCCTCTACAGAATGATGAATAAATTATATTAAAACCAATGATGTACTCGTATCAGTTGGTAATCCATGTCAAGCCAGCCGTAATATGAGAGCATTAAACTCACATTACAATGGGAATAAAATGTACCTTTTACTTACATTTGGATTTCTGAATAACGAAGCCGTTTTATTCTTTCATTTTCAAACCACTTTCACTTCCATCAACCTCAATTTATTAGCCTAAAACAAGTAAAGAAAAAATGACAGCCAAAATTAGCTTGCCGGTTGCTGCAGACCAGGCTAGTATTGGGGAGCTGAATTTTTCAGGCCTGCTTTTACGTTGGGTTTCGCTCAAAGTCCACGGGGTGCATTTAAGGCCAAAGCCGATTTGATTGTATATGTTTGGCTCGTTTAGAGCTAATGACACATCGGGGACCTCCAGCGAGTCGTGTAATGCTAATGGGTCTATGGAGTGCCAATTTGTCTGTCAGAATATACAGGCTGAAAATAGGGAGAGTGAGTCTTCTTGTTGTATTTATTATTATGGGAACTATGGTTGATTTTAAATTCAAACAGAAAGAGTAGAGGCGTCCCGGCTGTTACTTGGGGCGCTTCAATATCTTTGAGCCACTCAAGGACGGAAAGTACTCCAGGCTATTGAGATCGGGGGCTTGGGGCCTGAACGGCATTGGAGACGGGGCCTTGCCCGGAAGTGGCTGCGCCTTGCGCTTATTAAAGTCGCCCTGGCTCTGACGGAGAGCCGGGGGAATGTAGATTTGTTTCTTGACCACCGGGAGATTCCCTTTCCTGTCTGATTGTTCATTCTGCTTGGCTGGCTCGTGGTTATCCTGCTCCGACTTCTGCCAGGGACATGTTGTGGCCAGCGCGCTTTCCTCTTCCTTTGATCCCACATCAACGCCATCACCTCCAGTGTCCAGCTGCTCTGGCTCCTCCTTCAGATCGCCACCAGCGAATGGGGCAGGTGCAGTGGAGGTAAGCGCCATCGATAAGGTGCGTGGCACATTAGTAAATTGACGACGATTCTCCTCGGTGAAGTCAGACCATTCATCCTCTTCGCTGTAGGCCTCATCTGAGAAACGGATCCCAAATTTCAGCGAGGCTGAGGCTTCTTTAGAATCAGTTCCCGATGCCTCCGATTGAAAGGCATCCTCCAAGTTGGAGGTGGCTTCTGACGAACACTTCGTTGATTCTTCGAGCGTTTTGTATAGCTCCTCAGCCGCCAAATATTCGGGATTTCGTTTGGACTTTTTGTTATCCTTTTTGGAAAAGAAATCTTCGAGATTGGACATTTTAGTATATTTGTATGTATATTTTAGTTTCTGCCAGGAGCAACACTTTCGGATTATTCTTCCTACTACTAAAATTTTTCTGCGAAATATCTATTTGTGGAGAAACACGTCTGAAATTGACAGGAAAACTATTGGTTAACAAGAGCCTACTTGAGATTGAGAAATCTCTAGACTAGAGCCGTAGCTCATGGAGCGTCTATGCACCTCGTCCTCCGATGAATCGCAGTAAGCTACTTCTGAACCTTCGTACGGAACAGTGTTCCCTGTGACGCCGCTGTCACGGCGGACAACATCAAGGCCATTGATTTCCATGAAATTCACTACAGCACCACGGCCATCGATGTGGCTTTTTCTACCACATCGATCCGGCGAGCCTTAACCATCTGTTGCTGGCTGTGGTATGAAATGAGTATTATTTTTAAATTTTTAATTCTATGTCAGAGCTTATAGTGTTAGATTAATTAATGTTATAATATAAAACGTCAATAGCCCAAGGAAGGATGCCGCTGACCATCATTCTTTAGCAGGATTATCAATAATATTGATAATTGATAATTATATATAATATAATAATAATTAATAATATTTATAAAAATAATAATTATAATTATTAGTTTTGAAGTTTTATTAAAGAAAACTCCAAAAGAGTTCCCCAATTTCTGACCCAGTTTGAAAGACCGTTGAAGCTTATCCCATTACGCAACATTGTGCAACATGATCTAGTTTTTAATGGAAACAAATTTAATTATACTTCTCCAAGCTGTATTTTAATTTAGACCAGGAGTTTCTGCTCAAAGATCGAAACTAAAATAAAACAATATTTATATATATTTTAATATAATGGGTGGACGTACTCAAACGTACTACATTGTGCTGTGTGAAAAGCATTAGTGGTATCGATTGGGGGTATCTGATAGTGGGCAAAGATCTGCACCGCTTCGAGTGTCCCCCTTTTGTGGCAGCCCGTCCCAACCCCCAAGACGACATAGGCCCGTAGGTCTGCCTGTACGTCCACTTCTCTATGAAAAACTATGTTCTACACGTATTGGAAATTATAGGAACATGCAAGGGTAACTAAAGCTTCGGCTTCCTAATCCATGGTTCCGGCCACGCGAAACGTAACCCTCTTGTACTCGAAAGCTGTAATAACATAATTTTTGTGTTTGAGCGTGTGGAGAGAGGAGGAGGGTGCATGGTCTATGAGATATTCTCTCCGCTGACATATGCCACTAATTAGAATTATGTGCGCGTAATGCCCTGGCCACGCCTCTTCTGTGCAATCGCTGCATTCGCCCACTTCCCTCTATGCGGCGACATTTGGAGTGTAGGAGCAAACCTTTTTATGCCACTGTGCCGCATATGTTCATTATGTTTGCCAGCCGACAAGTCCTCCACGAGTGCTCGAGGTCTGCTTGAGTAATTACCAGGAACCACAGACCAGAAACAGAAACAGAAGCAGAAACAGTGGCAGAAGGAGAAGCGCATCGTGAATGCAATGGCAGAATGCAAGTGCAGGTTGTCCTTGTCGTCCTTGTCGCCGGGGCGACACTGGCATCGTCACCACTGCAAAAGCTTTTTATGAAACGACGATGACATAAAACAAATGTGCTGGCCAAAAGAGACAGGGCCAGAGGGACGGACCGAGAGGAAACACCAACAACAAGATTTGTTCATGTCACTACTTAAATTTATTATTTAATTAGTGGGGACCATTGGGGTGTGTAGTAATCAAATTTGAGTGGATACAAAGGGGAAACCTAATAGATGTTTCAAAAGCCCAGAAAGAAATTTAATTAAATTCTATAAATAATAGCTCTGGAAAATTTACAGATGTATGTAAAAATCTGTAAATTTACAAGTCCACAAAGGGTGAAATAATATAAAGAAAACGGGCAGAAAATCCACAGACAAATATCACGCCGGTTCTCCTTGAGTATCGCATTTCGTAGTTTCATAGTAAATGTTCCTATATATATTGTGTCAATTTTTTACTTTACAAATTTTCTTAAATTTCTTTTCTTTATAAAAATGTTGGCGCTTACCTCAACATCACCGGTAGCCCACAGTCGATTCGATGTCTACACCACTTCCATTGTGGGTGGAGAAAGGCACCTGTGATTGTCAGTTAGTAATTAATATTATTCAATTAACACCAGAGGCCAATTAAAAGATGAAAGTGAAATCGAAAATTAAAATTTTGCCGCTAGCCGCAGGGAGTAAAAAAATAAGACAAAGACCGTAAGAATGTATCTGGATTTTTAATCAAAGTTTTCAATATTTTCGAAGACCTCTCATTTAAAAATTCCACTCCTCGAGGCCACAAATATCTCATTAGGAGAGCTTCAAAGGAAAATGTTTGGAAATAAGAGTAGAATATTTCATTGCACATGAGTCAGTGGCTGAAAAAAGGAGCAGTTGCCAAGTCTGCATAAAAAGTTCAGAGAGCAACTGTGAAAACTATCAGAGGAAAGCCCCCAAACCGAAAGCATCACAAGCTCAGACGGAACCGCACACATACGGGGTGGAAAACAGGAGGCGGAAGGAGTACGGAACAGTACCGATGGAACAGAGGAAAATCAACCCCCACCGGAAGGGAGACTGCTAAAAATATTGGCGCCACATTGGCGGCCCGTCTGGCCGGAGAGTCGGCGACGTCTGCGGCTCATCTCAACGCTGACTGCTCCAACTCCAGCTCCCCCTTCAGCTTCTTCTCCTCCTCCAACTCCAACTCCTGTTATTGCTATTGATTTTGTGAGAGTGTGTCTGGGGTGTGCGTATACGAAAACAGGGAATCCTTCAATGGGGACACATTCACATTCACCATGATGCATAATTCGGGAACACCCTCGCGTAGTGCTGATGACATCATCATGACCATCAGTTTCAGTATCATCGGCAGTGGTAAACAATTTTCAGCTAAGAACTTTCGCATGGAGTTTTATTTTATTTTCGCCACAGCTCGGCTTACCCTCTGCCAGTGCTCTCTTCTTCGATACTGTTTGCTTATATGAACATTATATTTTATGCTTATTGTGCGACTCGATTACTTTAAAGCTGTTTATCGCCCTCTGACGTAGTCCGTTGAAAATTTTACTCAGTCATTTTCCCCGTGGCCTGAACCCGACAATTTGTATCGTACATACGTAAGTCCATTAAAGTAAAGTGTTACAACACATTTAAATTATAGACTTATCCGCGTCACGCACGTTTTCCCGACTTGAACACATGCACGCGCTTTTCGCACTCCTCTCTATGTGGATCGCATCCATTGACTGCTCGTGTGGCATGGAACTTGTTTGTCGAATTATGGAGTTTATTTGGGATAGTTGGTAGCACGTTTGCCGAAACTAACAGAGAAGATATACCAAATAGGATCTCAATGAAGAGAGTGCATACCACACCAAACTTCTTTCTGCTAAATGCCTTTTAAATATAACATTTTCTTTGGAGCACATTTTGTTGAACTATTTAACGGAAAAGCGTAAAATTGTAGATACTTCCATAGAGATATATGTTTTTTTTTTTCAATCGCAAATTGAGACTCTCTGAGACTGGGGGCTTATTAATAGGCAGCCCAATGTCTATTAGGACTACAGCTTGTATGTATAGAAGTATCATCTATCGGCAACTGAAGACGATAAACCTAAAAGTTCCTCAAGAATTCGGACTATTCAAAAGCATTTTCATATTGATGAACTAAAACTGTTGTGTTGCCTTTATCCAATTTTCTTATTTGCCTCCTTTTTGTTTGATTTAATCAATGTGCATCGGCATTTTCCAGCGCACATTTCCTTCGGCTCCCCCGACGCCCACAAACCCACCGCCCACCGCTCACCGCCCATGGCCATGCCTCTTTCTCTTTAACGGTTTATTTATTTGTGTTTGACTTTCGCTGCGTGGCGGGAAAATGGCGCGGAGGAAGCTCCGAAAGCAAATACAATTACAGTGAGTGCTCCTGCTCCTGTTTCTGTTCCTGGTGCAGCTCCTTCTACGACTTTGCTGCTTTTGCCATCTCTTTCCAGCACTCTCGCACTGTCGCTTTCGCACTCACGCCAGAAATTGGCCAAAAGCACAGATAAAAGTAAATACATAAGTAAACAAATCATTTGGAAAAATATTTTTGCGCACAAATCACATCAAGGTGCAAAAATTATTTACGAATATTATTTTGGCAAACGAAGCGTCGAAGAAGAGCAAAGTGCACAGAAAAGGTCGACGGAATGGATGGTTGGATGTACAGATGTACAGATGTATGGATCTATAGACATGCAGGAGAGAGGGAGAGGGGGATAGACCAAGTGCCAAAATATGAGAAAATGGAAAGTCGAAAGCAAAATGTTAAAAGCGTGAAAAGTGTAAATATTGCCAGTGCCATAATATTTGTGCAGCTATGTATTTTTCCTTTTCCTCTATTCTGGTGTTCCCTCCGCCTCCGCCTCCCCCTTCCCATCCCTCTCTACAGCTGCATTTCGTTGATGAGTGTAAGCTTCAATGGTTCTCAGCAAAGACGATAAAGTTCTTGACGGACTGACTGACTCACTGACTGACTGATGATGGAGCTAGCTTCAATGGAAGTCCAATCATGAATGATGTGTACTATGTGTGAAGTTGTGGCATAGACAGGAACCTTGATTGCTTGGACAGTGATTTCAAATCTGCTGCTTATTTATATTTGGTATTTATTTTCCTTGAAAGTGTTCGGGTATTAAAAACCACAGGAATAAGACCAACGTTCTTGGTGGAATTCTAGTTCATCAAAATATCTTTGCACGCTTATATTTAGTGTGGAGCCAGTAAAAATATATTACTCAAGACAACTAATTATACAAAATTTGTATAATTCCGTAATGCACTAAATAATCGTGCGATTCCAAGAACATTTCTCTAATATTTAACATAAACACGTTCACTGATAATACAATCTCGTATTCGTAAGAGCAAAAGTATTTCTGTACGAGCAGCCGAAATTATTTTTACACAAACAAGAAGTTTCGCAGCACTTGCACTTCCGCTTTCAAGTGCCTGCCTTTGGGGGTACTGGGTACTGGCACAGATTATTATACCAAAACAAATAAATACGAGTACTCGTACGTATGCGCCAGAGAGAAGGAAACCTCCATGAGGAGAAAATTTGGATTTATGGCAAAAAGTTGTGTGTGGCGCCAAATTCGCGAGACTAACAATGTTCGCTAGAATTTCTCGAAAGTTTTCTGTAAAATGCACAACCCTCGGCCCCTTCGCCTGCCCCTGCCCTCGTACGTGTGGTGTGTGTTTGTTCAGCCTTTGAAGGGGCAGGCCCCTGCGAGTGTGACCCTCACACGCTAATAATGTTTTTGTAGGACTCTTGCACAATAATTCCGTTTGTGGCTTTCTGCTGTTTGTGCTCTGCCTTTCCGACTGATAATTAAGTGTGTATTACGCTGGAGCACAAAAAATATAAATAATAAAGGCATAATAGTAGTGAAAAAGTTGTTGCTGTTTGTTCAACGAGTGTGCAATGCTTTCCTGCATGGAAGGGTTGAGGTTGCGGCGGTGGAGGAAAATATCAGAGGAGGCCAATATTTTTGTTGGGTTTCCCCTAGAGCAGACCTCAGACACTGAAAAGAATCCAATTTTATGGTGGTGAGGTCATCATGAGCGAGCAATGTACGTAAGTGCTCAGGCACTAAAAGTTAGCAGTTCTTCCGATTGGTATTGCGAATACTAACCACAAGTTTTGGCAAAAATGTACACTGATAATGCATACCAATTAAGACGATACTCATGTATGGAACATTTAATTTTTTGGCCGAATCAGTGGCATTCAGTTTTGATGCATATCCTGGTAGTTTAACAAAAAAAATATACATATACTAGAAATAATGAAATTGGGGTTGATAAAGCCATTTTGTCGTTTGGCCGAGCTAAAGATTCAGGTCGATATTAGAATCTCGTACGAAAACAATGGACAGTATTCAATGGACAATATTTGGCCGAGCTAAAGATAGGATTCAGGTCGATATTAGAACCTCGTACGAAAACAATGGACAGTATTCAAGTAGCTGTCCCTCTTTCAGCCCTGTTCCTATGTGGATCTAAATCGTATACTCACGCAGCCACAGACAGTCGGTATTATCAAAGCGCTAGGATCTTAAAATTCACTCAATTAAACCACAATTAAGGAGTCCACTATGCTCGCCCAGTTTGCCCTTTGCCCTCATTCTGACTTCTAGTCTTAGCCCCTAACCCCATAGACCCCCGCCGACATAGGAGCGCTGCGCTCTCTCTATCGCAGCTCTTCATCAACCAAATTGCTTGCTAACCCAAATGAGTGCCGTAATTTGGTGACCTTTGTGAGTCGGTTTTCGTTTGGGACTGCTGCCGATTCAATGAAGTGCGTCCCGGCCCGGACTTGTTGCACTACCAGCAGCACTAGCAGCGTTCTCCAATCGAAGGATTAATTGCGAAAGGCAAGCCTTTTCGGGTTCGGGCTGCAAATGCATCATTTGGATAATCAGCCATATCCTCCCCATCCCCCTACCCCACCCCCAGCCTAGTGCTGCTCCAGTTTGTGGGTGAGTCAGCTCTCTAGAACTTTTCCGACTGTGGGAAATTTATGATGTTTTCATAGTTTTCCTTTTTTTTTGTTCACATGGCTGTGGAAAATTGTCGATGCTGCATATTTGAGTTTTTATCCTGTGGTTTATATCATTCCTAAAGCGATAGGGGGAGAGCGGAGCCCAGTCAGAAGCCAGAAGCGAGACAGCGAGAAAGCGAGACCGGGCTTGCGGTTTATTAATATTTTTTGACTGCCCCGATTTGCTGCTGCCACTGCTGCCACTGCTGCTGTCTGTGGCTTTGACTTTCCCAAAAGTTTTCAGACGTTTTTCGAGGGGTGGCTTTGGGATTTTGATTGGGGTTTTGGCTTTGTCTGAACTAGAAATAGATGGAATTTTTCGGCGTTTATTTAATACGACTGTCCTCTTTGTTGCTCGTGTGCTTTAAATTAAGTCATAAAGAAGGAAGAACGTGGAATAAACAATGTGTGTGTGTGTATTTGAAATTCCTCAAATAGATTTAGAATAGGATTTAATAGAAACTTCAACGGAATTTACAAGCAAAATCTTTTAATAAATAAATAAATAAATAAATAATAAAGAGGCGCCGAAGATGACATACCCTAGAAACTATACAAAAAATCAATCTACATCCTTTCGACCGATCGTTTCGATGGCATTTGATGGGATTCCGATATCCGAATCATCTGACTATTCTTGAAAGAAGACTCTACATAATATATAGGTATGTATGTTTGAATATGTATATGTACATACTTAATAGGGTCATTTCTTCTGTATACCACTTCACGGATATAAAAGTGCAAAAGTATGTCTTCCACTGTAAATGCCTAATATAAAAATTGCACATATATTTTTACTTTATTGATTCAATTGCTGATTCGCTGTGAAATATCTAAGCTAAGTTTCATTTGAAACATTTCAATGAAAAAAGTATGTTGCGTCGTAGTAAATTGATATCTTTAAAAGGCTTCACTTCTGTAATATCTGCAAAATACTTGGCGTTTCCCATATTGAAATATAGAATAACGTACTAATAATTTTATAGATTTTTATGCGTATTCCATAATAATATTCGTAAACTGTTGTTTGGCACTCATTTTAGCCCCATCGCTGCACCTGTCAGGGAATCGTGCATGCTCCTTGAGAACTGCCAACAACTGAAGTTTAAAGTCTCACACCCTTCCCACTCTCGCCGAGGGTTCTTTGGGTTTCTGGTTACATTTTGCACTCAATTATAATGTAAAGCAATGGCATTAAAATGTCATATATTATTAAGTCAAAACTTTTGCTGGCCCAAACTTCAAAAATGCATCAAGTGTATATGGTTCACGGTGGCAGTTGGGTTGGGGAAAGTTCAAGTAGAAATACTCATGCCACAAAATAGAGCAAACCAGCAACGAGAGCTAGTATCTGAGCAAAACTGCAACTATTGTGCCGTATATCCTGTTACAAAAGTTAAATATGTTTTCTTGCTCTCCTATGTGGAATTTAACTCGAGCAACAAACCCCAGACGAAGGCATTTCCTTTGAGATGTTCTGCCAGCGTGTTCATGTGCATGAGTGTATATAGTATGTGTGTATGTCTATCTATGGCTATGTAATAGCATTAAATACAACTGAAAAATATGTTTATCCTCCTGTGTGGGAGGGGCAGTAACTTTTTGTCGCCTCCCGCTCTGCTCAACATTTATTTATGAAACATAAGTGAAACAGTTTTGCAAACAAATGACCCAAAAAAAAAGGCCAAAATGTTTTTTACTTCCAGGAAGAATATGCTTGCGTATGTGCTAATGTCATACAAAAGTGTGTGGTAAAAATGATAAAAACTATTTTGCCACATGGAAAAAGTTATGCTCGCCGTAAACATTTAAATGATCTTTGGCTTGAAGAAGAGCATGGGTCATAATCATAAAGAAAGCAAGTAATAATTTTAAATAGTTTACAGGGCATCGGTTTATAAGGAAAATGTAATGGTCTATTTAAAGAACTACACTGTATGTACACTTGTTTATCCCGATTTATCTTTAGCCTGACTAATGGATTTATTTATTGTTAAAATAAGAAGCCATTAAGAAGCCATATATTGCCCATTTATGTATGTACATGACGAGTCATGGATACATCAATTTGATCCCAAAACAAAGCAGCACTTGACGATATGAGTGTAAAAACAGTAAAACAGCGAATTAAAAAACAAAAAAATTGTTATGAGAAACCATTTCAAGCCACATGGTCGCCAGTTTTTTTTTTAATACGGTCCACAATAATTTTTTATGTCGCAATTTTTTTGATAGAAGAAAGTGGGAGGATGAATTCTGAAACCATTTTTAGGGCGGAAAAGCCTTGGATAATTGAGCAAAAAGGAACCTCCAAACACGGATTGTACATTACTATGATAATCTGTGCTCTCAACCATGACTTCACTTAACAGATTTTTTGACCCCCCAAAAAAGATTCGGCATAGCATATCAGACATGTCCTCACTTCTAGTTCTAAAATATAAAAAAATTGAGTGGTCAACGATTTTCGACGCCAAAAATCTGAGTGACAAAAATACAGCGAAAATAGGTTAGAACCTTTCAAAATGAGTCTTCGTCTTCATCTTAAAAACAATAAAACCATTTTTGTTAGGCTACAAATATAAAAGTCAGCCCTCGTATGCCAATCTTTCCCAGCTGTTAAGAATACACATTAAATGTAGAATTCAACTACGGGCCTTTCGGTTGCCTTTCAGTATCTTTCAATATTTGTATACAGCTACTAATATTTTGCCTTAGAAATTTAAACCAATTTACAATACAAGTACTTCACACCAGTCACATGCAACATTTAGACACTTGCCACACCTTAACACCTCTTTGTCCGCAAATGTCTGCTTCCCCGGTACGCCCTTCCTTACAGCACCTCCTCCATGTGGCAGCTAATAAACGGTAAATATTGAAACATTTCAAGGCACGCAACGCGCGGCAGAAGTAGAAGTAGGAGCCGAGCCAGACCAACTCAAGTGTGCTCTCCATTGTTTGAATACACAGATACAAGCACGCACGCATGCAAGCACACGCACACGCGCACGCAGATACGCAGAAATATAGATAAAATAATTACAACCCAGCGATGACAGGACCTGATTGTCTATAGGGACATAGCATACCCAAAGCACTGTATAGCGGGGATATACGTACATCAATTGGCGACAGCTTTACTTACTTCTTTCTCAGTGCATCTTTTCTTTACGCTTACGGACTATACTTTAATTTTCACAATAACACAACAGCGACGATTATTTCATTGGCTCAAAGCAGTGTGGATCACACCCTTGACTGCCACTATTATTTTTGTCTCCTGTGAGTATAAGGACGTTGCCGTGGAATGGCAAGCGATGCCAGGACGAAGCATGTAACAAAATTTGGACAAAATCGCTCTACAATTTAAAATTACTCTAACAGGATTGCTGAATCGAGAAGGGTATTTCAGTCTTCGGCTACACGGCTATCTTTGTCATTATTTTTTCTATGATTTCTATGGAAACTGTCAGCGGGGATGTTTCCACATCAACACTCCGGTCGGCAGGCTCCAGGACACTCGCTTCGCACTCGACGCCCACACTCAAGTGTGCAATTAAGTACTTAATGTGTTTATTAAAAGTGAAACGCCACACAACTTTTCATGCCTCCCTGCCAAGTGTTTGCTGCTGTTGTTCAGGCTGTTGTTGCAGGTTGGGTTGGATCCCGCAGCTTATGGGATGTCCTTTTGGCGTAAGTCACTCAGCATGATTTAATTGTTCGCACTTTTGTGGTTCGTTGTTGTTCAGTGATTGGCCATTGTTGATGCACTCACGGTCACGGACTTAAGTTCGCTGGTTCGTGGCGGATCTGTGCGGGATATTGGTTAACGATGATGTTGGATACAAACCAAATGGGTCGGTTAGCGAGGTGCCACTGCCCAGGGAAAATTTGAATACGCACTCCCGGCAGACAAAGCAAGGACAGAGGCTGATGCTTGTAGTAACTCACTTGGCAGCCGTCAGTAAAATAATTTTATATAATTCAAGCTATGTTGTATATTTTCTACTTTTAGTTCCATAATCCGTTAATATTTAAATGCATTACTTCTGTCGAGACAAAATTGGATCGAAACACTTTTCAGTTTCCGATTAATGTTGAACGAAACATCAGAACTATTATAACCTTCAACCATATTGCCATTTGTAATCTGTCTTTTCCAGCATTCGGTTTATATTTATTTAAAGATTTTCATTCCTGTTGGTTGTTCTGACTGGAAACTCCTTCAATCTGATGAAAACACTTAAAACTGTTGCTAACTGAACTAATCCGTATCAATTTCTTAGGGTAGAGGGGGAGTATCTGAGGTTCTTGTCGTTAACGCAGTTAGTGGTCTGGCACCAGTGCTGTGCTCCGATCGGGGAGTGGAATGTTCGAAGGGCGTTTCGTGCTGTTACGAATAGCCATAACCAAATATTTCCTCGGTTTCTGGTTTCTTAGTTAACATTTGTGGAGGCCAGAAAATACAAGTAGCTGGTCCAGAGCTTTGGGAAATCCCTGAAGGGTGAACAGTGCAATGCAAAAACCACAAAGTTTTACGGTTGGCAATTTTAGATTTATTAGTAGTCCTTGCATTCCTGTCGCAGCTGCGTCTCGCTCACCTCCGAATCAATTTGCTGTGTTTCCCTGGACAATGCAAATGACTTCTTACTCTTCTGGAGGCGAAGGCCACTGACCATGAAATTGAATGACAAGCTAAATCAGTCAACCAACAAAATAAAACGTCACACATGGAGGCAGAGGGCATGTCTGCGTCAGTTTGTTTGTGTTCATGTGTGTGGGCCATTTGCAACTATTTTGCGTACTGCCTCAACATCATTTGTGTGTATCCGTCCCGGGGATGGGTTTTGTGTGGGAGAGCAATCAAAGCACACATCAAATCAAAGTAATGCCATCATTTGTTTTCAATGAACTTTAACGATTTCAGCTCCTGCGTCTGCTCCACGGCGAATTGCATGCCGACATGCAGGATATGTGTGGGGGGAGGCGGACAGGGGCAGAGAGGGAACATCCAGCCTCAATCTGGGACCGCCATTGATTACATAACAATGGATAAGCATTCTATGCCCATGCCAGGACACGATATACAATGGGAGGGCTCGACAACGGAAACCCCATCTGGTGCGGATGCTAAAGCATTTCGCATCAAAATAGTAATGAAAGTCATTCATATGTTTGGTTTTTCCATTTTCCCTCTTCTTTTTTGTCTTCTTTTGTTTTCGTATTTTTGTTTTTGGTTTCTGTGTGTGTTTTCCATAGAAGTTCCGGCAGGTCGCGTGGTAGGCATAAAATTTATTGCATACTCTTAGGCGTTGCACAGCAGATAGTGTTCGGAATGGGATGGGTGTACGTGAACACTGTGCAGGGTGGAATATAGAGTACGCAGTAGCGTGGCTGCTGGGGCTCAGTCTGCTGTTGTTCTTCGGATAGCAATTAAAATGAATGGGATTTGGTTGTTTTGTAAAAGAAGTCGATTTAAGTTTTAATAGCCCGTCCTGGTAGGATTGAGATGTGTTCTTAACAAAGTTGATGAATTGGGGAAAGCCGATGGGGAACAGAATGGATATGAAGGATTTTCGCTGAATCGATGTAAACTTGAGATTAAAGATTCTGCAGGAGCGTTTCAACATATTTCATTTTTCCAGTGATGAGAAAGATGCAATAATATTGGGAATGATAGAATGAATATATACTGTAGTGTACCAGAGTTTAAATATATATATGTAACCAGATATATAGGCCCTCGATATCAGCAGATGACTATGACTGAACTTAAGGACGGCGTACAAATAGGGTTGGTCGTGTGCACTCTTGCTAGGCTCGGGTCTAGCTCGCCGGATGGTCGGGGTTCTTCCTCACCTAATTGTACTATCGTACTCCACTACATTTAAATAGTGCACTTTACGGGAAACTATAAGTGATTATACAAAAACAAAGTAAACTGAAATGCTGATAGCGCCGACACGCCAAATAAAAGCCCTACTGAACCATTTCTATTTAGAGAGAACCTAGGTGTTGATTGTCCCTCTCTTCTGTACCCACCCTACCATGACAATGCGTTCGAGTTCTTGCATTGTCCCTTGATCAAACCTTTACTAAGATTTACCACATTTTATAAGATCCTGGCACGGATACTCGACAGACCATTTTATGATTTTAAAGATTCATTTCAATTCAAAACGATTCATATTTTAATATAATGTGAGACTTCAATTTCAATATTCATTACGTTGCAGTTGTAGAAACACAACAATTGACTTAGGTTCTAATTTGTGGGTAATATTTCCTTAATTCTAATTAGTATATAGGTTTAGTTATAAATTCATTATTTTAAAGCATGAAAACCATTAGGGTATAGATATATGTATATGTATATAAAAAGAACGAGCAAATAAGAATCGAAATCGCAAACAAAAACTAGATCAGACTGGGGTGCATTTCACACACTGAGCAGACGGGTTTGAATCATTATAAACTGTATGCATATCTACACTTTCAAGTCAATAGGCTCTTTTGACCAAACTACTTTTTGCTGTACATAATTACTCACTCCGGCGTTATTGTCTTACGCTGATCGTTGGGCCCAATGATGTCGTAGATGTTGACCGCAGCTGTTTAAAATATGGAAATCATAAATATATAATGCATACAATATAATTACGCTACAAACACCGTCGCATAGTCATCAGTCAGTTGTTTTGGTTTCATAATACAGACAGAAATTTAATCGTTATGCTCTATCGCGAAAATTGAACCAAAAGGTAACAAACGAAAGACAATTTAGTGTGCATATGCACATATGTATGTAGGTATGTACGCGCGTAACATCAAAGAGGGGTGTTAATAAAGTTTCAGTTACATTACGTTAAACTGATGATGTTTATGCGTTGGAACTGATAATGAATTAAATGTAAATTGGACAAACTCGATCCTGTGCTGCTGCTTTGTAGACTCTTGACCGCCTGAAGTTGGTTAGAGGTCAACAGGTGCGATGTATATGGTTCCTGGCCGTACTGACGAATCTTCCGCCAAGCCTGTATTTAGTTATTTATGACTGAGCAGCACTAAATATTCTTGGCGATTAAGGCTGATCTGTTCCACTTGGATCTTTGGAGATTCCGAACTTGGTGGTAATATAAGGTCCAGAAAAGATGAATTATGGTTGGAGTTGGAGAAACCTCGACAACTGTTCGCCTAAGCCAGCTCCCAGGGTAGTCTTCTCGAGACTATACCGCGATGGGGCAGCTTAGTACACCTCCCTGCAACA
This sequence comes from Drosophila lowei, assembly GCA_008121275.1. Taxonomy (NCBI): domain Eukaryota; kingdom Metazoa; phylum Arthropoda; class Insecta; order Diptera; family Drosophilidae; genus Drosophila; species Drosophila lowei. The sequence goes on from CM017779.1 coordinate 4,274,247, forward strand.
TAGGTTATGTCAGCACGTGCACGGCACTAATATGAAAACATACCTCTTTTCCCAAATATATCTGCACTAAATTCTTGTCATTCACTGACCACTGAACTGTACGGCACTTGTAACTATATGCTTCCAGCATATATTTGTGGAAATATATATATTTTCCGGACAGCACTATATATATGTGAGTGCAATATGTATGTTGCTCGCACTCGGAAATTATCACGTCTTTACAGATCGATCAACTTTCTTATATTGTTCAAAGCAGTAATAGACGATGGACTGAGTAGCCAGTGCAGCAGAGCTTTTGAGCTTTTTACTAACTGTGCAATCGTATGATCCAGAACATTCGCAGCAGCATTAGACGATCGTCTAATGCACAGCATAGCTTAACTGTGCAATCGTACGATTGCCGTCTATGCTTCCCACTGTCCGTCGCTTGTATGTGTGCGTGGCGTTCGGACTTAAGAGCGGCTAAAGCTTTGATCCAACCTTAAGAGCGGCTAAAGCTTGATCGTTCGAAATATCACTAGGGGGTCTCACGAGAAGAAAGAAGATAACCAATTCCCTATATTTATGTGCTGGCTACTACAATACCTATGTTTGAGTATATGACTATTGTCAAATTACTATAGAACTGGCAGAGACGTATCTCTCAGCGAGTCTCAAACATTTCCTATCGACATTTGCAATTGCTGGCCACTGGCTGGAAAGAATAACCCGACCTCAGAGCCGTCAGGCAATGCTTGACTTATGGCTGTCCAGTTCGGTTGCAATTTGACAAGCGAACATTACTCAAAGTGAGGGCACAACTTGAAGCGTGGCCAGGGTCAGGACTTGGCTTTTCCCACCTGCCAGGCCACGCACAGACACCCTCCGCACTCGCCCCTGACAGTTTAGCTGTCATTAATAAAGAGCACTGGGCACAGTGCTCATACCCTCACCAGCCATATGTGGAGGCCCCGCATAATTGATGTGTTTTTGTGAGTTATGTTGGAGCCCGTCGACTGAGCACTCTGCTGACTTGCCGACTTTCCCGGGGACCGATTCACACGGCCCTAGTCCTGTCCTAGAACCTGTCCCACCCTGTCCCGGTCTGGTTGCTCTGAAGTGTGTGCGTGGCGCGTGCTATCGGACCGAACCAGCTCCAACGGGGCCGGGGGGTGCCCAAGGCATCTCCGATTCCGCCTCGACCACCTACCACGAACGACGGACGCTTGTTTGTCAGCGCTGAGTGATGACTTCAAATTGGCCATCTCTGATGATGACGGCATCTACGTGTAGCCTTTGTATCTGATGCCCCCCTAACAAGGCAGAACACATGTGTGGATGTCTCGAATATAGTTGAATATGATGTGAGTTCCACTTTCGCTGTCTTTCCTTTGTCTTGATTGTAGCTGATACTCGCATGTGCGGTACATGTAGTACATATGAATGTTTGTGTACAAACGTATGTCGGATGTGGAATTTTTTGTGATTTCCCCATTTTGAAAATGTTCGAGAATACAAATTCAGACTTGAAGAGACTAAAAGATACTGGTGAATTCCATTGCCACTTCTGCATTCAGTGATAAAACAATTCCTCACCTACCGATGATTTTTTTTATTTTTTATTTTTTGAGCGAAAAGTAAAACTTATTTGTAATTTTTTTTTGCTCAAACCTTATTATTACGGATAAATATTAATAATAACTTAAAATTTAAAAACTATTTAATTCTTCTGTGCGGCTTTTGTAAGTGGGGGATTTTTCGGCTACAAAAATACAAAATAATCTTTGTTTACGGTCTCTGATAAAAATATGAATATTTGGTTTAAATACTTGTTTTAATTCTCTTAAGTGGAACTCGAGATCGCGGAGATTCTTTAGTACATTCAATTTATAATATAAGTGTATTATTAATATCAGAGTCTTATAATTAAATTACTGAAGTTTTCGTTTCTTTCCTAGTTAGAATAAAAATCAAGCATACTGTTGGTTTCTCGATATTTCTGCTCACATGATAATTGATTGCAGGGCATACTCCCGTTCGTTGCCTCCTCTTTAGTCAACTTGTCTTTCCTGCTTTTCATGATAGTGGCTTCCAGGTGTGTTTTGTCCCTGACCATTTGACACCATTCACACACCTCAACGATATACACACCCTCTCCATACTGCGGCTTTTAGCCGGTCTTGATAAATGATGGGCAATTTGTAGGCGCAGCTTTGTTAATAGAAACAAATTGCCGGCCTTTAGCTTTATTGCGATGTGGTGTAGCAGTAGTGCGATGGTGAGGCGGAGGTGCGACGATTAGTGTTGCTTATTTATAAAAATTATATTCGTACATTTTCTGGCAAATTAATTATAATTGATTAAAGGTGTGTGAGCCGTGCGCTTTGTGAGCTCTGCAATGGCGTTCTAGTCAAATGAAAAAGGCAACGCAATTTAATTTAAATATAATTTCACTTTGCTTGAATACCCAGAGAGGTTCCCTTTCCCCACACTCGACAAAAAACAGAAAAATAGTAAAGGAGCACTGAATTTCCCTCATAAGACATTTAAATATTTTTAAGCTCTATATCATTGAATACCATGAAATGAAATGAATACCATGACAAATTACACAGATTTTTGATTATAAAATTGCCTTCTTGTACATTCGCTATCTTTATCATTTCTCTGAGTGCACCTTGAGAGAGCGACCCTCTGTCACTCTGCTCTGGCTTTTCATTCCGTTGCTGCATTTAATTTCATTTAATTTCCAGCCACGCCCCACATCACATCATTTCTGGCTAGTCATTTCGGCAATCCCCCACTGATCCCATTCCGCCTCCTGCAGCTCCTTCTTCTCCATCATCTTCTGCTGGCTGTTGCAATGCACGCTTTTCACTTTTCATGAATAATAAAGTGAAAGTCTAGTTAGTTTGGCGTTTTTCAGCTCACTACTCGACGGTGGCTTTCCGACTACTGCCTCTGCTGCTGCTTCTGCTCATGGATTCAGCTCCGACTCTACTCCGTCCCATCAGTGTACCCTCACCTCGCCTCCCACACCTCGGCCACACTGCACCGTACAGATGTAATTTCGTTCCATACTTTTCCGAGCATAAAAACTCTGAAAAGGCGGCACCTCGCAATTGTTTGGCCTGGCTGGGAAGGAGCTGTAGAGCTGTAGAGCTGGGAGGCAGGCAACTTTTTCATTTCCATGTTTTCCGACTGCACTTTCTGCCATTGTTGTTGTACGCCTTATTGTGTTCTGTATTTAATGAATAATTTTTAATAGTTTTGCTATTGCTGCAAGCTGCATCTCGCGGAAAAAGGGGTACAGGAAACATTCCCGTCGTGGAGGTGGATTAATTTGCAGGAAAAACTTTCTGAGAGGATAATAAGAAATAAACTTTTGACTAAATTATTGAAAAAGGATTATACTTATTCGCTTTGCAGATGGTAAACAAATCAAAAATGCACGGAAATTGCTCAATTAAATATTTTCTTTGCGAATTTTATATTACTTTCAAATTATTTTGGAACAGCTAGGAGGACAATTAAATTATAAAATTTAAATTACACTATACGAAACTAAAAATTGTGAGCATACTTAGCCAAGGAGCGTTTTCACTATAAAGTAAAATTTAATTATTAGCCTTTAAGCGTGAAAACTAAGTAAAAAGAATACAATACTTTACATTATTATATTTTTTAAGCAATTTTTTGATGGGAAATACATAACAAAAGGTTCAAAGAACATTACTTGTTGCTTGATTCACAATAAGAGATTTAGAAAAAATTTAAAATTTGTGACGTGCAGGTGTGGAATAGAAGTTGTTTACCCAGACAAGTATGAAGAGATTTCGTGTGAACCTATAGCTCTAGCTCTGTTATGCTCCGGAATGTCGGAATTCGTTCTACTCGCTCCTGTCTCATACTGACACAGAGTCGCCTAATGTTTTGGGTGCACATTTAAAAGATAAAATAACACAAGAATCCAGGTTTAGCCGGAGTAAAAAAATGGTAACTGGACTAATAATTTGATTGAAGATAGTGAGGACGTTCTTATCAACTAGTCTACTCATATTGTGAGAAACTCTGGTAGTAACAAGCATCACTCTCTTTTACCCTGCCAATGTATTCTCTATATATGAACCTGACCGTATTGACCCTTGAATAATCTTATACGGTTTTCATTCCACCACTTCGGTCGTGGTTGTCTGAGCACGGACGACTAAAGTTAGAACATATTATAATTGTACTTCAAACTTAATGTTATTATATATTTCAATGGTTCCCTAATTTTATAATCAAAATCTTTAAACATAGAAAATAACTTAGAGTTCACTTCATATAGGAATAAAGGATTAAGAAGGAATATAAAGATAGATCAAAATATTAAGAACAAGGTTCATATACATATAGTCTGGCTATGAAATCATTATGGAATATCAAAAGGGGTAACACACAGGTTACTTTGGTTACTTTTCTGCTCTGTGTATACACATGTTTATACTTTGTGTTTTAGTACCCCTTATTCCTTCCGTGATCGTTGAGCTCAATGATGACGTAAGTGCATGTTTTTGAGGGAAAATTATAGACGAGTAACTGCGACCCTCTGACGTTGCTCTATGGCCTCGCAAACACTTTTGTAGGCCAAAAGCTCATTTTTAAAAGTTAAAAAAAATAAGTGTTTTTATCACTCTGCATTAGCAAAAGAGTGACCGTCAAAGTTGCGTACCTAAAATTTCCATAAATGGCGTCACATTCGCAAACTCAGCTGCTCAACCCAGCTGTTGTTATCGAAAAGCACGTGCAATGAACAAGTGCCAATTTAATTACAGTTTGAAATCTCTCGTAAATTGAAAAATACGATTAACTACTAAAATTTTTGTGATGAATTTTAATCAGTCGTTCTTGTACTACAAGTTTTGAATCTGTTAGCTGTAATGTCTTTCTAATTGTATGTAAAAGTGAGTCGTTCAACATGTGCCAATTTAATGAATTTAATGAAAACTAATTTTGAAAAAGGTATGTTAAATGAGTACTCCCTAGTCCCACCCTGAAACCTGTTGTGTGTCGTAGAGTAATAAATTCTTGTTCAAACGCATACAGTAAGAAATTCCACTTTGGACCACATTTCTTGAATTTGCAATAATAGATCATAGCCTCAAATTCAACAATGCAGAGTAGTTTGTTATCGTTTGGCAACAAAATTGATTATGTGCAGGTCAAATGCAGGTCAGTGGAATGCCCTGTACTATCATATTCCAAGAAAAGTCATTGAGGACGAAAAAGGCAGGCTGAAAATCTTGTAGTATCCGAAGGAGAAACATCAATTTATCGATTCAAGGGAATACGACCTCGCATATGTTTTAAAACTTGTATCCTTATGCCCAGAATAGGTTAAATTAATTCGCAAGGCTGTAGGCGTTAGTCCTGCTTTTTAAAGCAATGATCAGTATTTTGAAATAATGGATCAATCACAGCGGAAAAATTGCGACATATACCCTTCACACATTGAAACTGTGGTCCAGAAGATGGACTGTTGGCCGAATAGCATTTAATATCAGAGACAAAAGCAGAGGTCCCGCTTCAAAGTCTTCTAGCCCACACTGCTAGTAGAATTGTTTGCTTACAAGATGAAGTTATTTTAAATGTAATGCAAGAGCAAGGCTGGCAGTTTTTGGCTGCAGATTTGACTTTGAATTATGGCTTCGATGGTAGCTCAGGCCGATCAAATTACAACCAAGGTTATTCTGGAGGCAAAGCATTTGATATGGACTCCAGCATTTTTCCACAACAGTTACACCATTAAGACTAGTAGATTCCTCCGGACATATACTGTGGGACATCCGAACACCTCAATCTATTAGATTTGGGGCAAAACCTTCAGATTTAATTAATAATAAACATTTCCAATGTGAAACTTTGCTCCCATTTTAAAACAACTAAAATACCGATTTAGCCTTCTACACTGCTGGGTTCTTATGTTTGAGTTTATTATGCACGCCGGACACAAAGGAAATCTTAAAAAAGTGGAAATTATGCAATCAAAATGATAGAAAGGAAGTCTATTAAAGAAAAAGGCATATTCAAGACTTCTTTTGGAAAAAACATACTCTAAAAGTTGATAGACCGAAAACTGGCGTTTGTGGCAGTACAAATGATGACAATACATCTCGCAGTGCGTTTTGTGAGCCAAAAATATTTTCAAACATTGCTGACGTTGTCTTTGATGTTGACATCGCCTTTGTTCAGATGTCTTTCATGCCAATTGCCGATAAGTGTTGAAACAGAATTTCTGCCATCAAACTGCTGAATAAATTATAATTACGATTACAGAACATACGAATCCTAAAGGAAGAATAGTCCTTTTCATAATATCACTGGAACGTACCAGAATTTTCTGTACTGTTGCATTTATTGGTAACCAAGGGTATTTATCAATAGCTATTAATCGCATATTCCGTGTCTTTGAAATGGTTGAAACTTATTGCCACCACTAGCCCTGCAAGACGCATGACGCAGCTGTAGTTAAAACAGGCCCTTGTGATGTGCCACAAAATTACCGAAAGAAACACTCATTAGTGGTGAGAAATTTTCAGGTTTATTATTTATTATATGTAATAATAAATCAATCAGTAACTTGCTATCGCGCCCTTGGTCTGCTCAACAAGCGGCCCAAGTCGTACTCCACCGATCTTCTAGTCAATATTAGTCTGAAGTAATCTGTTTACGATGTCGGAAGTGGTTTTGTTCAATGAAGGAAGGTTAGACGAAGAGGAAGATCTTCTGGCAGTATCTAAGTAAAAGACGAGACGGAGGAGGATTGAAGAGAAGAACAACAACCAAATACAAACCGACAGTAAGACATGGAAACTGCATAGAAACAAAATGTATATGGTACAGTGGTAAACGGTTAGTGTCGACACTGTGCTGCATCAAGGGTGGCGAGTGCCGTCCCTTGCCATCTTCGTCGGCTTCTAGCACGGTTTCTTGCACTGCATCATACCTGCAGCACAGTATCCGGGAAACTGGACGCACTTCAGGAAAAATGAAGCAATACCCTGGAATGGATTGTTATGAATTTTCTAGTTATAGCAAGACTGCGGCTGTGGCTGTGACTGGATAAACTCACTTCGCAGCAGTCACAGCATTGAGAGAACATATAACTCCAGATATAGAAGAAGGCCCCGATAAAGGCCACGAAGAACGACAGCCAGAGCAAGACAATTAGCCAGAAAACGAAATACAGTGGATTCTTCATTCTCAATTATGTGGGTATATTTGTCTTTGGATGATTGTTTCGAGTATTGAATTCCTGAAGTTCTGACACAAGTATTTTTTTACAGATTAAACAAGAGCTACTTGATTTGCTAACTTGGAAAAACTAGTTATTTAAGTTTTATTTTAAAATATTGCAGTCTGGAACTTGAGTACAGCGCGTGTGTTTTCTTGCTCGCTCGATCCAAAACTGACGGCCGAGGAGGCAGGTGCGATGCCTTGAGGATATGGACGACTGGGTTCCAACGCAGCAATACCAGCATAGCCATACAGAAATTGAACATCGATTACCCAGTGTCGGAGAAGGTGCCATATTTTCGATACTCCTTTCCGAGAATACACCGCACTTTGAAAGCTCCCGTACATGGCGCACGGCCCTGCAGAGCAATGCTATGGTCTACCGATCCTGGATGTGCCAGATGCTGCAGTTCGTTTTTTCAATGCTCGACGAGGCAGTACGCCGGAGTGCAAGCACATCAACGAGCTGGGACATTACCTGTGGCGGTCCCTGCAGCGAGCAAATGTTTCTGTACTTCCTTTGCGGTGCAGGGGCGGCATTCTTCTCGCTGAGGATACGGTAGCCGCGGCCTTGCTGCTTTGGGGAGGCGATACTCTGAAGATCGTCAGAGTTCGATGCGTAATCAAGACCAGAGACCAACAAGAAATTGGCACCGCCAGTCCACAAATATGTGTCCATGTACTCAGAAGACTCAGATACGAGATACAGCCGTTTACTTTACGGCTGCAAGCAATCAAAAGGCATTAATATATATTTTTTTTTATTACAATAAATCCTGTTTTTAAATAAATACAAGGAATATTCCATACCAACGAGAAATATCGTGATAGTGCGTCCAGTGATAGAACTCTTTCAATCGAATCTATTTTCCAAGATCGCGGCTCCAAATCTCTCTCCCCCTCGCATTTACCTGCAGTTTGGAACCATAAAATTCAATTATGAGTACTTCATAACTTCACATTCATTCCTATTATGCTTAATGCACTTTGACCTCAGCTCTGAGAGAGCTGCATATCTTTTCCCTCTCAACCGCTATTGTTGCATAAATCAAGGCGAATTTCACGCATACAAACAATGCAAAGTGTGCGTAACGAGCGCTTCAATTTAAGAGAAAGACTTTCGGTTTTATTTTTGGTTTTTCTGCTCTCTTTTCCCTGCGATGAGTGTGAGAACAGGCAACAAATTCAATTTTTCATTTTGAGAGCAGTCAGATTGCCGGCTCTCGGTCCCTGCCCACTCGGGGCGCCGCCATTCCAACAGTTTGGAAACACTAAAGTTGAATTACAATTGCAGTTTTTTTCTGCTTCTCTGTTTGGCATTTGTTTGCTTCATTTTTGCCGTCGACTTGGTGTTAAGAGATTTTTATGTGCCTACATATTTGAAATGCTAAAATGATGTATGGCACCCTGGCCAGACTAAAACTCTTTTCTGTTATTTTTTCTGGAACGTACGGACGGACGGGTATGGGTATGTGTATGGGTATGAGTATGTGTGCGGAGGAATGGAGGGCTGGAGAGTGCTATAAAATGTCCATTAAGCTTTTCGAGGAAACCTGCTGAAATGCACTTTTCGCATTCTAAACTGCCAACAGGTTCACTTGATGATGGCTAAATGGAATGGAGTTGGTCCGAAGAGCTGCTCGCGGCTACTTGAACATTTGCAGGGTGAGAGAAAGTGGACTTTATGGGGAATGAATGGAGAAAGCTCCACTCAAAACAATGGCGTTGTTCTGCAATTCTCTGCATATTGCTCCCCTTTGCTGCTTTCCCGTCACGCCTTTGCTCGCTGGCTAATAAAAATCTATTTATTTCGCTCTTGTAAATCACAATTATGCTGTCATCTATTAGTTATTAATATAGCTTTTCCTTGTTCATTTATCACACACACACACACTAGTATTCCTCTCGAAGATTAATGATTGGGAAAGTATCCCCATAATCAAGTGATTTAGGTCTGCTCTTTGGGTTTGCTTTCGTATTTTTTCCTCTGCTTCTACTTCTACTTCGTCTTCAGCTTTTCGATTTCTTTGTGAGTGTGCTTTTCCCTTGTACTCTTATGTCTTTGGGAAGCAGGAGGCTTGGGGGAGTGTCCTCCAGCAGACACAAAAACATCTTGATTTGTCAATATTTTATTTATTGCCCATTGTGTGTAATTAGAGCAGGCGTTTTATCGTTGATCCATGTTGTCCTCGATTCGGTCAGGGATTATTTTGTGGCCAAGGGCGATTTGTTGTGTGTGCGCCTCGGGTAAAGTTAATTTGAGTTACAGTCTTTGTTTGTGGCAGAGATATGTACATTTTGTTTGCATCTTTAAGTTGAATATTATGAGATACCGTTAGGCATGATAGAGGGTTGATATAATTTCTGAGAAATGGTGCGGACTCCCACGAATTCGATAGGACTTTGCCGAATTGCAACATGAGATTACTCAGATTAATGTGCCTATTCAGTATGCTTTCATAAAGTATGATGCAAACATGGAAACCAAAGGACAGAAAGATTTATCATTCTTTTTGGTTGCGAATGAGTGGACTCTATTATCCTTTTAATATATGGATTTTATTTCTAATTAATATTTGTGGTTAATAGGTTATCTGACAACTTGTTTTAACTGAGTAGCGATTTCGACTAACTTCACTCGCCGAAATAAGTTGAGCAAAAGGGAATCGGAAGATCACGCGATGCGACGCTCCCAATGCAAAAACGGCACCCATCGCTGTATGCGTGTGCAAATGCGGTTTTTGCTGTGCATGTGAGAGCGTTACAGTTAGTTTCGTAGACAGACAATAACAACACAATTTTGGGTGTTTGTAGTAGGGCGGATTCGTCGTCGTCCAACGAGACGGTGAACAGAAAAAAGAGATCAGGATTGACTGTTTCCAATAATCTTTATTTATTCATGTATTTGCGTGTGGTTTCGTAGGGAATGTATATGTGTAACGTGTAGGTAGCGCGGCCGGTTAAAACGGGGTGGGAGCGTAACTAACTTGTGGATCGTGGATCTTCCGAGCGCCCCCGAGCGCGCGAAAGCGAGATGGGACCGGAGCGCACGGAGTTGGCACAGTGCGCGGCAATTATCTGATGTTGCCCTGAACAATGGGCATGCTTCAGCGTTCAAGTACAATGATGGACATATGAATAGGAAAATGAGAATATCAATGAATGTGAAACTATACAAGAAAAAGATAGGCGGCTAATTTCCCATCACTGGTTAAGAATCAATCTATCTTTTGGATAAATTGTATCAACTAAAACTGCACTTACAACGAAAACTTTGTCTGTCAGATATCTATTTCTTTTAACAACAATCATACAAAAGACCACCAAATCGGCTGCGAGAGTCCAATAAAACAAGAGCCAAAAGAAAAACGCTATCTAGTGAATCGTTTGTGGGAAGAGCGACCCCGACCTTTGACCAGACAACCAAACAATACCCAGACGCATTCAGCTAGATGACCCCAATGGAAATAAAACGCATACTTTTTGCAACATTTGACTGGACTGGTTATAGTCGTACCATCCCCCTACCCCACGGAGTCCGGACCGGACCCCATTGTGGACCATTGAAACAATCGTGGCGCTTCAAAAGGACATTCGCTGCAAGTGTTGCGCGCTGCAGTCCGGTGCGCTTTATCCTGGCCTGGAAAATGTTCCCGACACCCTGCTCCTGCCTGCCCCCATGCCCATAGTTGACGCATTTATTGTTTTATTTTGAATATCCTTTGACTATGCTCGCTTCATTTTCCTTCCCCTCGAATGGACATCTGGCATTGTTTTCTGGGCTGATTGTTTGCGGTCTGGGCTTCGGCTAACTTTGGGTCTTGTATCCCAAGTGTTATGCATAAATGTCTATAATTTAAACACGAGCATTATGCTTGCCTGGGTCATTCTCCACTTCCTATCTGCCCGATGCCGACGCCGACTCTCCTCCCCAGCGGGAGAGGGCTACAATTCAATTGCGGGGATAACGTCACACTGAGACAGTGAGACAGTAAGACAGTGAGACAATTGCATTTCTCTGGTACTCCCAAGTGTGTGGACCGAGTCTTCGTCTGCCTTGTAATGCAAGCCAACAAATTGACTTGGCTCTAAATTATACGACACTCAGTGGCGTAGCCAAAAGGGTTTGCTTTTCAGCTTGTTCGTTTCAGAAAGGCATTTATTTTATTACTAGAATGGGTCTGCGATTCACCGAATTAAGGTGAAGACATATATTTTTTGAAATATTTATTCTTTTTTCCCGCCAGAGACTAATGAAAATTGTATTTAAAACTGCGCCAACCTCCGACTCACTCGCTTCGGTTGCGCGCGCCGGTAACCAATAATTGTTCATATAATAAAAAGATATGGTACATATGTAATCATGGAATCGAGTTAGATGGAATTTTTCTATACAATTAACTATCCGACGCAAGACCCCTTTTGAATGTGTGTATTCCGCTCCTCTGACTTCAGCTCTGTTTCTATTTCTATATAGTGACTGAGTGGCCAAATATTTGAGTCCTGGTATGTGTGAAACAGTTGCACTCTCCCCTTGGCTGACACACACATGGAGATGGAGACTAATTTGGAAAATCAGAATTGTCATATCAACAGATGGAACCCAGCAGGTACGGAGCACAGAGAACAGTCGAGATTGCTCCAGCTGCTGCCTGCTCATAGCGCCTCACGTTAATTGCATTGAATCGGGGCAGGTTGAACGCCTTCGTTTCGGATTTGCTCCATTCCCACAACCCCACTGCCATCGGTGGAGTAGGACCCTCGACTGAACTGTCTAATATGCTAATTACACTGCAGGCAACAATGCTGAGGGGGCTTTGGGCTCGGCATCGGTTCCATGGCTCCATGGTTTCCCTCCTCTATGCCCCATACCCAGAAGTGTACTCGCATGTGTGGGACTGCAATGCGTTTGGGTCGTTCATTTTTGCAGGGGATTTGTGCAGATTGAGAGACGTACTCGTACTCGTACTTGTATAGGATCGGTCTGCTGCCCTCTTGGCCCCTCCCTTGCTCTGGCTCCTCTGTCTGGGTCTAAGCCGCTTTAGTGAAGTGCCATTTATACGAGTTCAAGAGTGTGTGCCTCTATCTCCCGCTGTTGCCCCTCCCTCGCACTGCGTCTGTCTAATTAATTATACTTTTCAATTGTATCGCAAACAATGAGAATGACATTTGCCACTCCCTTCGCTTCGACCTCTGCCCTTCCTCCCTTCTGACGATGCCATCCTTCTGTCGCGCTTACCCATTTCAGCTAGCCGGTTTCGGAACTCTTATCTATGTGGCATACTTTTTGCCGCTTCTGCCTTTCGACACTGCAGCCGAAAGTTTCCAGCGACCCCAATTTGAATGCGTGTGTCTGTGTGGGTGTGTGTAAGAGCGGCGGAAGATGGAGGGAAATTTGCATGCGACGCAGATAAATGTTTGTCAGAGTCGCTTATCGCAATTTTCCCTTCCATCACCACCACAAGGGAGTATAAAGAAGAAAAAGCAAAGTCTCATTGTGAAATTAGTTAAAGTTTCTTTTCGAATAGATTAAGCACATTATATGGGAGTTTGCTTAGGTTGTTTAACTGGGAGTGGAGGCATGCCGATATTCTTTTTATTCTGGTGCATTCATAAGAGGGTCTAGGTGCCCAACTGGCAGATAAGCCGCTCACTGCGACCAATATGTCCTCATTCACTCGGAAATTCCATAAATGATTGTCAAAAAATCATTACTATATTATTTACAGAATGCTTCACCCTAAAAACCAGTCCGCCCACATACGCAACTAACTGTTGGTATCCATATTTAGTATCCATTTAAGTACAATAAACAAATGTTCATTGCATTGGGTATTTACCGCACATCTAAATTGGAGATCCCTGCCTCAATCAGCCATTGACGGGCACTTGATTCCCGCTGCCCCTTCATCTGGTGTAACCGAATGCGGTCAGTTGTTTGTTATTCGGCAAATATAGGTTTATGTCCAACGTCGGCATGATAAATGCAAATTTGATATGCAATACCGCAGCTGTCAATGATAGAATAATATTTTCAATCATTTTAAAATGCGGCCCCAAGCCAAACAAATTAATCGAATCGCCCGAAAATGGGCGAGCTATTCCGCGATAGCTGGAATAACCGAATGAATGCAAATGAAATTATACCATAATGTGTGTATTTTAACTACAAAATTAGTTTTTATCGTATTTTTTTTGTTGTGAAATGTATATATGTGGAATAATTTCAGCTGATTTAGTTTTTATACCCGATGCTCAAAAAGAGTATAGGGGTACATTAGATTTTTGAACAAAATGGATGTGTGTAACGCACAGAAGAAAGCGTTTCCGAGCCAATAATGTACATACATAATTAAAACATAATAACATAATATAATTAAAAAATCAAATTTACTTTTAGTTTTCTAACATACAGGAGACTATACAAATATTTATCATAAGCATTTTTTCATTTCAAATATATATTTTATGATCGATTAAACCTTAAAAACATAAACAAGGGTTGGCCAAAATAATAAGTACAGCAATTCTACAAAGCGAAAAATAAAAGCGTATCAAAATTTTTCCACTTTTTTTTATTATTTATAATCTTATACTAGTATCCTGTATAGCCACACTTATTTTGATGACTTTGGCGATTCTTCTTGGCATACTAGCAATAAGTTTGCAGCAAGTCTCCACTGGAATCTCATACCGCGTTTTTGCACACACCCCAATGGTTTTCAATTGGGTTTAAGTCAGGAGACTGACTTAGCCAAGTCATAACGTTTACATTTTTTTCCGTAAACCAAGCCTTGACCAGCTTTGAGGTGTGCTTTGGGTCAGTTTCCTGTAGAAAGACCCATCTCAAAGGCATGTTTTCCTCAGCATAAGGTTGCACAATGTCTGTCAATATGTTTTATACCCGAATTGGGTCACAGGATCAGTTATGCGATGTAGCGGCTCAACGCCATGCCAAGAAAAACAGCCTCAGACACCTACACACCGTTCTTAACCGGCCTCCGTTCTTAACTATTTTCTTTGTGTACCGCAAGTCGAATTCTTTGCCTTTGGGTCGTTGTATATATCTTCTGGAGTCATTATCAAAAGATTTATTTTGTTTCGTCTCTCAATCATATATTATTCCACTTTTAAGACCCATCTCACCCAGACCATGCCAAATGATTTTCGACGACTTTTTGCCTCATCTTCAAATTTTTTACTCGCAGTAAGGGAACTTTCCGGGCTATACGTTCTAGTAAGTCTGTATGTTGAAGTCTCCAACGAACCATCAGAGCTGATTTTTCTTTGCCAATTTGAGCGGATATAGCCTTGGAAGACATTAACAGATCCTTTTTTTGCAAGACTGATGATGCGGGTGTCCGTTGTTTGTAAAGGTTTCTTCTTCCATCCTCGATTTTCAATAAGCCCTTTAGATTTTAAAGCATTGTGAACAAAAAATACCGAGCGTCCAAGACTTTTCGCAATTTCCCGGAGAATTTTCCTTTCTTTTTGAAGATTTATGGATAACTTCTTTTCTTCAGCAGTACGGCCTATCTAAAGAATTTTTTTAACTCTCATGTACTTAAATATGAAAGAACTCAATAAAAACCAACAAGCCTTTGACCAAATCCTTATCAAATCCTTTAAATTTTATAAATAACACCAGTGTACGTATTATTTTGGCCAGGCCAAAAATGCCCATCCAGCAAAAATTTAAGCATAGAATTTTATAAAGATGGTTCCCTACTTTAAATTTTGATTTAAATATTTGGCAGACATCAATAGCCGATAAACAAACTAGCACGACAACGATGTACTTATTTTTTGGCCAGTAGTGTATATGTACATATATATTGTTGATCAGCATCAATAGCCGATAAGATGGAGCCATGTCTGTCCGTCCGTCCCTATGAGCGCCTAGATCTCAGAGACTATAAGAGATAGAGAAACCAAATTTGGTGTCCACACTCCTGTGATATCTCACTGTTACAGGCGCCCCATCCACCCCCACAAAGGATGATGTGGCATTCACAATTTTGAAGACACGAGAAAATCAACGCAGACTCATAGAGAATGACCATATCTACAAGATTGACGAATCAGGATCAGATCGGATCATTATTATAGCCAAAAGGAACAAATCAATTTGCTGTGGCTTCGCTGCGCCCTACACGTTCTGACTGATTTTCTGTTTCTCTCTCACACACCCTCTGTCGTTCAATGTTTGTGCCCTCTGGCGAAGGGAGCCATACTGGCTAAGCATCGGGAATAAATGTAGAGCTGCGGCCGAAGCAGCAACTCACAACGTTTCCGCTCGTTTTTAAATAATTTTCATAATTCTTTATAATTTTCATTTGATTTATTTCGGTATTCATGTAAGACCTTTCAATGACGATTTTTAACTCATACGTATTCTGTTGGCCAAGTCAAAGGTTCTTCCACTGTCTTTGCTGTCAACTAGCATTGCCATCAAAGTGAAGAGGCTCTGTCCTTAAAATACACACAATGTAGTATTTAAATGAAAAAATATACGATTTCTATTAACGATAGAAACAATAACGATAGACTGAAACAAGTTACTTAGCTTGGTAAATGTATGTTTTATTCTAACTATTAATTAATTATTATAGAAACTAAGTATATAATAGTACTGGCCATGTGTAAAGTGTATACGGTTTCAAAACGCTGGTTTCAAACACCTGCAATAATCTAAGCAACTTCTTCAACCATAAAACATATTCAACAACACGGTTGTTTAGAACGTGGAATAGCCATAAAGGATTGTCTTATTACATAAATGTAATTTCTTATGTTATGCGAATACCCAAAAATGAGGGCGATTCACAATTTATTGCAAAACTTAGATTCAATATGCATCTATGTTCGAGCCGAATACCAAGTCGGCAGTGGGTTAATCTTAAGCCAATCGAACCCTTGTGGAACAGAGCATTTCCTTCACAGCAGCTGAGACTTAATTCATTTTATTAAAACCGATTCGCTCTTCCTTTGGGACTTTGGGGGAAGCCAAAGCCAAAGACAGAGAGCCAACAAAAAATAAAGGGAGAGAACCATAAGCCAAAGGAACACAAATGCAAATGAAATCGTGCGTAAAATGCGAACAAAGGAAAATCGTTTGTCGTTCCATCTCTCGGCGCAGAGCAAAAAATATTGCAAAATACATGAGAGTCAATACGTATAGATACGAGTATGTATATATGTACATACGAGTATATGAATATGGAAATTGATGTATGAGAAAATTGCAAAGGACACGCAAAGCATTTTGTTCTGCCAGATTGAATGATTGAGGATGGGTAGCAAATTGAGAAATTCGAATTGGGATTCTGATTCTGATTGAAGGCTGGGTGAATGGCTGGTGAGTGGCCTGGGGAGCCCAAACAAAATGGACTTTGATTTCTGCACAAGGCAGAGCAGTACAATTGAGCAGTAATAAAATTTCGACTGCTTTTTGCAACCTGATGGACTTTTTGCCTGGCAGCTACTTTGAGCATTCAGAACTGGCGCTTTTTCAGCTACTTTGCATAACTAATTGTTGCTGGCAGTGGCAGGAGCCTAAGAGGCAGGAGCCGAAGCACAAGCATTTCCTCATCAAATTACATATGTTCAATTTCGAAATATTATTGCCTGATTTGCATATTGACTTGAAGGCAAACATTCTAATTCAGCTTTCCGAATAATTTCCGAATAATTTCAGGTGTGCTCAAAGTTATTTATCTTGATTATTTATTCAAATATTTATGCCTAAGTAGTTTTTGTTTAATGTGCTTCAACAAATGCTCAAAAATGTCATAAAAATTGGTATAAAGTTCTATATTCTGTATTAAAAAAAGCACACGTGTCTTCAAACTTCTTAGTTAAACAAACCCATTAACAGAATCCACAACTAAAAGAACTTGTTCTTCACCAACTTCTTCAATTTTCAGTAATTTCATCAAGGAAAACATTCCCCCAGCATACAGTGAATTTGTTTCTCTTCCACTTGTCTATTTTATTTTAAGGAGCTGGAATTTTAATTAAAATTCGCGACTTCAATTTGCAGAATGTTTTCTTCCGCAAGGTCTTTATGTTTTGGAAGCAAACAGTCGTTATTTTTTTTTGGCAAATTGTCACATAATTTTTCAAGTGTAATTTAAAATGCATTTTCAAGTAAATGATGTGCGGCATTTTAATTAGCTCTTCCCCAAGCAAAACTAATTCAATTTGCACTCGCGGAAGAGCAAGAGAGAGGACAAGTACCAGAGGAAGAGAAGTTCTAACACAGAAATTGGCTGCGTTTTCCTTTATTTTTTATTTTCTTTTTTTTTTTAAACTGAGAACTTCAAAGACAAGTCAAGATGGTTGGTTCCTTGGCTGGTTGAAACGACTTAACGACTTCTGCCGCCTGGCATACAAATTAGTTTTTTCTGGAACGAATGCTGGTGAGAGAGATTGAAAGCGATGTTGAGTAAGGAAAATTTCGCTGCAAAGTTTTTTTGGTTAACCGAAAAAATTAAAACATCATCATTTGGTGCACTCAGCCAAAAAGTCAACTCTACTCGAACTCGACGCGGAGTCAAGTCAAGTCAACTCAACTCATCCCGACTCGACTCGACTGAATTCGGTTGAGGTCCCTGGGTGTGATGTCTGTTGAATTTCAATTTCGGTGGCCTGTCACGCAGGGGCCGTGCCCGTGGCCGTGGCCGTGTCGGTGGTTCATACATATGAAAAACATTAAGCATACGCACGGTTGCACAATTTTAAATGGCACGCGCAACAAGCCGCCAACAAATTTCTGCCTCCGAGCAAAATCAAACCGAGTTTTTTCGAGCATTTTTCTTTATCTTTTCTGTTTGACTAACCAGCCGTGTACCCTGTAAGTCGGCAGAGGGAGTGGCGGATTAGTTAACTACTTGACATCTCCTGCACCTAGTCAGTTCCCTGGTGTGTCTCTGTCTTCTTTGGCTAAAAGTTTTCCCCAGAGAGACTGCGACGCAGACTGTGTCTCATGTGACGTTAGCTTTCAAACATGGAAAACGTTTGTGGCTTCTTGCTGTTGCTTTTGGTGTTTGTTTTTCTGTTTCCAGGCTGTTCAGGTGATTCGCAAATAATCAAGAAACTTTTCGTATTAATTTGAGACGAGTTTTTCTTTTTGTGTGCCGAGTTGTTGCCTCTTATTGACCTCAATTTATGCAGACCACGTTGGCTTCTGGTCTCGACTAGGAAACTAAGAATTTGTCCAGGATTTGCTGGTGAATATTGCTTGTGGTTTGACAACAAAAACCTGTTGGAAGGGGAGGTGGGAAAACTACCCATTGTGTCAATTAAATTTTGGTTTTGTCGCCAAACTGAAAAATGAAACATTTGCAAAATTTTGATGACATTTTCTCTAAATTTTTATTTATTTTTGCTTCTAAGCAGCTACCATTAAGATAGAGCATAGATATAAAGTAAGCATCTTTATCCCTTTCTCCTTTATTGAGGATAAACAACCTTCGAATACGAATTTTTTTATTCTCCCCAATCATCGAATTTATAGGTAATCCAGATTTTAGCCATGACCTCACACCTATCGTTGTGTTTTTGTACCCTATACTCGTTTTTTCACGTCGAAAGAGGCTGAAGAATCCTCGTTTTAGAGTACTACCTTCTGAGTGGAAAAAGTTATATTAAAACTTATTAAAGACAATTAAATCATTTCCAATAATATTGGTATTTTTTATGTGTATTATATAAATCATCGAATCATAGAGTACAAATCAAAATATAAAATATCATTAAGAATCATATTCTGGTTGTGAAGGTTCTATATTAGGATCCAAAAACAGACCTACAATTTCTGAATTCTGGAAAACAGTGAAAGCTTAGAGGTAAACATTGATACATAACAATGATAGCGTATAGTTCTATAAATATAGATATACAACTAACCAAAGACTTTTTATAAGATCCATTTATCTGATCGTTACAGGCAATATAGCCGTTGGCCTGGTAAAGTAGATAGCGCTCTGTTTGTCTGCTGTCAGAGCCACCAATATGTTCTCCGATACGCATTGAGAATAGTAGAGATAGGCGTCGTTGAACTTCGTCGGGGACTGTCCTGTGTTGGTGCACTGCATGGGAGCGTAATTTAACGCGACCAGCTCGTAAGCTTCCCTGCAGGATTTCTTATCAATAAATTTCTCGTTACTGTAGCCATATGGTATCAGGTTCGACTGGATTCCGGGCCAAGTGCTCTTCCCGATCAGCTGGTGAGGCACTTGGGGCTCAGAGATGTAGCCCCAAATACTAATGGCATCTATTTCCACTTGCTGATAGTATAAGTCGAAGCAATGGTAGCCGATGCCCCCTCCCCCAAAAGTGGGGCATTTGAAGCTCTCTCCCGCTTCGGAACTGGTGGCATCCCAAACGGAAAACACAACCGCGTACTTGGAGCCCGCTGCGTAGTGCTGCAGACCGATGCAGGCTCCGGCTTAGTGGGAGAAGAATTGCAGAATGTTGAAGACGCTGTCTTTGCGCTTGTTTTTGTCGGGCATCCAGTGGAAGGTACTTCGGAAGCCGCTGTCGTCTCGTCGGGGCTTTGATGTGCTCCCAGAGCCCTCATCAGCCGTAATTTTTTCAAATTTCTTTCATTATGAACTTGAGTGTTTGAACTGTAAGATTACCCAATTAACAATTACCAATTACCCGACTGAAAACAATACCATGTGGATCAACATAGGCAACACAAGAACGAATCAACTCTTCGGCCCAGGCCCTGTTGTGGTCCGCTTGGCTGGTTGCTTTTATTTACAAGGATTTCAACAATAATCGGCTTAGAATTTGTTGGTAGATTGCTTGATCTCGGCTCTTTTTAACAGCTTGATACTGTCATGTGGAAAGTTTTTTCAGGTTTTCTTCTTTTTTTATACCCGATACTCAAAATGAGTATTGGGGTATATTAGATATGTGGTGAAAATGGATGTGTGTAACGTCCAGAAGGAAGCGTTTCCGACCCCATAAAGTATATATATTCTTGATCAGCATCAATAGCCGAGTCTATGTCTGTCTGTCTGTCTGTCCGTCTGTCCGTCTGTCCGTCTGTCCGTCCGTCCGTCTGTCCGTCTGTCCGTCCCTATCAGCGCCTAGTGCTCAAAGACTATAAGAGCTAGAGCAACGACATTTTGTATCCAGCCTTCTGTGATATGTCACTGTTACAATTATATTTCAAAACTTGGCCCCGCCCACTTCCGCCCCCACAAAGGACGAAAATCTGTGGCATCCACAATTTTAAAGATACGACAAAATTAAAAACGCAGAATCGTAGAGAATGAGTTTATCTTTTAGACTGCACAATCTGAATTGGATCGTAGCATTATTATAGCCAGTATGAAGAAAACAATTTCATTTTTTCTAGCCCTGTCTCTCTCTAACACACACGTATCATAGCCGGCTTTGCCTATTGCTAAGTATGAGTTCTTAGATCTCAGAGACTATAAAAGCTAGAGCAACCAAATTTGGTATCCACACTCCTGAAATATCGGACCTTGACGAGTTTGTTTCAAAATCTCGCCACACCCCCTTCCGGCCCCGCAAAGGACGAAAATCTGGAGCATCCACAGATCTCAGAGACTATTAGACCTGACTGTCGAGCTCTCACTGCTACAAAACTATTTGTAATTTTTCACTGCAGAACTCACTGTTACAAGTGTATTTCTTTTTGCTCAGAGAGCTCACTGCTACAAGTGTGTTTCAAAATTTCGCCCCACCCCCTTCCGCAGCCATAAACAACGAAAATCTGTGGCAACCACAATTTCGAAGATAGGAGAAAATTAAAAACGCACAATCATAGAGAATGGCCATATCTACCAGATTGCCGAATCTTGCCGCATCCGAAACAGATCGGATTATTATTATAGCCAAAAGTAACAAATCAATTTGCAGTGGCTACGCAGCGCCCGTCGACACGTTCTGGCTGATTTTCTGTCTCTCTCGCACTCACTCTTTGTCGTTTAATGTAGCCATACTGACTATGTATCGGGTTTAAATGTAGAGTTGCGGTCGCAGCAGCAACTCACAACGTTCCCCCTCGTTTTCTTATTATTAGAGTTCCCTCAATCGGAAATTATGAAGATGCACTCATTTGGGTTCTTTCCACGACTATGACTATCCGATGCCGCTGACATTTACTCAAATGGGCAAAAATCTTATACAATGTATATTTTTTGATGATAAGAAGAAGAAGACGATTTATCTAACAAAAATTCAATGCTAAATGCTAGAGGATGTTCCTAATTAAATAAATATAAAATTAACTAGTTGAAACGTTGCACGTCCCGGCAGTTTTCGGTACTCATCCGTTTATCCTCTTTCCATCTTTTAACCGATTTGATTAGAATTTTAGCATATTTTTTTCTGTTTCCATATCGCTTACTCCGTTACATCTGTCTCTCTATTTTCTCAAGCCAACTCCAGACGGTATGTCTAGCTCCCCTCCGCCAGAAGGCGCACACTGCACGTGGCATAGTGTAGCCGCTGGGCGTAAGTTGGAAAAACACTTGTAACAGTGTGATATCACAGGAGTCTGCGATCCAGATTCGGCAATTTGTTAGATATGGTCATTCTCTATGAATCTGCGTGTTTGGTTTTCTCGTATCTTTAAAATTGTGAATGCCACAGATGTTCGTCCTTTGTGGAGGCAGAACGGGGCTGGAACACGGTTCTGGATACTCTAGATAGTATAGTTTCTGACTCGGCTATTGATGTTGATCAAGAATATAGAGTCGAAATCGCTTCATTCATCCACATCCACTACAAAACTAATATATTCCTAAACTCTTCGAGTACTGCGTATAACAATCCTAGCAAGCACTGCACACGATATCAAATCACTTTCTATCTAAATATTTTAACACCAAGTATTATTACACATTTTTTTAACACGAAAACTTCCTGACATTCTGCCTCGATTTCTTCAGTACTGCATAGCGTTTCGGTTGATCGAAAAATAGAAAACATTCACAACAGCAGGACTTGCAGCCGCTCAAAAGGATCAGTGGGGTTTCCGATTCTCCCTAATCGGTTCATCGTTTTTACTTGATGGTGAGTTTAAGCCCAGTTACTACGTATCCCCACTTATATAAAGCGCTATAGAGACCTCTGTAAGCAGTTAATAAATAAGAGGACCTTTAACTCTCCTTGTGTCAGTGTCTTTGGATAGGTTCTTGGGGGTGCACTCAAAAAGCTAAACTATAAATTAAATCCATATGTAATTAGTGAAGGTTCTTCACCATGTTCCCATAGACTGGCATGGACTTTTACGCAATTATTAAGATATATTTTTAAATTGTGAATAACCATCCCTTACACTATCATAGCAATCGCATTTTGTTGCCACATTACTGATCGATCGTATAATTATGTTCTTTGAAGTGCTGGAAAAGTGGTCTAAAGCATAAATCAAAAAGCTGCCGATCAACTCTGCTCGTGTTAGTATTCATATTTTTTATTTTTCGACTCTGCTATAAATAGTCCTTATTTACTTTAATACAGCACACATCGACTAGATACAATCATGAGTTCGCGACTCCTGATGGCCCGGTCACTGGTCAAGAGCGTAAGCCGCAACGTAATAGGTCGTCTGGTTTTAAACCAGCGGCATCTTGCATCGATGGCCTGTGCCGACGCCCATAAGGGAGGAAAAGGACTCGTCCTGGGGCTATACGAGAAGGAGGCGGAAAAGGGGCCACGTCTGACGCCAGCTGGTGAGAAGATCGACGACCGTCTGCACGGCAAACTGAATGAGCTGATATGCGAGACCAAGATCAGTGGTCGCCTGGGGCGCGGCAAGGTTTTCAACAACATCGACGAAGAGTTCCAGTCGGTGTGCGTGGTGGGCGTTGGCATAGAAGGCATAGGCTTCAATGAACTGGAGATGCTCGACGAGGGCATGGAGAATGTCCGCGTAGCCGCAGGCGTGGGTGCCAGGTCCCTGCAAGCAGTCGAATGTATTGAGATCCATGTGGATAACATGGACTACCCGGAGCAGGCGGCCGAGGGTGCATCCCTGGCCACTTGGCGCTTCGAGGAGAATCTGTCCAAAAAGTCACGCTCGATCCAGCCCAAACTGGAGTTATTTGATTCGCCCGATACTGACTCTTGGACGAGAGGCCTCTTCAAGGCGGAGGCCCAGAACATCTCACGCAGAATCAGCGAGGCTCCGGCCAACTGCATGACACCCACCGCTGTGGCACAGGTTGGTGTGGATATGCTCTGCCCGTGCGGCATCACCGTGGAGGTGCGCACCATGGAGTGGATCGAGCAGCAGCGGCTGCACTCCTTCCTGATGGTTGCCAAGGGGAGCTGCGAGCCTCCCGTCGTACTAGAGCTCGCCTACTGCGGCACCTCGCCCGAGGACAAGCCAATCCTGCTGGTGGGCCAGGGCTTAACCTTTAATTCGGGCGGTATCAATCTGCGTCCATGCAAGGGCATGGCTGAGTTTCGTGGCGATGTGAATGGAGCTGCTTCCATCCTGGCGGCCATGCGAGCGGCTGCCGCCTTGTCACTTCCCATCAACATAACGGCCGTCCTCCCCCTCTGCGAGAACATGCCCTCTGGCATGGCCGTCAAGCCGGGAGACGTTGTCACCCTCCTAAATGCCAAGACCATGGCAATTCGAAATATGGACCGCGCTGGCGTGGTGGTCATTGCGGATCCCATGATCTATGGCCAGCAGACATACAAGCCGCGACTGGTTGTAGACATCGGATCCATGTGCAAGGGCATCAAGAAGGCCGTGGGCGGCGGTGCCACGGGAATCTGGTCTAATTCGCACTACGTCTGGAAGCAGTTCCAGAAGGCTGGGTCACTCACCGGAGATCGATTGTGGAGATTCCCGCTGTGGGACTTCTACAAGCGCCGAGTGGCAAATCACAGAAGTTTTGATCTATCCAACGATGGTGATGGGCTTGCCTCGTCTTGTCTGGCGGCCGCAGTGCTCCACGAGCTGGTCCCCTGCTCCGATTGGGCTCATCTGGATACGTTTGGCACAGGGCTAATGTCGACGTACGGCCTGATACCGTATCTCCGAGCGGGCCAAATGACAGGACGCCCCACTAGAACTTTGGTGCAGTTTCTATACCAGTTGGCGTGTCCCGGCGAGTAGGTCGGTTCAGCTCTTGATTGGATCTATATTTGTTTCTTAGTTTGTTTCTATATTTTACCCGAATCGACTCATTCTGTCCGATACGACAGAGCAGACAAGTACAGAGTACACACAGTTAATTTCTTGCAGTAACTAATGCAACAGACAAACAAACACACAATACAAAAATCGATGTAAAAGTAAATTATTAGTTTTGGACTTAACTCAAATTAAATTCAATTGTTTAAACTTTGTTTACTTTTAATATTTTGTAATGATCTTATGCTTATGATCTATGCTTTATGCTCTATGCTGCGGTGAGCGCCGTGTGGATCCTGGATTGTGGATCGTGGAGGTCTTCCGAGCGCCCCACCGAGCGCGCGAGAGCGAGTTGGGACCGGGGCGCACGGAGTTGGCACAGTGCGCGGCAATCATTTTCTGCTGGCCTGAACAATAGTCATTACCGAGCCTCTTCAGTAGCGAGATTCGATGGTGAACAGTTGCAAATTATCACACAAAGAGTTTCGATAAAGTATTGTATTTAAATATGGTTCATTTCGATATGGCGGTTGGGGTGCTTTAATGAACAAGTAGTAAACAGGCGATTTTTTACAAAATGTAAAATATTAGGCAGACAGGCCACTGTGCCTGACGACGCAACTTGCGATTGCGGTGACGATCGAATTAGATGCCTCCCTCACGTTAGCTTAGATAAGAGATCAAAGTCGCGCTCTACGTAGAAAACTGATATATGTGCAATCATGTTTATTCATGTTTTGAGAGTCGCAGTGTTAGCATCTTTTCGATAAAAGTGACAAGCTGATTGATTTTGTATGTAAGAACTCATTATTGCATCAAACCAATAAGAATATTAAAGAAAATTTAATCTTTAGTTCAAAATGCCTCGTGGTACAGAGTTGTCTGAGGAAGAAGAGGGAAGGATCAAGGGAATGCAATTAGCCGGCAATTAATTGGTCGAATTGCTTCGCTAATGAGTCGACATCGTAATACAATTTCGAACTTTTTAAAAGATCCAGACGGTTACCGCATAAATCGTCGGCTTGGCCCGGTACCAACCACCAGCAAACGGACAAAACGGCACATGCGGCAGCTGGCAACTGAAGACATGACGAGCTGCAACAAAATCAAGGCATAACTCGGCATAAAAATCACCAGGCAACGTGTGTGCCAAATTTTGCACGAAAATTTGAAGCTCACATATCAAAACAAAGTTGGCAAACCCCCTTAACTAAACGTCATAAAGATGCGCGCATGGCCTTTTATGAAAAACACAAGTTCTGGGACCTCGAATTCGAAAATATCATTTTTAGTGATGAGAAAAAATTTAATTTAGACGGTCCAGACGGCCATCATAAGTAATGGAGAGATCCGCGTCATCCACGGGCAACTTGCTACAAGCGGACCCATGGCGATGGATCGCTTATGATATGGGCTGCATTTAGGGCTCGCGCACACTATAGCTGAAAGCGGAGCTGAAATCGGCTCTGAAATCGGAGCTGAAAGCTGAGCTGATCTGAGAGCTTTTTTTCAGGCAGAATCAGCTTGCAGGTGCGTACATTGTCGGCTGATCTGATTGCTGAAAGCTGAAAGCCATAGCCTCCCTTTGTCTCTCTCCTTAAGTTGCATCAAATGTAATCATTATAATTCTATTATTATATTATTAATTAATTATTACTTCACAGCAGGTACAGTAGTCAGACGGAAGTTTTCTTCGTTTTTTTAATTCCGTGTATTTAAACCACATTTTCGTTGTGTATTGTATTCGTATTACTTTTATTTTACGAATTATTATTGTATATTTCAATTATTCAATTTTTGTTATAACAAAAAACATTTTGGTCTTTCGAGCGTTTACTGTACTTGGGGACAATAATAGGTCAACAAGGTCAATAATAAAACTTTTTTGCCCAATTTATCTGATATCGCCTTCCAGAAATTATAGAAATTAAACGATTTGAATGATTTTAAATAATCCCGCTTATTCCCTAGCGCATGGTTAACCGCAATTTCGCTTAACAATGTTTCGCAGCCCATTTTCTTTCACCAATGAACCAATTCACTTGAACAGAATCAGCAATCAGCTTGCTGAAAAAACAAACATGCTTGATCGATCAAACTAAGCTGAGCTGATTTCAGCGAGCTTTTTCAGCTTTCAGCTCAGCTCAGTCTGCAATGTGCGCACTTGCACCGGTGCAGTGTGTTTGTTTTTTCAGAGCTTATAAATAAGCTTTCAGCTCGGCTTGCAGCTCCGCTTTCAGCTACAGTGTGCGCGAGCCCTTAGTGCTAAAGGGAAGTCTCTAATTCCATGGGGATCAATGGACTTTTCAACAGGATAATGCGCCAATTCATGTTGCCCGTGCTACAATAGGCTATTTTGAGACCCACAAGATACCATTGATGAAGTGGCCGGCAATGAGCCCGGACTTAAATCCTATTGAGGATCTGTGGGGAATCCTTGCCGCAAAATTCTATGCCTGTACAAGGCAGTACGATACATTGAAGGAATTCAAACAAGCGATCGTTGCAGAACGGAACAGGATAGAGTTATCAACTCTACAAAACTTGGCATGTTCAATGCCCAGTAGGCTGAATAAGCTTCAGGAGCATAAGTTCAACTGCATTAATTATTAAGAGAGTTAGTTTTCCTAAAAACTTGTTCCTTGGAAATTTTTTTCCTAACAAACTATATATTGCTGTTATACCCATTTTCTATGTGAAACATATAAATTCTATTTTTTTTTGTTAAAAAATTGATATTGAATTTGTTTATGCCTTTTTGTTTTGTACTTATTAACAGCTAACCAAATAAAAATATAAAATAAATCAAGAAAATACATGTTCATTCAAAGCAGTGCATATATAGCCATTTTACTAAGGTATGTTACATTCACACGTCGGCATAAGTATTTTGACAAACTCTACGCAACGTTTAGCGTTGAATTTTCACGAATTTCTACATGTAACAGCTCTCTCTTATCTGATTTACCGCTAAGTACATGAATTCTTTAAGCATGTTGCAAATTATCTTCGTAGTTGCATCTTGCGTTTTCTTAATATGCTTCTTATCATCACTCATAAGCTGATCTTGGCTGGACAAAAGTATTTTGTCAGAACTTCAATTAATTTGCTTTGATCTGCTGTTGATAGAAAGCGAAACCATTGTTACGGCTTATCTCAGTTTGGAGATTGTAATTGCTGATAAAAATTGTTTTCGTTTAATAATTTGTGAAATATGAGTAACACAGAGGAATTCAGTGAATCTCTTAAACATGAAATAATAGTGAAGTTTAACTCTGGTATTTCAGTGCAAAATATCAGTAGATTATACAATATTTCATGTCAGACAATATATTATCAAATAAACAAATATAAAAAAAACCACACTACAAAAACGTTGCACGTTGTGGCAGACCACGAAAGACAACTGCCAAGGCAGACATTTTTATTTGGCGGATATTTAAGCAGGATGTTTTGAAAACTCCTCGATCGGTTGCCAATGAATTGAAGGAAACAGGAAATGTTGATGTCAGTAAACGGACAATTCGTAGACGTCTTAAGGAAGCTGATTACGGAACATATATTGCCGGAGCTATACCGCAAATAATTCAGCGCAATAAGTTAAAGCGCCTTGAGTTTGCCCAAAAATTGATCGGCAAACCATTTTAATTTTGGAAAAATGTTTTTTGGAGCGTTGAAAGTGCTTTTCAGTTTCACGGCTCAAAAAAAAAGTTTTCGTAAGAATTCTAAAAAACGTCGCAAAAGAGTGGCACCCATATGTGAAAGATCGAGCCATGGAGGGGGGACCGTAATGTTTTGGGGATGCGTCGCCTACAATGGCTTGGGAAATTTAGTTCCTGTTAATGGCAGCATAAATAAAGACAAATATTTGGAAGTGCTAAACAATCACGCTTTCCCCTGTGGAGATAATTTGATTGGGTAGTCCTTTACATTCCAACAGGACAACGCCCTGGACAACGTTCTGGCTATAATAATGATCCGAACTGATCGTGATTCTGCAATCTGGTAGATATAGTCATTCTATATGGTTCTGCGTTTTTTTCGTATCTTCAAAGTACCGGGTATAAAAATAAAGAAATGCACGACAACCGAAGAATATTCAAAATGGAAATTGGCGTTTACAGATAGTCCGTCAGTATCCATACCTCCAACCACTTCAAATAAATTTCTCTTTATCGGTTTCAATGAATTTTCATTGATATTCCAGGCCTGTTTTTGTGAAGGGGTCCCTTGTCCGTTTCCCAGGACGTGTATTCTTAAATCTGGAATTCATCCATGGTGGTTCGGTATCTCAATCAAAATCAATTAACGCACCCAACGTTAAGCTACCGATTGTTGCCATTTCATTTCCTCTCAGAGATACACGAGGTCTCCAATTCACCAGATGGCCTTCCCCCCACTGCTGAACTACCCTGGATAGCAGGGCTCCTCCCACTCCTGTTCCTACCTCCCTGGATAGCATGTCATATGTTGCCCCAGGCAACAAAAGCGCAAAGCATCAACTCTTCCAAATGAAGCCAGAAAGCGCCACGAAACAAAAAAAGGGTCTCCCCAAACAAGGGACGCAAGGGGTCCGGGAAGAGGGGCAAGGGGTCCCCAAATTGGGCGAGACAAAGGGAGGAGGGTGGCAAACGGATGGGTGGGGAAAGCCCTTTTGTCAACATAAATGAAATGCGCCCACAATTTCAAGTTTGGCGACGGCGCGTCCTCTCTCTCGCTCGCTCTTCATTCTCTCTCTTGCTCAATTCTAAAAGTATAAAATGAATGAAAAGCGAAAAGTACAATAACAACAACGGCAGCAATGAAGAGTGGTTAAGAGGGTGGTGCGGGGCACTCAGTGGTTGGAGCTGGGATTGGGGTTTTCCGGGGCTGGGAAAGCAGCGAGTTGTTCCGTGCTCCAAACATACAAAAGAAATGACATTCGAGTGCAGTGCAGTGCAAAAAATGACATAAGAATGCATTAAAAGCGCGCGTCAACGTTGACTGACTATGCGGCAGGGACAGGATCGGGAAAGGGACTGAGACTGAGACTGGGACTGGGGACAGGACCAAGGGCAGGGACCAGAATACAGACAGCCCGACAAGGACAGCATAGCCAGAAACCCCGAGAAAAAGCTTTTCCAACAATGCAACAGACGAGACGGCGTCAAGTTGACTTCCACATCACAAGCTAGCCTCCCCCCAGAGGAGACACCTCCATCTGTAGGTCCATCTCCATCTCCATCTCCGTCGCCCCTGGAAGACCGAGAGACGAAAGACGAAAAAAATGCTCGCACAAAATGACAAACAGTCATACTGATTGAATAATGGTCGTAAATCGCATTGCTGACATTACTCTAGGTACGGCGGAGGTGGAGGCGGCTAGGGGATGGTGCCTCATGGGTGGGGCTCAGTGGTAGTGGGGACTGGACCTGGACCCACCCCAGTGATAGCGACGGTGTAGAGCC
Source organism: Drosophila lowei (assembly GCA_008121275.1). Classification (NCBI taxonomy): domain Eukaryota; kingdom Metazoa; phylum Arthropoda; class Insecta; order Diptera; family Drosophilidae; genus Drosophila; species Drosophila lowei. Next base: position 4,304,094 of record CM017779.1, read on the forward strand.
ATTGGGGTTCAAGTTTTTCGTTGTTTACCATCTCGAACGGAGCGGAGCCAGTCGTCATCCAGCGTGACAGCAATCGCATTTAAAGTGTTTGGCTTTCCCTCTCTATCGGACTGGAACTATCCATGGCAGTCCTGTCCTCCACATCTATCTCCCTCTAGAATTTTTAAAGTGTCCACCAAAACTGCGTTGACGGTTTGCTTTTCACTTTTCCGTTTGAGGATAGGTTGGCGCAAAGTTTTGATGTTTTTTTTTAGCTTCTGGGATTTATACCGAGCTTGTTCCCCAGCTCGCAAATGGATTAGAGCCGTGAGATGGTTGACAGGATTTTTTCCCCGAGAAAGGGATTGCGAGGGTGGAACAGTTGATGTTAAATTGATTGGTGCCAATAGGATTTGGCAGGGACACCATCTCCATCAGGAATTGGTGTCGCACGAAGTGAACATGATCGGACAAACCTTGTGTAATTTGAGGGCTTGGCCGCTATACCAGGGGAGAAGTCTATTGAGACTTCCTAATTAAAAATTCTGTGAACGTTGTAAATCAAGGCACAGAATCCAGGGCACCTACTATCGATTATAGTGCGGGAAGTCTCCAAAATTCTCCACATAGACGGGATATGTTTTCATAATTGATCGCATCTAAATAATAGTCCTTGCTTAATGCTTAAACCAACATAAATTTGACAGATACATAATCTTCGTTTATAGAAATTTCTATATTTAAGTACAGCTTCCCACCGAGTTCCACCCCCATTAGGATTACATTGCCACCCCTAAAACCATTCCATAGCTTCATCCGTCACTATTTATCTCATCTCCACTTCTAAACTACTTGCCATAACCTTAACTTTACGTTCCAGCAATTTAATTTTGGCATTTATAATGGTCACAAGGCATTAGCACCCACACCATCACAGTTTGCTAACAGCACCCTCTTCTAAGTTCCACCCCCTTTTCCTCAAATTAAAATGCATTCTATGCACAAACACACTCGCACTATACGCCCTTCCAGGACTTTCCAATTTGTCTATGTGCTCGTATGTCTTTATAACAATAGACGTCATTTCCCTCTCCTTCTTGTTCCGCTTCCCTCTTCCCGTTGATCAATAGATGCCACCCTCCGAATGTCCCTGAAAGGAAGTCAAATCAATAGCCGCAAATTTTGACATTTGTCCAACGACTTTGCAGCACTTCTTTGCGTAGCTTAAGGCAAGAGCGGACAGACATTTGCAGTTTTATTAGAGCCCAAATTCCACCCCAGCCCTCTGAGTGAACGGAATTAATACATTTGATATTGGAGCCCCCCAGCGGAAACTGCGAGCATGACGAAGTCGAATGTTGCACATAATTCCAGCGAAAGTATTACAGACGCGTGCCTCCAAAACCGGGGTGCTCCACCCCTTGTGGAGTTTCGGCAAGGGTGGGCTAAGAAAGTTAAATCCCAACGACGACAAACAATTGATTTATCCAGCACTAACAGGCGAGGGTGGCTGATGGGTGAGCCTTTGATATTTATTTGGCAAATATTTGCTATGGCCAGGTTCCCCTCCATGTGACATTGTTTCAAGAATCGGATATTGGCTTTGTCCGCTCGGGTTTCCTTAATGCTCGAATCTTTCTTCCCCTCCCCATCAGGACTTAATTGCCCGCGGCAGCGTTTAAAACATTTACTTTATTAAGGCATTTTTTATGTGCTATGCTCCTCCCGTTGCCAAAGTCTTCATCTGTCGTATCGTTTATATCAATTTGTTGTTTACACCAACCGCTTTTCCGGCCTTCTTTCATATTTTTTCAGTGGCTTTATGATTGCTCTTTCGTAATCGAATTTTGTTTGCTTTAAGCCGCTTTGTGCGGCTCAGGCGAAATGTGAGCAAAGTTTACGGCTGGCTGGAAAGTCATCTAAGAAGCGGCGGCTCCGAATTCCAAAAGGATTAGCGCTTGTTTGCCAAATATTTGCGGCCTGAATTTCGTGTTACACAAGCTAAGTGATGAAAAGGAAAAGAAATCGCACAGTGGTGTGAAATTTTGGGTATTTACGTTGACAACTAGATTGGATAGATTGGGTTGAATTATACCTGAGGGGATATTATAGTATCCTGATATTGGAATGTTTATCCGAATTATTGATGGAAGGAATTCACCCAGAAATGTCCGCTTACTCCCAATTCTTCTTGTCTTAATGAATGGATACTTTTTTCAAACCCTTGACACACTGTTCCCTTAAACACTTTTGGAATATCTCGAGCCCTCCTGGCTACCTTCATCCCATGCTCCTTGGTTTTTAAAAAAAGGTCTTATCACTTTCTTATCATTTATCTTTATTATGACCTAAGACCCTCAACAAACACGGCTTCATTTACTTTTCAACAACAACAAAATAATAAAATAAATAAAGAGAAGAAAAGAAAAGAAGAGAAAAGAGAAGCCGAAAACCTCGATGAAAGGCAACTTCCGTGTGCGTAGCCTTTTCCTTCCTCCCTCCTCTGCCATTGTCACTCGAACTTTGTATTTGGTTGGGGAGAAAGTCTGAAAAGAAAAGGAGAACAGAACCCCAGAAAGGAGAATCATCCGAAACAAGTTTGTTATTTAGCTTTAGCACCTATCGCCCCTTCACTTTGGGGTATTTACGGTGGAAAAAAGCCGATAGGAAGTAGCATAAACGCCTTTTGAAGGCAAACACTTCACAACGGAATGGCGCAAAGAAAAACTCGTTGTCCCTTTATGAGCAGTCCGATGCTGCTCGGGAGCTCAATCTTTGCTAATTGATTGCCATTAGATGGTTGATTCCATCCTCGCTTTAAGGACCCCCACTCGTATCGAACACATACCAAAGGCAAACAGTTCCCATCAAAAAGACGGGGGGCAGAGGTCAGAGAAGCAAACAAACCACGAGAGCTACGACTCAATGGCATATAAAAAAGCGATTTTAGGGCTGCTGTCTTTGAGCTGGCTTTGACAAAAGGCCTCCATCCCTTGACCTCATCCATTCGTACCCATTCGTACCCATCCGTACCCCGTTTTTGCAGATGCCTTTCCACAGAATCTGCTCCTTGGGCCTATGCAAACATATTGAACTTCCGCTTGTGTGAACGGCTTGGACATTGCGTTTTGCACAGACTTTCGAACGGTGGATACTCGTAGTAGTGGAGCGGAGTGTAACGGAGTGGAGTGGAGCGGTCGCCATTGTTTGCACTATTTACTGAGGGCAGGCGAAATATTTATTATGCCATCAAACAAAAGCCATGCCATCCACTCAATGAGCCTCTCTATTCTCGGGAAGGACCTTCACACAAAGGTCCTGGCTGCATCCTTTAATCATAGTCTGATTCTTGCCATGAGTCCGTTCACTTTGCTGAGTAGAAAAGGTGTTCGAATAGAACTGAACTGAGAAGATCAATAATAAATTGATCAATTCTCAAAATAAAAGTAGTCCTGTATAAAGAAAATAAACACATTAAAACTGTTCAATATCTACTGTTGTGCCACACGAACTGCACCTTTCAGTAGGGTATTGGAGCTTCACTTCCCATCAAGTAAACATCGCCTTCGATCTCCACCGACCCAGCCTCAACTTGAGACAAGTGAATAAATACATTTCGAGTGGACTTTCCTTGGTCTAGTTCGCATTTCAAACAGACTAGAAATAGCAGCTGCTTTAATATCTTCAGCGCCTATGCCTGTGCTTTGGGCAAAAGATTAAAGGTTGACAAATATTTAAAATATTTCTTTATTGTTATTAAAAAAGAAGAAAAGTGTGCGTTTCCTCTTCTCTTGCGCTGTTATTAACTGGGGGCTTTGTAATCCAGCATTATATGGGAAGTTGGCCATTAGACGTAATTCAATATTCCATTCAAGAACGAAAGAGCCAGCGCACAATGGCTGGGGCAAGTTTGGAAGGCGGACAAAGGCCAACACGAGGCTGCCGATGGACGTCGGCCAGACAATTAGGGCTGCTCCAACATTTGCAAAAGGGATGCGAGTTCCAGGCCCCTTATTTCGCTTTCGTTTTTGAGCGTAACTTGAACTCATTTTGGTCCTTTATTCGCCCCTGTGCCGACATAATGGCTACGTTATGGGATATTAACTTTTGACAAGCATATTTTGTGGACATTTCTTCTTTTTGCTGCCAAATCAGGCCACTAATAGGCTGATTTTTTTTGGTTAATCAATCAATACCAGGAAATTTAATGACTTCTTCATGGTGTTCTACAGCTAAATTTGCTTGGGTATTAAATAACAGAATGCCACTGGGTTCAATGCGTGTAAGCGTTCAATAGTGAGTTGAATAATATTTCTTACTGTTTCCCATACCAAAACAATTGGGGGTATTAAGAGATCATCAATCCTTTCATCAAGCTCTGAAAAGAAATAACAAGAATTTAGGACACATTTGTGGCTTTTTCCATCAGATTCAACCTGCAGCTGCTGCAATCGTACATTCCCAAATCATACACAAACAAACCAAAATGACAAACACTCGTAAGCCCCACAAATGCACAGAAACGCACAGTCCCTATACTCTTTCAGAGGGTATTGAAATTAAGGCTAGGAGTTTGTTACTAATTTCTCTTACTCAAACCCCGACTTTGAATGCCATTTTCGAGTTAAACGATATTCGAGACATGGAAGATGGCAAGAATATCGACTGAATATTAAGTACAACAGAAGAGTTTGATCCCAAAGTGTAGTTCCAGCTTCGAACTGCAAAATCAAAGCCATTATTTCTAGTCCTTTTTTTGCGTCAATGTGAAAATTTTAATGCACAAATTGCATAAATTAAGTACCAAAGACACAAAAACAATCGGAGCGCGTATAATACAAATGAATTCGATTTGTGAAACAATAAAGCTCAATGACATGGCTGCCACTGCGGCCGCTGATGGCCAATTATGATGCTGGTTCTGATCACGATGATGATGATGAGGATAGCGAGGATGTCAAACGAAATAACATCACGTATACGTATGCGCGACGCTGTGCAGTCAATGCAAACTACTCGTATTTATTTGCCTACTGCGAACGTGACAAATAATGCACCGAATTTTCATTCAGTTTCATTTTCATTCCCACATTCATTTGGAGTGTGGCAACGGAAGGAGTTGATTTCCACGCATAATACCTCACGTATCCATCTCCATGCGGAAGTTGGCTTCGCACTTGCACCACGATAAACTTTGCTCCATAATCCCCATAGAGACAATGACTGTCTCGAAAGTTGCTTCCATGACATGTATGTAAGTGGCGAAATAGACTCGAGTATATTTATTTTATTGTACTCCAGAAACAGAAACTCGGCAAACTGGTGATGAGAGTTGCCAAATTATTGTCATTAGTTTTCTGAATGAGCCAAGGATGAGCTTGTTGGGTCAGAATGGCCTAAGGAGAAGTCTGTTTCCTGTTTCTTCTGGCCTTAGCCAGTTAATTAGACAATTTCCCAATGGCTTGGGACGGCCTGCTCCGCCTGCCTTGTGGGTTTTTCGGGGTAAAGTTTTCCCGGCTAATGTCAAACATCAACAACTGGCGATGGAGGTGATTTCTGTTTCTACTTTTATGGGGCTTTAATGAACATCTTTGGAACCCCACTTCTGGCTCTTGGTAGGCTTAGTGAGGTTCGGAAATTGCCGAATTTAAAGAGGCAAAACTTAAGAAGGCAAAATCTTAGATCAGTTCTGGCTTCACTGACTCGTACATCCGGAGGCTTTTCTCATTAACTTTCTGTTGGAAAGAATCACTAAACAAAAACGTAAGCCTCGCTCGTCAGGTTTTTACTGTCAACACAATTTCCCGCTTATCCGCCAGAATGACATGCGAAAGGATGCACAGTGTCCTGTCATTTCATGGCTGTCTGAACTTGAAAGTGGTTCCGATTCTGTCTCTCTCTCCGTCTCTATCCCTTTATTTGTGGAATTCTACGCGCAGTTTAATTTTAATTTGGAGTTATGAAAAGAGCAAGGGGGCGTTCAAATTGATTTGCACGCCTCCGTGGCCCCGAGCAGCAGGCTCAGGGCCGTTAATCACTTCGTTAATTAATTGGTAAATTGTGTTTGTAGCGTAAATTATGTCACCGTCGTGCGGCAACAACAACCAGCAAAAAAAAAAGAAAATAACAGGCTTTTATATGAGTGTGTTAATACGTAATGAAATAAAAGATTAAATGAGATTTGATGTGACTGATTTTACAAGGGGTTTTGTGGGTTTAAATGAGGATTATCAAGATTCATTTTTATTTGCTACTCATTTTGCGAAAACCATTTACTTTGACTCAATTAATCTAGTAGAGTAGAATTAGGTAGGCACTTACATAATCAAGCCAATTGACATGACGTAGAAGCATTCTAGAGGGTAGAGTGTTTTTTTAGTCAGCTATTACTCGATTATTCAATTCAGATAATGAATATATGTTCTCTACAATATGTATGTTCTCTAAAGGATCCCAACGATAGGAACACTGTCCCCTCTGTGAGGAGGGGAATTATGTCTTCAATCTGCCTTTCTACCCATTTGTCACGCACTCAAGGAGCCCAGCTATCAATTACCTTCGTTTTCAGGCCTGTTTTTGTGCCATCCTTCTTGGCAACAGAAAGATTTACACTACCGTTTGCGAAGGGATCCGCCTGGATGGTTGGCAATCAATGCTTAACAAATATTTTTCTTACATGCCTCATACGTACGAGGAGGCGGCAGACAACAAAGGCTCCCCTCAGCATATTGGTCAAACGGCAATTTCCCTCAATTAACTGCAATTATTAGGCAGAGCAATAGACTGATAGAGAGCGGAGATGGGTACTCAGAGAGTCTGCCTGTTTCACTTGGCTGCACTTAATTAGTCATTGGCAAATGATGCTGCAATACTCAATAAATGATGGGCTGATTGGACTGCGCTCAAGGACGCTCAAGGATCTCCAATTAAAAGTGTCGCCTCTCCGCGCAATTAAATTTCAATTAAAGTGAGTCTGTTTTTGGACAAAAGCTGCACCCACCACTTGCTCATAGGAGTGGGAGCTGGGCGGGGCTGGAGCAGAGGGAGTAGGCCACGGAAGCGTCACAATTACATAAGTAAACAGAAGCACTTTCAGGCTTCTAGCTCTCGGAACAATGTGTTACAATTTAGCATCGCCTTTGAGCTACGTCCTCGCAGCCTCACAGCCTCGCATCCTCGTGCCACGCCCGTGGGCGTAATAAACACTTGACCCATAAAACTCACAAGTGTGTAAACCCCATTTCCACTCCTCTGAGCTCTCCTCACGTGCTTCCCCGAGTGCAATGAAGTCCAAGTGAAGTGCGCACGTGTGGGTGTGGGAGTATTTGGACAAGAGGAATGGAGGTTGGATGTTGGATAAGGAGCTTGGACTATGCTAATATGGCCATTTGTTTTGGTCTGCTTCTGCAGACGACGATGATGGGAGTTGTCGGAGTAGTAGGAGTAGTAGGAGGGTCCTCTGTGAATAGGGATGAGGCTGGGAGCCCAGCTACTTGCTTTGTACTTTGTGCACCTCATTTAGGGCGTACGCTTAACTTTGCCATTTTGCAATTAAAATACTGAATCCAAACGAGTTTCTCGCCATTCCCGCTTCTGCAACCAATCTCGAACGGAACGTCGTGTAAAATGTTTTCTCATTTATTTTCAATTTCATTAAACTTTGTGCCTGGCCATTTGCCCGATGTCACCGTCACCGTTACCGTCACCGTGCAGGCACCGGCCAATGTGCAGTGGGCACCGTTGCAATTGCAAGCAGCAAAACAAAACTTATAATTGGTTTCAGTGCTTATTTATGCCGCATTTCTTTCAAAACGAATACCCTTACCCTTCAAAGAAAGGACCAATCGGATATGTGCAGCGATTCGCAAACATGCAACATAAGCAGTTCAGCAAATTTTAGGTTGAATGTGAGTTTGCAGGAGTAGGAGCTCTAGGGTACTCCTTGAAATAAAAACACCCCTCAAATAATACCGAATCCTAGCAAGTGTATTCAGTATTCATCGTTGGCCCTACCCAACATTGTTTCATTCTCTCCGTCGACCCACTAAATGCAATTACAGCATAAATCTCTGTCATTAGACTTTGTTTGTTGGGCCGCAGCCTTCGGAGCTTACCTAACACCCCGTCCAGGTGCAGAGTTGAGGTCAACAGCGAATCTAGTAAATCCTCCACCCGAGCCTTGTGGTAACTGCGGCATACGCGGCGTATGAGTTATGTTTACTTACGCCCTTTATGAAAGTTGCACACAATGCACAATGTTTAATAAAAAAAATACCGACAATAATTTAAGAGCTAAGCGTAGTACAATGGCAAGCGGCATGAGAGGACGGGAACAAAGACCGCAAAGGATTTGCGCTTTTTAGAATTTCACGCACGATCCCTTCCTAAAACATGTCACTCGATGTTTTATTAACTCAACTCTGGCTCCGTCTCCGTCTCCGTGTCTGCCTCGTTCTCCGCCTCTCCGTTCTCTGGCCCACTCGAAACATGGCAGGAAATCTCAGCTGTCAATACTTGTGGATATTAATCAGAGAAGCCCCACAGGCAGCTAGGAATAAGAGTATGCAAGGCATTGCGGGCATGGGTGTGTGTTAAACTCATGGGAGGCATATTAAAAAAGGGAAAGAAGTGTCCCAGTCCTAGCAGAATACACACACACCCGCGCACAGAGGGAGCACATCAGTCCCATCACGACCAGACGACAATGGAAGAAGAATGCTTTATTGACAGGTGTCGATTAAGAATTTAGCATTATTTTTTTTTTGTCTTGCGCAGTGCATATAAAAAATTTATTACACGCACGAAAACACCCAAACGTGTCACATTTGCCCCAGCAGGCAGCAGGGACCCCTCCGATTGGCACTTGGAAGTGCGCTTATGTCGTGACATGTAAAATAAATCAACCATAGCGTCCCCCGCATTTCAGACACAGCTGAAAATCGAAAGAATCGCTGCAAAGTTCTTGCGGCTTTGTCGCCTGGAGAGAAAAGCAGCTGGAGTCCGCATACTCGTGTTTGCTAATAGTTGAGTCCTTGGTGACGCTTAAATATAACAGCGATTGTTATTTCATTGGATGTCCTTTTTAGAATTGAACCAGATAGTATTGCATCACAACAGGTAATCATAGCGATATATTTGTTCATCTTAAAGGATTTCCTTTATAAAAAAGTTTTATTTAGATACAAATATCGGAATGGTACATTTGGGGAAAAAAACCTACATTATGTTAATCCAACTTTGATTTTTTATTGGAAAATCTTTTCTCATCTTAAAGAATACATAATAATGCAGAGGAATAAGAATGCACTCAATAGCTCAACAAATACCTTGGCTGTTCCTCAAAAATGCAATACCTTCCGCCTCTTCATATTACTCGCGAAAAATAGGAAAAGAACTAAGTGCATATAACATTTAGAGTATCATTCTGCAGAAAAATAAAACATAAATGATTAACTTATTATTGAATAGAATTTTTGGAAATTCTGCGAGAATAAGGCTGTGGTTGCAAGTTTTGGTTGCCTTAGTTTGGTTTCGTTTTTTAGTGATGATCTTCTTACTTACTTGTTTGTTGTTTGGTCCGTGGCTGTGCCAAGAAATAAGTGCAAACATGTAATGTGGGTATACTCAAACATTTTGCATACTTACCTTAGTTTAATCCAAAATGTAACTACATTTCTGTACTTTGTGTAACTTCATAAAAATGAAAATTTACAGCGTATATCCTTTATGCTCATATGCTTACCAGCAACAACAACAACAACAACAACAGTATCTGAAGCAACAAGGAACTGCGATAAACGTGGCTCTGCTCGTTTCCCTTTTCTCTTCATTGCATCAACTTTTGTGGCTTCTGTTCCTGGGATGGGGATGCTGATGGGATGCTGGCTGGCACTCGTAACATCTCATAGGGGCAGGGCCTGGGGCTGGGACTGGGGCTGGGGCTGGGGCTGAGCCATGCTACCCAGTGCAAACTTTGTTGCATCACAATGCCAAGAGCGGCAGAAGGGTTGAAGTTGAAGCTGAATGCTGATTAGGTGTTGAGCGATTACGTGAAATGTTTACGCATTTGCTGAAATGGGCTAAGCGAGCTGCCGGCGAAACTGGCTAAGAAGTTTGTGTACGTTCCCTTCTAGGAGTATGAAGTTCATGCATCCCAACATTTCTCGATTAGATACAAAAAGTGGAAAATTATTCCAACCATTGAAAAGTAGTGTTAAGTAAATAAAGGGAATTTCGACATGAAAGATTCTCCCAACGAAAAGAATTAGCAGTAAATAGGATAATAATATTCATAATATTTAACTTTCTAAAAAATATCACAAATATAATGCAGAAAATCTTTAAGTTTCTACATTTTCCACGTTCCCCTTGGACTTAGTTCAGTTGTGATTTTTATTAAAATTTAATTAAAGTATTTCTCAGTAGTTCGGCAAACGAAAAGGAAGCGAAGAAGTGCAGAATCAAAGAGATTTATTTACCAAGCGTAAATTTATTTTCATTTCCCCCACTTAATGACTTTATGCTGGCGGAGGCACCATCCTCCATCCTGACTCTGGCAACGGAGAAGACATAACATATGTCGCCCCCCCCTCCCGAGCACTTCTCAAGGTCTCCTCTCACGTTGGCTATTCAATCTGCTGCATACAGCAACAAAAGCTCCTTGGGGCTGTCTCTTAAATAAAGGTGCCAAGACTTCACTTTCTCCCAACAAAAAACAACGAAATACTGGAAGAAAGCTCCACCTAGTCGTACAACTGCAACAAACAGGGACACGAAAGGAGCAGGCAGCCAACTTCTTGACTTGCTCAGTTTCAGGAGCAGGAGCAGGAGCAGCAACAACAAGTTTTATAATTTCCCCTTCTTTACATTACAATTTTGTTCAAGTTTCGTTAAATGCATTTTCTCGCTACCCTTTTACATCCTACATCCTCCATCCGCCTTCCTTCCTTCCTGCTCGCAAACGAAACAGAACCAACAAGTTCGTATAAATATCTTTAGCCCCCGACGCGAGGCACGTATGAGGCGAAAGATACTTAAGAAGCATGTAATGCGACTACTGTACTACCCAAAGCCCTCATTCGCGCACATTCTTACTATGGCCCTAGCCCTAGCCAACTCCATCATTCTCTCGAGCGCCCCACTCTGGCTCTGGCAAATGCAATTTTCACCTCGCATTGTCTGCTGCGTGCTGTGTAATTATTTTCCCTCCCACTCGACTGCCACTGCCACTGCCACTGCCACTACACAAAATTGCAGAAGAAACATTTTGAGCTGCTCGCTTCTTCGATTTGTGTGCGAGTGTTGCCTATCGCATTGGGTTTATTCTTAATTAATTTGCCTAGAGTCGGAAATAAAATAAACATGAAATGAACCTGAGTGTGCTTCGGATTCTGAGAATAATTCACTTTCGAGCATCTCAGAGCTTTGTTGTGAGGGCTGCGAGAAAATAATAAGGAAAAAAGGACAAAAATGATATTGGAATATCATAATCCTTTTAAGTTCTGCATTGCCTCTTTTATGTATTATTTCTCAAAGACCAACTTATTGTGGGTGCACGAAAATTATAAAACTTGAAGAGTTTTAGCACAGAATAGTTGACAGACTTTGAGAGACTAACCTTTTTTTTAAGAATATAACATTATTATTTTCCGCTTTTTCTGACCTGTATCCTGTTTCCAATATGTAAATATTGTAAATTAAAAATGAGCTCTTCAATATAATATCATATAATAATCGGTTTCATTGATTTTATTTCAGAAATTGTAATTGCGGTTGAATTCTTGCTGTAATTCCTCAGGAATCTTAGCCAATTTACCACGCCTTACCAATGCCGAAGACCCTTTTCGAGAGCCACAAAATTTCTCTAAAGGATAGAAACGAGAAACGAGAATCGAGAAATGGCCGGCACAATTCAACTCGTCAGCCGCTGTTGTTCGCTTTCAGCTTTATTCTCCCACATGCTTCAGGTGGCAATGAATTTTTGGTGCGTGTCTTGATTGTAAATTGGAGCATAAAAATTGTTTTACAAACTCGCTCGACCTCCGCTGCGCTCGTCTCGTCTCGTCTCGGCTTTCCTCTGCCCTGTTGCCATACAAATGCAGCCACGCATATGCTCATACATCATACATACATATATATTTTGTGTTAAAAATGCATTTATATTGTTTTGTATATACACATATATATATATATACATACATGTACATATGTACAAATATATGTACTTGTGTATTTGCTTGTTGGTATTTGGATGTATCTACGAACATTTATTTGTAGCAACTGAAAAATACATGAGGATTGCGGCTGCATTTGCAGTCGCCGTCGCCGTCTCCGTCTCCGTCGCGTCTTCCCTCTGCCATTTCTTGCATAATGACATTGACATGCCGCAAGCGGCTGGCACACTTTTAGGCGACACTATTTTAAAGTCCTTTAAACTGCATGTCATTAGTGGAAAGTGAGTTACTACTTGGAGGCAACCCGTCGAGAGTGACAGTCCTTCTTGAGCCGCTTCATCTTCGGTGAAAGGTTGTTCTTCTGGCTGTCTGTGTGGCCTTTGAGGTTTTGTCGGGCATCTGTGTTTTAATGAGGAGCGCGAAGTGATATTCAACGCATTTTAATAATTGATTATTCTTTGAAAGAAAATTGCTTGATTTCTGGTGGAAGGCTGGAAGGAATGCGGTCAAGGTCTACGGGTGTAACTTATTGTTCACCGAAGGGACTTATAGAAGGTCACCTATGTTTAATATATAGTATACAAATGTTACATATTTAGGTATCCAATAGCCTGTAATCGAGTGGGTGCTTGCCTGTGTCATGCCACAAAATTAAGTAGCGTAACGAAGCTAGCCAAATTATACAATTTATTTCCGCAAATGCTTCAACAAAGTGTGACTAACTCGATTTGTGGTATTTTCTGCTATTCTTTTTCGCTGTAGAGAGGAATATTCAAAGCGCTTTTACCATGCTGAAGTTACTTTGGTAAGTCACAAAATGTTAAACCTCAGAAATGCCATTTATTCAATGACAATTCTCGCTCAAGTGCACTCTTGGTGGTTGGCCGAACTCTAAGCAAGGAGCACAGGCTATCCTTTGACGGTCAGTGTCCGAAATTTATGCCACTACCCATTGAGGTTTCCAAAGAGACGGCGGTAAATTAAATTAAATATATTTAATACAAAAAAAATCGTTACCTTTATCAGTATTCATTCGCACAAAGTTCACTGGAAGTTGGTATCTGTACGCAGTTCACCCAAACTATCTCCAAGAAAAGTGCGCAAAACGTACTTTTCAGGGCTATAGCTTTTGGTCCCAGTTTGCCATAACGGATAATGATAATTTCATAGTGCAATATTATTGCTATCAGGATAAAAATCAGTCCAACAAACTTCAGCATATGAGTGAGTACCATCCTGTCCAACGTTTAGGGTTTGGGTTTCGTAAAATATTCAACATTGAAAAATATTCCAGGATCAATCAGCATTTTTGTCAAGGAACGTGAGCCCACGGCGGAAACCATAGCATCTATTGCGAATGCACTGAAACGGAATTTTAAGTTCCCGTTGAGACTACTCAACTACACCGATAATTCTTTTTGTACAGAATTCGAGTATTTAGACGCACAGTACAGAGTTTGAACCTTGGAGGGCTGTGCAAAAATAAACCTTAAGTTAACCTAGTCATACCTTTAATTCTGGAAGCATTGTTCAACTTTGAACTCTCGCAGCGCTCGAAACTAAAGGAAAGTTCAATTTACTTATCACTGAACAATGGCCAACAGTTGGAATCAAAGTCACTAAGCGAATCTTTACGCTTATTTACATTCATTCCAATGGCGGACAAAACAAGGAATGAATTCGAGCCAAATTTGATTCGCTCTCCGCACATAATTCATGCTTGAGGCAATTTGAATGTCCAAATAAGCACAAATGCCACAAGTTTTCCCCAGCCCCACTCCAACCTCCTCTGACTTTTATTGACTGACTTGGCTTGGACTCGGACTGGGCTTGGTCCGGGGTCTGGGGGTCTGGGGGTCTGGGGTCGGGTTTGCTGATTTTGATTATAAATTAAATAAGTGCCATGACAGCGGCAAGCAACGAGCCCACAAGGCGGGGGAATAATTTGTCCAGCCTGTTTTGAAGGTTGTCTGCCGGGATCTGTGTTCCACTCTAACCAGCAGCGACTTTTCTGTTTTCGATTCCAGTTTGAAGTTCTGTTTGAGTTGCGGGTTGACTGGAGAAATCAATAAATTATTGAACTTGGCCCACCGGGCCCACTCGAGCAGGTATTAATTTAATCTTGAATCTGTAAACGACTCACTCTGCCATGGACGCCGTGGCGTATGCGTAATCGAGATATAATCAATGCATTGAACTCTCGAACAGAAAAACTGTGCATAAATATGCCAATGATATGGCTTCTGCTCGAGTATTTTCCCGGGCATTTTCTCCCACTTCTCTCTGTTGTGCTCTTTGCAACGTACTTTTCTCCTTTTCATTTCATTTTTGCATGTCTGAGACGTGTCTTTGCTATTGGGTTCACTCTTGCCTTGATTTAAATTTCTAAGAAGGTCTGACGAAACTGCACTATGGGAAACTCAGTGACGAAGCTCAAAAGTACTCGTATTATCGATTAGAAGTAGAAGGTGAACGTTTTAAAGAGGATCTGCTTTTCATTATTATTTAAATGGATACAACATAAATTCACATACTTCGAGATGATTAACTATTCCTTTAACCTTGAAAATTATCCAAATCGGGATTAACCTAATGAATCTTGAATCCACTTACTATAACATATATAACACAATTTTATTCCGATCAAAACTTGTAGTTATTCCATTTTATCCATATATGTATTTAGTGTGGCTTTATCTTTCTAAAATGCCCTGATTGCCTCTGAGTGTTGCATATCTAATTTCCATCACGTTTGACAATTAAATTCTAACAAAAATATCACCTTTTTTTCTTTGGGACACCCCTTCCTGTCCTATTGCGGATTATTGCGATTACTCGTACTAAATAGGGATTCCCCAATTATTTGCTACACTTCCCACTCTCCACATCTTACCCATTTTATCCACTGTCCTTCGGTTTTGCTCCACATTTTTCTGGTCCCCATTGGAAGTGCTTGGTACTGGGCACGTCTTGCTATCCCTGGGATATTTGGAGCAACCATGTCTAGCCCGGCTTATAGCAGTTCAATGCTTTTAGTTTGATATGGGTTTAATTTGCCTGCTGCATTTCCAGAGATTGGTTACCCTTAAGATTGAGCCCCCGTCCCATCCCCGTTCCCCGTAGAACTACAGCGTGGCCATGACACCCAGTCAGGTTCGGTCATACTGATGGCCATCCCCTGTCGTGTCCACTGTCTTCTGTCCTGTGGGGTGACGCTGCGCATTGGCCGGTTGGCACACCTCGGCACACGCTTATTAGTTGCCCAACCAGGCTTTGCGTATTAGTGTCAGCTCCAATGCTGTGGCATTTATGTTGCGGCCAGCCAGGGACCATAACTGAAGGTGGAATCGGCTTTGCCCTGCCATGAGCCACCAGCCACCAGGCACCAGCTCCGCCACCAGCCACCAATTCCCCTGTCAGTCGCAGGATGTACTGAAGGTTCCGGCTTGCTCGGACCCTACCTCTCGTAAATGTTAAATGATGCATATTTCATGAGACTTACATGCTTTGGTTGGATTGCGTTGCGTGGGGGAGTGTGCTGTGCTGGTGGTAAAAATTGCAACGGACAAAATCACTCAAGGAAAGCACACACAACAACAATTGAAAATGTCCTTTAAGAGAATGATGTTGAAATGTTAAATTGATTTTGATGGACTGTGCATGAGTTTGTCAGTTCGGAGTTCATTCTGTGGGTCTCTATTTCTGGGCTTTAGTGCCTGGACAATACAATTCTTTATTTAAGGACCAGCCACTCGGAGCTCAGTGGAATACTTAATGAAACCAAAATCCCACCCCTTACACCCCTAGGGTATGGTAATACTTTCAGGGCGCGTTTATAAATATTGAAATAGATGTCAATAACATTTTCACACGCTGTGTGACCTTCTTCCCCATCTTGCTACCAGCCAGCCTATCCCCAGCCCGGGGCCAAATTGAGAGTTCAGATATTTGGGGTTTCGTGCGTGTCGCACCCAAAAATCTGTTAATAATGATGCCTGACATATGTAGGCAGCTGGCAGTAAGTCGAGGGCCAAACAAATGGAAGCCAGCCGAAAGCTGACGCATTTGTGCGTGTGAAATATGTTTTGTCAACTTATTAAATATGCTCAATTCTCTTGCTTTTGCGCCTTTTTTGGGAATGCTCTTCCAGCTCTGTTCTGCCCTTTTTCGGGATGGAATACGTGCTGTGGCATTTGAATGGAAAGAATAGCATAAACAAATGTCTTTCGGCCGGGTGGGGGGTTTGTGGTGTAGCGTTTTGTGTGGTTGAATTGATGTTGATCGAATTAGAGGTGAGTGAGGTTGCGGGAGTGATTGAGTTAGCTTAGAATGGCGGAGGGCGTTGATTTTGGGTGGTGGAGGATCCCAATGGGTTTACTGCCAGAACAAGAATTATAGCAGGTTGAATGTTTCTGGAGAATGTATTCATAAAAAGGTTTTTATAGTGGTTGACATCAGTAGATGAACAATAAGGTAATGGTTCTTAATTATATTGCAACGAATGGGCAGATTAAGTAGACTCACTATTGGGTTGGCATACCGTATTTCCTGAAAATATTTAGTCTTGGCGCGGAGTTGTTTGGAACGATACACAAATTCCTTTGAAAATAAAGTCTCCCTTGTTTTCTTGATTTCGCCGTCTTGCAATACTTTAAGTACCCAAATGTATTCGTTATATGCGGATTCATTCGGAATGCCTACCTTCAGTTTCCAGAGTGTCAACTATTCTTATTCCGGATGAACAACCATGTCTGCCTGTTTGTCTGTCTATCAGTCTGTCGGACTTGTTGGGCGCTTACAAAGGACGCCCCCACAACGGACGAACATCAGTGGGATCCGCAATTTAAAAAATATGAGAAAACCAAAAACGCAGCATCATTGAGAATGACCCTATTTAGCAGACTGCTGAATCAGATCGGATCGTTATTATAGCCAGAACAAATAACATTGCAGTGGCTACGCAACGCCTTCGACGCGATTACTCATTCCCTCTCTTTCACTCACTCTTCGTCGTGCAGTGTGCGCCCTCTGGCGAGATGAAACAGCAGAAGTTGGTGGGAGAATAGAAAAAAAAGATGGATGGAAATAAAAAAATGAAAATAAGAAGGCAAACAGATTTAATTTAATATCAAAAAATTTACAAAGCGTTTCGACCGGTTTTCAGGCCTCGTGGGTGATGCTATCGCGAAACCTAATGGAGCCTTAAGGAGCTGACCGTGGTTTCAAAAACCAATACGATCAGCTCTTAGCCATGGAGTCTCACTTTAGCACTTTTCCTCTTTAACCGCTGTTTCTTCCTCGCTATCAGATAATGATCATATGATAGTTCTTGGTGACTTTAACTTGCCAGGTACTGTTTGGTCTTCGGAAAACGAGTCTAATAACTTATTGCCCATGTCACGACATGACTTTTTTGATGGCTGGCTTGACCTGTCCGTGTCTTAAGTCAATCATGTGAAAAATTTCTTGGGTCGATTGCTTGATCTGGGCTTTGTATGACTGAAGACGCCTACCATCCTACTTTCGAAGTGTCGCTAAATAAAGGACCAACTGTGTTAGATCCGTCGGGTAGGCTATCTGAACGTGTCCGGTGCTTTCGTTAAGCCGAGCTTGCTAAGCTTAATAACCTCTTTAGAGATTTTGATTGTACAATGATCTTGACACATTTTTTGATTCTTGTGTCCCGCTTTCTTGTCCGACTAGATCTGGAAAACCTCCTTGGTTTACCAAAGAGTTATCCAGTCTACAAAATTTAAAATCAAGATTTTATAAAAATTTCAAGAAGTTGGTTCTCCTACATCTCATTCTCGCTTTGTAATAGCTCGGTCAAACTTTTCAGTTCTCCATGCTCAACTACCTATCTCAATGTAGGATTAATTTTTCACAGGACCCAAAACAGTTTTAGAGCGGTTTACAGTTTTTCCTGATACCCTATGCAATGGTTCTCTTGAGAAAATAACCCTGGTGGATGATCTTGGTGTTATATTAGATGCCAAGCTAAAGTTTTCTTAACACATTTCTACCATGCTAAATAAGGCCATGGGCGTGCTTGTGTTTATAAAGAGGTGGTCAAAGGAATTTGATGACCCCTATATAACGAAGACTCTCTATACCTCGCTGGTTCGTCCGATCTTAGAATACGGCTCCTGTGTATGGTGCCCTCAGTACAAAGTACACCAGGACCGTATAGAATCAGTACAGAAAAACCTTTTACATTTTGCTCTGTCGGGCCTTATCTGTGATGCAGGTGTGGGAATGCCATCTTACTCTAGTAGACTGCTATTGGTAAACCTCCCATGCTTAGTTAACCGTAGAATAATGCTTGGTGTAATTTTTATGCACAACTTGATGAAGGGTGAAGTAGATAGCCCTGATCTTTTGAGCCGGATAAACATCATGATTCCTATTAGATTCGCTAGAAACTATATACCGTTGTCCCTTCCACTTTGTAGATCGAATTATTCCTTGCATGAACCGTTTAGGGTCTTGTGCTCGGATTATAATTCCCTCTAACATATTATATCCACCACTAATTCCATTCCTCTTATTAAAATTTTAATACTCACATAACTTTCCCGTAATTAGTAATTGTATTTGTATTTTGGATGCATGCTTAGTTCTCCGAGTAAGTTTAGTTATAATTTTTAACGCATATTAGTTTAACAGCTATATTTCCTGCATGTTCGCGTTCAGTTCGGTTAAGGCGCCGCGCGTCATGGGGCAGCGCTCCTCGGCCGGTTGGGCGGGAGGTGGGCTGGGATCCGCGCATAACAGCCTTCTGCTGGTGTCACACAGGCCACTTGATGGTGCAGTAATTGCATCGCCACTTGAGAGATGCAGTCATTGCATATCAACGTCCAGAAAAAATATATATTCTAAAAATATCAAAACGGATGAATTAAGGGAGCATTTTTCTGATTCCTGCGACCAGACCCCAGACCTTTGTTAGCTATAAAATGCACAATGGCGCACCATGGCGGTGAATGGAACCATCGGCTGAGTCACACACATGGCAAAGAGACATTCATCTGAGGGAATGACCAGCGTTTAACTCTCCGGGTCCTGTCCGTCTAGCAGCACCGTTCAGCTCCCATGTTTATTGTCAATTGAGAGCAACAGGAGGGGATGGTCTGTGTTCCGAAGCACTTATTTTTATTTAGCCAAGGAAAAACAGGGCAACAAGAAAGGAAAACAAAACAGGAGGAAAAAAGATACTTTATCTGCTGGGGGACAGCTGCGTGCTGATGGTCCGGCTTACAGTTCTGCCAGTCGTCTCTCTTGCCTGGTGCCACTATGAGTATTTACAGGTAAAACCCCATTGAAATGTGGCCCGTGTTTTGTTTGTGAACAATCTGCTTTTTGTTTTCAACGTCTCGTTGGCGCCAAGCAACAACAGCAGAGGCAGTCACATAGAAAAAGCACAACTTCATTTTAATGGAGTAGACAACGTCAGCCATGGCGACACAAAATGGGCGCCAGATACAGTCGATCCCGTCTGCTGCTGCTCCTGCTCATGCTCATGGTAGTATTCCACTCGATTCATCCTGCTCCTGTGCCCTCGCCCACAAGCACGCCCATTTTTGTCAGCTAGGACTTGCCTCTATAACCACTATGCTTTTAACGGGTTTGAGTTGGTGGCTTTCCATCCCCACTTTCCATTTGCCACCCAGTTCGCTTTGTTTAATTATGGCATTAAATTTTTAGTAGTGGCTCTCATAACTTTTTGCCACCTTCGTTTTATTGATGGCAATTTGTGGATATAATTGAAATTAATACGTATATTGGAGCAAGATTATTCGATTATTAGCTATGGCAAGCGGTTTAATATTTTCGTAATTATTTTTGGATCAGTGGCGTAGCTGTCTTTTTGTTTTGTCCGAAACTAAGGGGGGATTCAGATAACAGCAAAAATGTGGGCTTTAAGTAAGCCTTGACCTGGTCAATCCCCTTTCGGACCTGCAACCAAGCCACTGCTCATTGAGTCCGGTTTCATGTAAAATACTAGCAGATAATCACATTTTATATACTACATTTATTTTGGTTTGCAGCTCCCACTGGAAAATAAACTATGTTTTAGTCGAAATGTGAAAATGTGGAAATTCACTTTGCTGTTCATACGCATTCATAACTGGTTTTGTCTATGGAAAATATACATAAACATTAAGATGTTTAATTTCATAACTTCATCACTCAATATCTTTGGTTTATACCTTTATTGACCAGATCGAAGCAAGCAACAAAATTTATTCTATCGCGAATCGAAATGACTTTGAAGAATTTGTTAGTGGAAAAACAAGATAAACAAAATAAAAGAAGTAACTAATATAAGATGCCCTCATTTTGTAGGCCTTCGGGCCTCTCATTTCCTCATCTCTTGCGATGCGAGTGCTCGAGGTGTTTTCCTGACCAATGGACAGCGAAAAAGGCCACCCTCAACGGTAGGATGTCCCTCCTTCCTGCTCAACCGAATGGTTAAGGTGTCATTAATAAAGGTCACATAGGGAAACCACCTGACCACCCATACATTTGCAAGTCGCATCAACATAATTGATGAGTTTTGCTCGAAGCAAGAGGCAGCGCCGACATTTGGCTTTCCTGGTGTCCTGTCCGCTGCTTCCAAATGTGTTCTCTGCTGTGTGTTTGCGGTTCTCCCACGCTCACACAAGCTCCGACACACCTTAGTAAATTGGCTTATTTTGTCGACAGCCTAAGTCCCTTGGGTATTTATTGAAATTTAGTTGAAAATAGCCAAACACTTAAGTTCCAATGGGGCCAATGCGAAGATAAATTGTAGTTATATACTAGTAAATATAGTTGTTATTCATATGTATTTATTTATTTGAGTATGTTTATGCTTCGTCTTGGAAAAGGAACGCTTTAGAGGGCAAATTCATCCATTAATGAACATAATATCTAACCAAAACATTTAAATAAATGTTCTAATTTATTAAACAATTTCCACACGGTTTTGCTGGTAAGAAAATATAAAAATGTTCGAAAAAAATCTTAACAAATTATGAGATTCAAAAAAATGATAAAGAGAGCCATGCCCATGTGCGAAGAGGTGGTCGCCATCGAGGGCATGGCATTGTCCACCCTCGGAAGTTTCTTGCTGACCTCACACTTATGGTTCATGGCCCGGCCCATGCTATCCGCAGCAAAGGATCTCAGCTGCTTGGCCGACTCAATGCCGCACAGCATGGCCGCCCTGGTGTAGTAGCAGTCCAGGACATCGTTGTAGATCTGACAGAGTTTGGATTTATTCTGCGTCTCATACCAATCGGGCGGGGCTTCGCACTCGATCATGTCGGTGCGCATCTCCCGGATGCAGTTCTGGGACTCCAAGAGCCCAGCAAACCGCTTGCGGGGGCTGGCCTCACAGTCTGTTGCGCAAACAACCTCCTTGAAGTAGTCCAGTCCATCGCTCAGCTTTGCATAGATATTGTCTGGGGCCAGGACGCAGTTGCTGGTTGCAGCGTGAATGTTCGCGAGAACATCGCTGATCTCAGCGCACGAATCAACCATGGAGGACTGGGCCAACAGCAGCACAATCCTCTCCGGACTGACCACATAGAGACGGGCAAGCTGCATCAGCACGGGGTTATCATCGCAGATTCGAGTTGTCGATCCCGCTTCTCGGACAGCCTTAGGGTCCTTTGGCTCGTAGCCAGGCGGACAGGTCGAACCCCCCTTGTTATTGTTCTTGTTCGTTCCGGGCTTCGCTCCGTCCGCGGGCTTTGGCTGTTTTCCACTGGGAACTGCCGGAGCTGTCCCACCGCCAGGTCCCTTGTGCCGAGCCGAGTGCGGCTCTAGTCCATAGCGATGGAAGTACCAGGGAAACCAAATGGCCTGGCAGATGGGGAGGTGGATAAGCACCATCAGTAGCAGAGTTGCCAGAAGTGTCCCTTTCGATGTCATGGCTATCGAAATGCTCTAGTCTGTCAATGAAGCTCGCCTGACGTTTGACTGAAACGACAATTCTCCAAGTGAACTGGCCTGGGGTTCTTGATCCCACATTTTTAGTGAGTCAAAATATTTAACGAAAATTTCCGCCATGCACTTTGGTCCCGATATTTTGGGGCGTCGCCGTGGTCGACCCGGTAATGTTACTAGAAGTAATAATAGTTGTAGAAGTGCTACAGCAGTGACATTTGAGTCATGCGTGCCTGGGTCTCATAAAATATAACATGGGTTTGAGCAGTTGTCGTCATTCCAAACGAGCGAAGCGAGTGAGCCGGGGGTCGACGCACTGGCTAAGCGAGTGCGCAGGAGGTTTGTCCTGCAGTTGATATAATACTAGTATTTAAAATATGAACTTCAACAATGAATTTCCATATTATATGGCCTTTATGTGAGAAATCATTTCGTTCAGAATGCAAATCTCGAATGCAAACCAAACCAAATTCTCAATAAGCTTGGCATTAGTCTAAGCCTCGGGGATATCAGAGAGTGGGTTTTCATCGTCATAAGCAGCGTCGTTTTTCCATTCTATGCAGAATTATCACAGAAATGGCACAAAGCAACTGTTGTGACCATGACTGGCACAATAAATTGTGAAATTTATAATGAAATCCTTGCATTTTATGCTGTCCACAGGTATGTATATATGTGTGTGTACCCCATCCTTTGTCCCCTTCAAACGGACCTGGTTGAGGCGATTTCTTTATCAGAGCGCACACCTTGAAGGACGCGCACAGTTCTGTTCTTTTACTTTTCTGTGAATTGTCAGGGATATGCCGAGTGAATTTTATTAGCACTCATAAGTTGTAAAGTGTATGGGAGGAGCCGGAGCATAGCAGGATGATTTCGCAGCTCCTTTTTCTTCAGATCCTTTCTCTCTGCAGTTGTCGCTGGAGCATACTTTTGTGCGTTTGCCGCACTTCATGTTAAACAGATTTTTATTGCACTTTTTTATTTGCTCTGTCTCCACCCTGCCTCCCAGCCTCACTGCCTCATTGCCCCTCTGTCTCTGGGCCCCCCCGCCACTATGAATTTTACTTTGTCGCTCATTTTCCTGCTGATTTTCCCGGCTCTTGCCGTTGTTGTTTTCTTTTTATTATTAAACATTTCGCTGCTGTAGGAAATGAAATATTTTTGCATATAAAAAACATTCGACTTCATGCTGTGACAATGTTTTCGCGCTGTTTATGCTGGGGTCGGTTTCGCTGGGGTCTCTGTCTCTTTCGGGGTACTTTTTATTTTTATTTTATTTTATATTTCATTTCATTTCCGGCACGTAATAAAATAACAAGGTAAATATGCAAAAGAGCAACAATTTAAATGCATCATAAATAAAAAGAAGATTCAGCCCAGAGCCGTGTCGCGTGCTCTCGTATCCTTCATTTAGTTGTGGTCCTCTCTTTCTGCTGTCATTACGCTCATCATCACTTCATCGGGCAGACGCAATCCAATCGCAATCCTCGTTGTTCCCGAATAACTTCATTAGGGGATTTCTGATCATTAATCTTTAGCTGAAGGCTTATAACAGATTGTCTTGTGTCCCGGCCAGGACCTATAACAATTAGTCGGGGCTGGTGGATTAGGACGGAGGCCTCTCCTCAGAGTCTGCGTGTCCGTGTGCTTGTGTGCTTGTGTGTGTTGTGGGCATTATCTAATCCAGTCAATGGCGAAATTATGTCATTAGGTTCGGCCATGTTCGAATTTGCCCAATGAACTGTGTTAAATTTTCTGACTAATTGCTTCTGTATGCGTATGTCCTGTCCAGGATGCTCTCGCCACAGTGCTGTAGCTGTTTGCTGCTTCTGTTGCAAAAAATATACAACAACAAACAGCACAAAGCTGGAACATAAAAATTAATTGGTTTTTGATGCGCTGCCCAGGACAGGGAGAGCTGGCTATGGGAAAACGCCAGGAGATTGGACTTAATGAAAGTGAATTTCTGGGCAGCACAGACCAAGGGCATGTTATGAAAAAACTAGGTCCATAGTTGAAGGTTAGCCGGAGAAAATCCATTTCGATTTATGACTGAAAATCTTCTGGAATTTCCAAGTAAAATGTGTAAAAAGTTCCCTTCTCAAAAACATAGTAAACGTGTATGCATACATATCTATTAAATTTTAAGATACAGCACTAAACCTACAACATCCCTCAAATAATTCCATATTGACAAGCTAAAATTAATAATACCAATGCTTCCAATATGGGTTGGGTAACTCCAACATTCGATGGTATCGAATGTATGTTAGATACTAATAGATCTCCTGCCATTTAAGATGAGTTTACATTGCCGACAAAAGTAGTATTTGTTAAATTTAGTATAATGAGAAAACGTGCTATAATAGTTATGTAAGAATTGGTTCCGATGAAGCATGCATAATGCACTGAAATTAATTAATTAAAATGAATCAGTTAAAAGAGAATGGGATAGAATGTGGTATTCCATCCGATTCTCCTCCCCTTGATGGACTTCAGTGCATTATGGACTTAACACATTATAAAAATCGTCTCGCTTTTGATTCAGATTTCCGATGATCCGTTGGGTCAGTTCTGTCTGTAGGTTGAAACTTATTGCATTTTAAGTGCATAATTTTGCACATAATTTAATGCAATTAATTGAACATTAAAAATTGAACACCACACAACAAAAATTAAACCAAATGGCTGGAAAATTGAACACAACACAACAAAAAAGAGCTCAGTGAAAGCCTCTTTCTCCCGCACGCTCAGAAGAATATCTATATGATTGTTTGTTTTCGTCGACGAGCATAATTAAAATGTCAAACACGCTATAAATCATTTTTCAGTTAATGTTAATGCACTTATACCCTGGAGTATGCTAAATTTTTAATTGCATTTTCATTAAAACCAATGAAAAATAAAAAAGTCGAGTTGCAAAGCAGAAATAACTTTAGCCCGAACAACTCCAGGGAAAACTCTCCTCTCCGCAAACTCTGTGTAACTACCGAGTGCTACCGACTGTTCTATAGCCAAAAACGAGTGAAAACAAAATCGAATAAAAATGGCACTTAATTTCGCTTAGAATGAACTTTTTAGCCACTCCCAGGTGCGGCTGCCTCAGCATGAAAAACTAATGAAAGCGGAGAAGTAGCGGCAGTAGGATGAGTGGAGGAGGAAGAGTAGGTCGTCCGTCTGCCCGGGAAAATGGAAATTAGATTGCCTTGGCGCCTCGGTCGCTTCGGTCGTCTCGGTCGCCTTGCTCGCCGGCCCAGACAACAACTTGATACAACTTTTGCAGCACAGACCCAACTCCTTTGGCCCCAATGGACACACACCTGTCCAGGGGGAAAAGGACTTCAACTGCAGGCGTAACTAGTGCAAGTTGCTGCCAGTAATTATAAATTTACCTAAGGAATTACCCAAGCTCGTTGAGTAGCTAGCTGCCTACGTGGAGGGACTCGATCGGGACTGGCACTGGGACTGGGACTGGGACTGGCTTCGGGTTATTCAGTTAAAACTTCTAGGAGACAGGGCGAGTGCAACAAGCCGTGTTGCAAGATGAACAAGAAAGAACCCCACTAGCCGGGAACAAGTAATAATATTATTGATAGATTAGAGTGCGCCTCGAGTGGGTTTGTTTTTGATGTTGGGCCCCGAAACGGGGTTAAGCATTTTAGTGCCGAAGTTAACAAAGTTGATCTGGAAGTATGTTTGCACTGCAGTTGCCAGAGTGGCCGTTAATCCAAAGGTAAAAGTATTTTAGATGCTCGTTGCTGTTGGAGCACTGCGCGGAGGATTGCTGAAGAGGTGCGTGAAGTGGTAAGTGCCAGACGTTGGGAGCTAATTAACCTGGGAGCACAGAGAAGACTCTACGGATCAACTTCTTGTTGGAGTATAGCATGAAATTGAAAATACTCGTAAAACATGTTTCATCCTCATTATGAAGCAACATTCATCAGACACCAGAGAGTGTTTTTTGAATAAATCTGTAAAAAACTGTCGCTGTTACATTAAAGCAAATACGAATTGTTTTACTTTTGGCATTATTAAGGTCTCTTTTTGGAAATGTAAGCAGTATTGAGAGCTAAGAGTTGGAAGCCCATTTAACCATTTAAAACATAGAACATTTCCCGTACATATTTCCAAGGCCCAACCTAAAGCTCACACGCACAAAAAATGGCAGCACCAAAAGAAATTCCACTTAGAATCGAATACGGATTCCGTTCTTGTCTGTTGAGGCCACACAGCTAGGCCACATGGCACAGTGCAAAGGGCAAATACGGAAGTGAAAGGTGTTAAGACCCAAGCAAATCCTAGAATACTTTGAGCCAGGTCTTAGCTTGGGCCACGCAGTTTTGGTTTTGCTTCCACTATCCCGCACTCATTTCGGCTCTGTTTCGCCTGTTCCGCACTCGAATCCCAGGGTTTGTTTCCCCTTTCTTCAACCGGGAAATGAAAGCGAAGAAAAAAGTTCAAGGATAGTTGATAAAGGGGCGCGAAACACAATGAAGTGCACAATGGAGAGTACTCCTACTTGGAAGTGTAAACGATTTTTGTTCTTTTTTCTCCACCATTTAAAGTAGCTGTTGTAATATTCGACGCTTGTCGTGCCTTCTTTTATCTGAATTATCAACGGCTAACTTCAAAATTACAGCCTAAAACTAGGCCGTAAAAAAGTTCCTGTTGATGATCTTGTGAGCTTTGATAAAGCTTATCAACATCTGTTTTGCGACCAAGTGGCAACACTTTTATATGCAATTTTTCGGCCGTTGCATTATATTTTATTAAATATTGCTGTGCCTGGATTCTGTATAACAGAAAAAAGCCTGAGAAAGTGTGAAAAAAACGTGGGCTGCTGTACTTAGTAGTCCCAGCCTCTTTCTTTTTCTCCTTGTGGCCGTCATCGTGACCGGTAGAGAAAAATATATTCGCTTAAAGTCGGCTCAGTGCCCATTCAAAGGTCAAGCCAAAGTCAACGATTCCTACCAGTGCAAAGTGTTAGTTCCACGCCGTGGACGGAGAAAAGATATATCGCCAATACTTGGGCAGCCGTTCGACCGTCCGGAAAACGAGCGCCCCAGTGTATTAACATTTTTCCAAAGAGTGGTGCACTTTTGTTGAGGTAATTATCCACCCATCTACAGCGACCCGTTGAAAAATGCTATGTTCTTTCTGCTTATGCTTAGCACCACTAGTATCTACGTATTGAAACGCTGGTCTGGCCACTATTGGCCACGTGCCCGTACCAACGTCCCATCGGTTGAACCCCACCGTTGAACATGCGGATGAGGCGGTAGCCGAGGGTAGCCGATTTGAGTGACTCTTTAAAAACACTCGTCGCCTCAAGATCGATCCAGTGTGCCAGCGTACCTAACCTCACGCAGCAGATGGACCGCGGTCATTGACCCCTGGCCTCGGCAACAGCTGATGTTACCTGCGCCCATGACAATCTTGTGCCACCTGCAGACCTCGAGTAGGAACTCGGTATCCAGCCGGGAAGCATCGACTCCGCCTCGGATTTAGTTTTATGTGCTATCTTTTTTTCAAAATTAGACCCGATTTGCGAAACCCTGTTTTTTGTATCCGCTTTCTGTTTAACAACGTTCTTTTGATACGGCAAAATTGTGCAAGAGCCAATTAAATCCGGCTTAAAACGAATAGGGAATTCCTGTCCATGGTCTAAGTCGAACATGAAGCAAATGAGTAGTGTATTAATACCGACTATTTTTACAGTTTTGATTTTGGTCGCCACGCATTCATATCATCATCTATGCAGATACTCAACGAAATCACCCACATCATCATAAACATCCACTCATCACATCACCTCATCCATCACACAACGAAAGATCTTTCTGCGTGGGAGCCAAAGTAATAATTCGTATCGTAAGTGATTACCATGAAAAACGTAAGCCATATGAGGAATGAATGTGCGGTACCTAGTCGTTGGTCTTCAACCATGCCCACGGTCTTATACACGTATTACCTATGCCATTGAGCGACTTTCCATATACCCGGTTTTTATCTGGTTTTGCACTGACCAAGTAAAAAAATAATGAAGCTTACATTTTTATACCCGATACTCAAAATGAGTATTGGGGTATATTAGATTTGTGGTGATAATGGATGTGTGTAACGTCCAGAAGGAACCGTTTCCGACCCCATAAAGTATATATATTCTTGATCAGCATCAATAGCCGAGTCGATTGAGCCATGTCTGTCTGTCCGTCCGTCCGTCCGTCCGTCCGTCCGTCTGTCCGTCCGTCTGTCCGTCCCTATTAGCGCCTAGTGCTCAAAGACTATAAGAGCTAGAGCAACGACGATTTATATCCAGGCTCCTGTGATATGTCACTGCTACAATTGTATTTCAAAACTTCGCCCCGCCCACTTCCGCCCCCACAAAGGACGAAAATCTGTGGCATCCACAATTTTAAAGATACGAAAAAACCAGTACGCAGTATCGTAGAGAATGACTATATCTTCTAGACTGCAGAATCTGAATCAGATCGTATCATTATTATAGCCAGAATGAAGAAAACAATTTCATTTTTTTCGCCCCCTGTCTCTCTCTAAACACACACGTATCATAGCCGGCTTTGCCTATTGCTAAATATGAGTTCCTAGATCTCAGAGACTATAAAAGCTAGAGCAACCAAATTTGGTATCCACACTCCTGTGATATCGGACCTTGACGAGTTGTTATTAAAATTTCGCCTCACCCCTTCCGCCCCCGCAAAGGACGAAAATCTGGAGCATCCACAGATCTCAGAGACTATTAGACCTGACTGTCGAGCTCTCACTGCTACAAAACTATTTGTAATTTTTCACGGCAGAACTCACTGTTGACAGCTCACTGCTACAAGTGTGTTTCAAAATTTCGCCCCCACCCTTCCGCAGCCATAAACAACGAAAATCTGTGGCAACCACCATTTTGAAGATAGGAGATTTAAAACGCACAATCATAGAGAATGGCCATATCTACCAGATTGCCGACTTGCCTAATCCGAATAAGATCGGATTATTATTATAGCCAAAAGTAACAAATCAATTTGCAGTGGCTACGCAGCGCCCGTCGACACGTTCTGACTGATTTTCTGTCTCTCTCGCACGCACTCTTTGTCGTTTAATGTAGCCATAGTGACTATGTATCGGGTATAAATGTAGAGTTGCGGTCGCAGCAGCAACTCACAACGTTCCCCCTCGTTCTTATTCCTATGATGAACACGTAACCTAGTTCTTGTATATATACATACATAATCATAACCACTTTTATAGATTTAAGATCATTATACCCTACCTCGCCCCTATTCTACTCTTTCCCCCGTATTTTCTGTGTAGTAATACCTTGTAAAGTTAAGAAAATATCGAATATCATGCCTATATTAGGGTCTAGGTTCTATTAGAGTTAGGTTTTATCGGAAATTAAATGAATAATTATGGGTTGCTTCAATAAAATTAGTTTTGAAATGAACGGCTAAATAGGCTAAATAGATTAACATATATCGGAACCATGCAACCTCGTTTGACGGAGATGTGACTCACCGCAGTCTTTGTTGCAGGGATCCTGACTATTAATAGGTGGCCCTGAAGGATCATGGTAGGGTGGGCGTTCTCGCCAATGGGCGATACCGCAGCCAACAGGGATCTGACTGGTGATCTTCTTCGTTTACGTGTATATGCTGATCTGTCCCTGACCCCCTGTATCCCGTTTCCTATTATCCTTTCCCTACTCGTACGCGATCTTTTATAAATTCTTACCTCGACCATTTGCCCACACCCCGCCGACCAGACACTAAAGCCGAAGCCAGCGCGTACTTCCTACTCCCGTTTATGTAGTTTACATCGGCTCCTATAACCTGTACGTTGTATGCTACACTGTGAGGAAAATGTGACACAAATTAGAGGACAGACTGGAGATTTAGGATCAGTATTCAAGAGTATATTTTCATTCAATCTTAAAATGTATCAAAATTATTAAAAAAATTTCTTAAAACAAGAAATTTAATTCCTTTTTTGGAATTAAATATTCATTCAATAACAAAATTTATCATCGGTTATCAAAACCATTTTAATTTTACAATTCGAAATAAACTAAGTTTGGCTGTTTTTAAAATCAAAACTGCAGGCGCAGTCTTAAAACATATCCATTTGAATATTCAATACAATTTAGTAATATCAATATCAATATCATTTAGTAATTCAGAATTTTTAATTTAATTTTTTTAACTTTAGTCACAATTTCATCAATAGTAAATAGGTATAAAAAAATGATTTAAAATTGATATTAATGAGTCAATAGAGTTTTTTTTTTTATTTAAGAAAATTAATTGTAAACGAGGGGGAACGTTGTGAGTTGCTGCTGCGACCGCAACTCTACATTTATACCCGATACATAGTCATTACGCTACATTAAACGACAAAGCGTGCGTGCGAGAGAGACAGAAAATCAGTCAGAACGTGTCGACGGGCGCTGCGTAGCCACTGCAAATTGATTTGTTACTTTTGGCTATAATAATAATCCGATCTTATTCGGATTAGGCAAGATTCGGCAATCTGGTAGATATGGCCATTCTCTATGATTGTGCGTTTTAATTTTCTCCTATCTCCTCTTCAAAATTGTGGTTGCCACAGATTTTGGTTGTTTATGGCTGCGGAAGGGGTGGGCCGAAATTTTGAAACACACTTGTAGCAGTGAGCTCTCTGAGCAAAAAGAAATACATTCAACAGTGAGTTCTGCAGTGAAAAATTACAAATAGTTTTGTAACAGTGAGAGCTCTACAGTCAGGTCTAATAGTCTCTGAGATCTGTGGATGCCACAGATTTTCGTCCTATGCGGGGGCGGAAGGGGTGGTTCGAAATTCTGAAACAAACCTGTCAAGGTCCGATATCATAGGAATGTGGATAAAAAGTTTGGTTGCTCTAGCTCTTATAGTCTCTGAGATATAGGCGCTAATGTTTTGCGCTAAGCAACGCCGGCTATGATACGTGTGTGTTAGAGAGAGACAGGGCGAGAAAAAATGAAATTGTTTTCTTCATTCTGGCTATAATAATGATACGATCTGATTCAGATTCTGCAGTCTAAAAGATATGGTCATTTTCTACGATTCTGCGTTTTTGGTTTTCTCGTATCTTTAAAATTGTGGATGCCACAGATTTTCGTCCTTTGTGGGGGCGGAAGTGGGCGGGGCGAAGTTTTGAAATACACTTGTAACAGTGACATATTACAGAAGTCTGAATACAATATTTCGTTGCTCTAGCTCTTATAGTCTTTGAGCACTAGGCGCTAATAGGGACGGACGGACGGACGGACGGACGGACGGACAGACGGACAGACGGACAGACAGACATGGCTCAATCGACTCGGCTATTGATGCTGATCAAGAATATATATACTTTATGGGGTCGGAAACGCTTCCTTCTGGACGTTACACACATCCACTTTTACCACAAATCTAATATACCCCAATACTCATTTTGAGTATCGGGTATAAACAAATATGGTATGTTAAGTACTTGAGTTTCAGTTCCAAGTAGGTATTAATATTTAATGAATTAATATATAATGTAATTCCATTCATCTCATCAGCAGAACGTTTATGTTTTTGTCAGATGCGTTAATCTCGACATCAATTTGCTCGGCAATTGGCCCAGTCGAACACTTGATCATCCAAGGCAATTTCTAAGCCACAAGTCTGCTTCCTCGCGCCTTCACTGTAACTTTTACCTAAATTACAATCACTTAGAGCACTTTTAGCAGACATTATGCACTCGTTTTAGACTTCCGTCTAATTTACATGCTATTTAAATTATGTTGCTGCTGCTGCTGCTGGCAGCCCGGACACTGCAAGGACCCGGCAGGCACCCAGGGCCACCCAACCAAAACCCGCACCCAATATATAAAGCAGCTTCATCAAAATGCCTGTCTGTCTGTCGCTCCCGTCCCGTCCTGTCCGTGGCATGCCCCATCCTTGGCGACCATGCCCATGGTTGCGATGCTGCTCAAACTTGCAGCAGCTGCCGCAGCTACTTTGTAAAAACTTTTGTATAGCATGCAGCGCCAGAGGAGCGCACAGGAAGGCGAATGGGGATGAAACCGGGGAGAATGGCAGCTGGTTAGCTGCATCCTTGGCTCCAGCTCCTCCGACTAGCTTAGCATCTCCAACTGCATAAAATTTTGCCCAATATAATTTTAAAGAGCACACCCAAGTGGCCTTTGGCCCGACACACTGCTCTGCCCGTCCGTCCGTCCCCACCTATGTGTATCCCTTACTTCTATCTGTCTGTAAGCTTCTGCAATAAAAATGAATTAAATGCAATGAAGCAGCATCCCAACATCATCTTTCGTCCTTTCTCACAGCGTATCCTTGCGGCGCCTCGGGGCGCGCAAATTGTTGCAACAAAGTGGAAAGTAGAAAGCAAAAGCAGCAGCAGCAAACTGGTGTCAGTTATTGTTGGGCTGGCTGGCAACTCCAGTCTCCGGGCACCCAGGTAGTGCCACTCAACCTCAACTGGAGTACATTGTTTGGAGGTAGGGCGGAGGGCAGTCATGGGACTACATAGATTCTTTAACGGCCACGCCCATTCCGGTAAGAGCAGCCACCTCTTGTTGCTGCATTTAATGGCAATTTGTAGTCGAAGGAAAAGCAGCAGCAGCAGCAGCAGCAGTAGCTCCATGCAAATTTGTGGCTTATAGTTTATCAAGCCGAGGTTCTCCATCTCTGGCACGCCTCGTATTACTGCAGGGGCACCTACGGTAGGAGTAATGCAGGCAGGACTCCTCCACCCATACCACAATCCGTCAGGCATTTCCAAATGCGTAAGTTTGCATAAAATGCGTAAATGCTTGGTTTATGTTCCTATGGGAATGGCACGGAATGGAATAGAGTGTTGCGGAGTCGAGTCGAGCAGAGAAGGAAGATATTTTATAGAGGCGGCTTCTACTGTTGCGGCATTTATGGTTTTTAAGTTGGCTCAAATGCGTTAAGCGCCCACTGCGAAAAAAGACAGGCAGAATGCAAGAGAGAGGCCAATTAAAAAGTTACCCTCGTACGTAGTCTGTTTGTCGATTAGGATGATAAATTGTTGAGCACGGACCGTGGAGTGGAACAGGAACTGGACGAATCTGTGGCGAATAGGGAATTGCACACTTATAGAAAACAAAAATTCGAACAATTTCACCGGCACCCAATGAAAAGAATTTAAGACATGATAGGGTTTAGTCCTGCCTTGTAGCTAATTATTATGGAAATATATTTAAATAGAAAATATAAAGATACAACAGCTTATTTCTAGTCGACTAAGAGTGGATTACAATGGTGGTCTGCATAACAGGGGTTCACAACACTTGCATTAGTTTTGGGAATGCCTACATACATTTTTCATGAAATCACTCAATTATGATAAGAAAAATTTTTTAAATTCAGCTCATCCTTGTTGGAACCTTTCTTGATAAAAATACAAAAACATTATTAGATGATAATAACCCCGGCTATGCATATTAATTAAGATTCGCTGTGACTTAACTTTAACTTAACTTAAAGGAAGGGCTCGAGGGAACTTTTGCAACGAACATTTGGCGTCGATCATTGAGGCTTGGTTTTCTCCAAATTATTTCCCAAACAAAGCGAACAAAATCTTCTAAAAACAATAATAATAGTTTACAAATTGAACTCCTTTACTAATTCACTGGTGAGGTGAAATAAATGAAAAATCTCTTAATTATCAATATGTAATTATCTTAAAAGCTGGTAAATACAAAATTTAAAGCTTCGCCGATGGAAAGAACAAATATCTTTCGTTTGGGAGGAGAGCAACAATGGAAAGGTCAACTCAGGGATACCCAAATTCTATCAGTTCACGAATAACTTTCTTTTCTACTTACTTTTTCGTTGTTTTTTTTTTGGTTTTCATAAAATATAAGTAAAACACAGAAAAAAGTGCGTCCCACATGGCGTATGAAAGTTGGCAACTTGTTCGCGCGTTTTTTCCACCACTAAAGTAAGAAGTGAAATAAAAGGAAATGCAAAGACAGGAACCAGGGGAATTGATGTTGTTTCTGGAACTGGAGGTTTGAGACAAACCAGGAGAATGGAAATATTGCAGTGCGCTATGCAAATTCGTAGTTGTTGCTGGTTCTGGTGTACGTACTTTTTTCTTTGGCAAATCAAAGCCGAATGTCTGAGCGTAAGCGGAAAGCGGCTAAAGAAGCGGGCCACAGCCAGTCCCGTGATGTCCTGTTGCGTTGGGGAGAAGGAAACGTGAGGCATCTGCTCTCTAGCGCAGAGCACTTGCCACGCTCTGCCGTTTCTGCTCCTTCCCTTTCCTTTCGCCGGCTTCTGCCATTATTTCTGCATGCTTCACATGGCGCCTCGTCCTGTGGGATTCTTTCAGCTTTTGTTTGCACATCCTTGTTGGTATTGTGTTTGCTGGAGCTTCAGCTCCTGCTCCTGCTCCAGCTCCTGTTCCTGTTAGCAGCTATTTGTTTGATTGTGGAAATATTTGCATACTAGTATAGTTTTTATTGGCACAACGTTGACACTGATAAGTTCCCCCCGGGCAATCCACAAGAAGTTGCTCCCTGTATTCGCATTCCCCTCCTGGCTGCATGAAATTAAATAAGAACAAAGGGGCACAGGACGGGGAGAAGGCCACTTGAATATTAATTAATGCTTTTGGTTATTTCCCTCCGTGTCCCTAGCTCTGGCCCATCTCGGGTGCGTTGCAGCTCCTGTTTGCTTTTTATACCCGCTACTCAAAATGAGTATAGGGGTATATTAGATTGGTGGAGAAAGTGGATGTGCGTAACGCTCATAAGAAAGCGTTTTCGACCCCGTAAAGTATCTATATTCTTGATCAGCATCAATAGCCGAGTCGATATAGCCATGTGCGTCTGTCCGTCCCTATGATCGCCTAGATCTCAGAGACAATAAGAGCTAGGCAACCATATTTTGGTTCAGACTCCTGTGATACCGCACTGTTACAAGTGTACTTCGCCCCGCCCCATTTCGCCCCCACAAAGGACGAATATTTGTGGCATGCACAATTTTGAAGATACGAGAGAACTAAAAACTGTATAGCAGAACTGTATAGAATGACTATATCTACCATATTGCCGTATCTGGATCAGATCGCATTATTGAAATAGCCAGAAGAATCAAATACATTTGCAGTGGCCCACTCGTTCTGACTGATTTTCTGTCTGTCTCTCTCTCACACACCCTTCGTCGTGCAATGTGTGCGCCCTCTGGCAAAAGGGACCCATACTGACTGAGCATCGGGCATAAATGTAGAGTCGCGGCCGTAGCTGCGACTCACAACGTTCCCCCTCGCTTTTCTTTCTTTCTGATATTGCCCCTTTGGCCTTTGTCATTCGATTTGCATAATAAACATTTTGCCAGAATTCGACCAAAGGGAGTTTGCGTTCAATAAAAAATTATTGAATTTCAGCTTTCTTTGAATGAGACAACTAGGGGGCCATTGTACAGTGTACAAAGAATATGACTTGAAAGTGAATTTAAATTACTAAAATTTTCAATTCATCAGTCAAGAATTTGATGCAAAAATACAAACAGAGATTATACACAGTGTTGAATATATTTTTCAAAACTCTAAAAAGTAAATTTAAAAAATAAATTGCTCGGTTGCTGAAAATACATAGACACAGAACTACAATCATTATATAATATAATAATATAATCAACAATAGTAGAATTATGAGTTTACTCTAACAATGATTGGGTTATCATTATTCGTCCAGCTTCTAGCTCTGTTTCCAACAACAATCAGACATAATCTGATCCAATCCCGAGACCACAAAGAGTCCGAGCAAACAACCATTGAAATTGAATCGCTCTGGCTTAACATATACAAAACCAAAAGAAAAAAGCAAATATGAGTGGAACGGAGAAAAAACGCAATCTGCGTCTTCCACACGCCCTAATAATAGGCAAAATGGCAGAGCGACAAACTGAGGAGTGCACCGAAAGGCAACGCAGAAAAGAGTGTTGCCGTCTGCCTATGGCAGCAGCATGTGAAATGGAATTGAAAACAAGCTGAATGCACAAAAACTCAGGCGGAAGACGAGAGTGCCTCGACTGGACGATACCGATACTTATTTAATTAATTAAAAACCCGTTGGACGGGCTTAAGAAAAAATATCGCCATAATTTTACCAATGATAACACGCTAATTATTTAAGCTGGAATGGTTTATTTTATAAATTATTTACAATAGCCCTAAAACAGGCCGTCAGACAGAACCTTTTTGAAAAGTCTTTTTCTGCCTATTTCCAAAGACTATACAATAACAAGATATGGTATGAGGGGCCAAAAAGGTGTTATATGGCGGGTCCTTTCGTGAAGCCCTGTAGACAGAGGGCGCGTTCGGGGTTTCAATTCTCTTTTCACCTAGGCTTCAATACTGACCGCGACTCGCTGCTACTTGGTCTCGTGGCTCAGCTGAGTCGGATCTTTCGGTCTGAAAATATGCAGCAGCAAATTCAGTCTTTCGCGAATGGTTCAAAACGGAATGCCCAATAGAAAGATAAAAATTGCATGTCATGAGCATGACGAGGCATATTTTCTTCGAGACTGCGCCTCGGCAAAGATTGTATTTTTTGAAGGATTGAGTGACGACTTAGCTACCCAAGGCATATTGAGGAACAGACGAAGCCGAGTAGACAGAGGCGATGGATAGAATAAAAGAGAATTGAAGTACCAGTAACCCGCACGCCCGCTCCAAGAAGCCTCTACCGAAAACTGAAATAAAATTTATTCCTGACGCAATATCTTGATAATTTCTGGTTTGCTATTACATAGTTTTTCTGAATCGAGCATACCATTGATATCTACGAGTACCGTGTAAGCCAGCCCACATGCACACAGAGAGAGAAAAAAGAGAGAGTATTTCCCTTGTTTCCGGTGGGATTGTGATTGTGTGCGCCTCCGTGTCCATTCATTAGACGGCATTCAGTGAGGCATCGCCTTTCGTGTAGCGGCGTCAATGTCATTGCATATTTTGGCGAGCAAACAGAAGGCAACAGTTAGATTCAAAATCGTCGCCATATTCGGTTTCATTTACTCGTACTCTCCATGTGCGTCAGAATGCTTGCTGGAACGTGTGTTGGTGCCCGAAACTCATTTCAGCGGAACGGTAGGCCTAATAAAATATTTATTCAACGCCCAAAACAGGTGCGAAATTTTAAATGCAAGCATTTGCTTTTTACACTTTTCTGTTTTCTGTTTCCGTAATGTATGTAATTTTATTTATTTTTTGTTCAGCTCGGGTGTGGAAAGAACTCAAAATTTTCCTGTAACTGAGTTCATTTCACTTTGCGTTCATTTCGTTCAATTTGCGTTGATACAAGTATGCATATGCGAGTATATGTGTACATATTGTACATAGCAATAGGTGGGTGTACGGATGGGCCTGACATGTGCGTGCTTACCGCTAATACGTGGATTGGATACTCCCTTCCATTGGATATTTTTCCATTTATTATATATTTGTATTTCGAAATTGATGCTTGTCTTGCCCGAGGCCTGACTGCGCGTGCATCAGAAATGAATTGAAAATATTCCAGCGTATTGTACATATTTGTTGGCTGTTTAGTTTTCAGTTTTCCTGTTTTGCAGTTCAGCAATAAGTTTCAAACTAATTGGATCGTGGTCCCACTGTTTTGACAGCTCGAAATAAGTTGGAGAACTTTATCGAAATGTAATTAGCTACAAATTGAATATCTGACACCTGCTAAATAAAGTTTCCCCATGTTACTACTCTGCTTTCGCGTGATAGACTATGATATGTTATTGATATCCAGCGATATTTTCAACCAAAATTACATAAAAAGTAAATAGTCGATTGGAAGTGAATCTAATTTTGTTAGTAACTCCACGTTAGGGCAATTAAAGCTTATTCATGTTTATATTAATTGTCGGATTTCCTAGACCGATATTTAGTCGTCATATCCTTAAATGTAAGCCGTTCTTTCGCGCCTAATCGTTCGAGCTTGGCTTGGCAGCAGTCCCAATGTGCTCTAACGCTCTCTCTCTCGCTCTCGTCTAAGATTTGGTGCATAGGGCACGGGCAATTCGGCCCGTCAGCGCTGCAGTTAGTCTTGTAAATTGTAAATGTATTAATTGGAAACCTCTCGAACTTTTATTAATTAACTTCAACAATTATTTAAAAAGCTTAATGGCTTGACATTAATATCTATCTTCAAAAATATATGATCCCTTGATCACTTCATTGCTGAATTGCTCTCATCTCCCATCCTGGGATCACATCAAACTGCAATTCGCTGCACTCTCCAGCGAGAGCGCATTTCACTTATCTTCCACTTTACACGCAACATCAACTTGTCTACTTGTCGCGCTGCATCTGTCCGCCCCGCCCCAAAGCGGAAAATTTGTTTATCTCCACATATCTAACTATGCTACATGGCCGCATTTGCAGCTCTCAAAAGGAAGGCCAACCCGAAAATGGGGAAATATACGAATTCAGTGCTCGCCTCTGGCGTGTTGTTTTTCTGTTTTGGCTTTGATTTTGATTTATGTTGCAGTAAGCACAGGCAGCAGGCAGCTGAAGTAGAAGAAACAGCAGCCGCCGTGGAGCAGCACCGGCAACCCTCTTTTCTACTTACTTTGTCGCATCATTTCACCACAGACGACGCAAAACCACCGCCACACCGTCGCTCTGCCGCCAAACCCCAGCCAGATAACGCATGCCAACGCATAAAGGTTCTGATCTTTGAATACCCTTTCAAAGGGTATAATTACCACACCCAGATGATTGCACAGCAGAAATTTAAAAGCCTTTTACAGATATACTCGTAGTATTGTCCTTCCTAAAGTTCCTATCTAATCGAGTCGCTCAATGGGTTATCCTTTTAGTCGAGCTGCAAGTGTATTTCGACATTCGGGTCGATGAAACCTAGCATTCCTTCTAGTTTTTTGTCTCTTTTTGTGCATGTTCAGGCGACAAGAGAAAATGCTGGCCTTCTCGAATCTTCTCACATAATTGTGGTGTCGGGCTGCGGTGGGTGAAAGCCCAACAGAGGGAAAAAGCATTCGTGAATATAGAGAAAGTACACACGAGTGGAGTGTGAGTTTGGCATTCGCATTCGCATTCGCATTGTGAGTGTTTACGCCTTATAAAAGGCAACATTTTCAGAGAGAGAGACGAACTGCGTCGGCCACATTAGAATCTAGTTTGGCTCTTGGCAACGCGACAAACTTGCTTTTACCCCAACTCGAAACTCGAAGAAAAATCTACTTTTATACGAGTATGTACGAGTATGTAAAAAAAGAAACGAGTTACGCTTTGTTTGACTTAAATTTATGTTGATGCTTATTTTTACGTCAGCTGCATATTTGGCAAGCTCTGCGCTGGCATGACTCATGAGGAAGTGCTTGGGCCTGGGCCTGGGCCTGGGCTTGGGCCTGGCCCTGGCAGACACTGTCTGGATTGTCTGTCTGGTCTTCGTGGCAGTGCCACTCTCTCCAGCAAATGTTTTAATTCCTCTGGCTCGACACGATAATTTACACACTTCCAGCTGTTTGCTCGTCCATAAAATGTTTGTTTGACTTGCCTTCTCGCCGATAATTATGCTCGTATATTTTATGCAGTCGCTTATTAAAATTTATATGACAATTTGTTAGTTTGTTGCTCTGTCTGGATGATTCATAGGTTTCTTTTTACTGCCAGTTTGGGTTGAATGTCTCTTTTTCCCCATTGAGTTGTAGTTTTTTGGTATTTATGTAGGTATGTATGTGCTTTTCCTTCTTTAACATATGCCCATCAAAGTTGATTGCATACTTTCTGGATGAAGCCACCGCAAAAGTATGCACTAAATTTATGTTCTATGTAGTAGATACTTTTTTTATGATTCTATCAACGAGGTCGCAAAAAATAGATATGAAAAACTGGCCATAACTTTGCTCTCTTTTATATTTTAGTGATTTTTATGAGGTTTGCGACTTTGTAATTAGCTATAATCGTGCCGTTCCCTTCATGCATTTACGCTTGTAGCGGGCAACCTTTTTACTCAATCCTTTTTATTTTTAAGGCATTTTTTATGCAAATCTGCCACAACTACAACTTTATCAATTACTGCATACGTTTTTCTTCAGATCTCTTTTCAATCATTCAACAAAGTTTGGTATTTGTCAGGTCTATATTTTTATACCCGATACTCAAAATGAGTATTGGGGTATATTAGATTTGTGGTGAAAATGGATGTGTGTAACGTCCAGAAGGAAGCGTTTCCGACCCCATAAAGTATATATATTCTTGATCAGCATCAATACCCGAGTCGATTGAGCCATGTCTGTCTGTCCGTCCGTCCGTCCGTCCGTACGTCCGTCCGTCCCTATTAGCGCCTATTGCTCAAAGACTATAAGAGCTAGAGCAACGACATTTTCTATCCAGACTTCTGTGATATGTCACTGCTACAATTGTATTTCAAAACATCGCCCCGCCCACTTCCGCCCCCACAAAGGACGAAAATCTGTGGCATCCACAATTTTAAAGATACGAGAAAACCAAAAAAACAGAATCGTAGAAAATGACCATATCTTTTAGACTGCAGAATCTGAATCAGATCGTATCATTATTATAGCCAGAATGAAGAAAACAATTTCATTTTTTCTCGCCCTGTCTCTCTCTAACACACACGTATCATAGCCGGCTTTGCTTAGCGCAAAACATTAGCATCTATATCTCAGAGACTATAAGAGCTAGAGCAACCAAATTTTTTATCCACACTCCTGAAATATCGGACCTTGACGAGTTTGTTTCAAAATTTCGCCACACCCCCTTCCGGCCCCGCAAAGGACGAAAATCTGTGGCATCCACAGATCTCAGAGACTATTAGACCTGACTGTAGAGCTCTCACTGTTACAAAACTATTTGTAATTTTTCACTGCAGAACTCACTGCTACCCCTCACCCCCTTCCGCAGCCATAAACAACCAAAATCTGTGGCAACCACAATTTTGAAGATAGGAGAAAATTAAAAACGCACAATCATAGAGAATGGCCAGAATCTACCAGATTGCCGAACCTTGCAGAATCCGAGTAAGATCGGATTAATATTATAGCCAAAAGTAACAAATCAATTTTCAGTGGCTACGCAGCGCCCGTCGACACGTTCTGACTGATTTTCTGTCTCTCTCGGATGCACTCTTTGCGCAATGACTATGTATCGGGTATAAATGTAGAGTTGCGGTCGCAGCAGCAACTCACAACGTTCCCCCTCGTTCTAATTGTTACAAGCATTTTATCTAAAACACCAATCCAATGGTGTCCCTATGCCAATGCTGTAGCTTAGCCCCAGCCGAAAAGCAGCTTAAAATATACCGTCCAGTACTAACTTCAGTAACTAACTAGTTTAAAGAATAACTAACAAGAGCGTCACACGGAAGCGGCTTAGGAGTCACCTGTGGCTAGGTGTGCAATAGACATTGAAGCATAGAACTCGAAAATAGAACCGAAAAATAAATGAAAAACCATATCCATATAGAAGTAAAGCGGGAGGACAATTGCCAAAGAGAATTTTCCATTAGCCCACGTATGCCAGAGCCGAAGACCGACCAACACCTGTCCTGGTTCTCGCAGTGCAACAAAAAGAATTTGAAGTTCAGTTTTGGAATCTGAATCAGAGTTGGGGTCTGGGTTGGGTCTGTCAGTGTGGGGGTTGGGTGATGTGTGATGGCCGAAGTGAAAAGCCAGCATGCCAAACTGACTGACAAAACCTCAACATGCCACTAAAAGCATAATCATGCACTTAACTAAAGCCCAGCCAAAGGAAGTTGTAACTGTCTGGTGGAGGAGAGGCAGAGCTGTAGCTGCAGGTGGTGCTTTCGGTGCTTTCGGGGCTTTCTGTGGTTTCGGGTGGGTGGTTAAGGAGATACAGGTTACGCACGTAGAACTTAAGTCATCATCATATAAATAAAAATTTATGACTTTAAATGTGTTTGTGCGTGAGTTTGTTCGTTTGTTTGTTTGTTTGGCTGTGTGTCATGTGGTTGCCGGTGTGTGGTGTACCCCGAAGTCATGCCACAGACCTGGGTAGTTCGAGTAAGGGTAGAGTAGGGGACGGTGCTGGCGGTGCGGCGTATACTACATGCGTGACTTTATTTGCACTTGCATCTGTTGAAAGCTTCATTTTATATTCGTGTGATAAGCAGGTGGGGACAGACACATAGAAAATGTTATGTAAGCATCCTGTTGGGAAACTGTTCCCAACCGCCATGGGATCACACACGATTTTTCTAATTTTTATTGGTCTAAGAAAAATTGAATCTTCTCTATACCTAATAATACATATGATATTATGTATAATGAATAAAAATGTTACCATTACCTCCAAGCTACTCATTTAAAAGAAAAAATGTTGCCAAAAGCATCACATATCGGACTATTTATTTAGTAATTTCAAAATTTAAAGTTATATCGCGATCTCGCTAACCATTCTATAGAATATCTGTGAAACATGTTGCCTTAG
Organism: Drosophila lowei; assembly: GCA_008121275.1. Taxonomy (NCBI): domain Eukaryota; kingdom Metazoa; phylum Arthropoda; class Insecta; order Diptera; family Drosophilidae; genus Drosophila; species Drosophila lowei. The sequence goes on from CM017779.1 coordinate 4,346,666, forward strand.
ATGCAGTTATGATCTTTTATTAGGACTAATAGTAAACTCTGATACTAATTGTTAGCTGAGTAGGTGTACATCCAACAAACCTAGAAAGACTAGTGCTCGGAAAAATACCCTCCCCCTCTTACTACAGCTTCGACAGGTTTTTCAATATATTTACCAATCTTTAGAGAACAGTTTTATAAGGCATTTCGAAAGCTTTTTTCCTGAAATTAATTTAATTCTAAGTTCTAAGTAAAAATTACACTAAATGAAGACGGATCACTTGCTAATTCCTAATTTCAGTGCGTTGAATTTGAATGCATAAGCCCTTGAGAGGTCCTAGTGACATATAATATTCATGGTAAACATCTTGACTCTGTGAGAATGGCGGCACAATTATGACAAGCGACAGCTTTTACTTTCTTCTGCTTAAACGTATCCCCAAATGTAAGTTTCAGTTCCGCGGTGGGGGAGGGTTGGTAATGCGAGAAACTAACAAGGGAAAGCGGCTTGCCTAGCTACTTTTCAAGTTAAAGTTATTATCCCGAGGCAGCGCCACTTGTACGACTCGTCCGCCCGCCTGCGCCTGTCCCTCGCCAGACTTGACAAAACTCGGCAGACTTTTGAATAAATTTTCAATCTCCATCTCCAGGACAACGAGTAGAAGGGCGACAGCAGGAGGGAGACGGACACAAGCAGCAACAACAGGGACAATCAGCATTATGAATATGTAGCTACATCCTCCTGAATGTATCTGCCTGTTGTTGGTGCTGTTGGTGCTGTTGGTGCTGTTGGTGTTGCTGTTTGCTAAGTGAAAAGCCAAAGCCAAGTTGCGCCTGGAACATTTTTAAAAGCCGCTTTACGTCTCCTCTAAGAAGCCAACTTTCTTGATTTTTTTAAATATTTTTTTCTAAAGAAAACTTTCTACCAGCTGCAGCCGACAAAAAAACTACCCGAAAATGAATAGAAAGTTCTTTGGCTTTCCTGCACTTTTTTTGGCTTGACGTTTTCTGTTAAATGCTTTTAGCCGCTTTTTGTTGCGAACTTTTGCGACCAAAGATTCGCTTGAAATGGCGTACAATTCTCTTGCTTGGAGAAATATGATTTTATTTTTTTTAGCCTGGAATGAGCTATGCCAAATAATTAAGCCACTAAGCATCTGATAACAAATATCCAATTAAACGTTGCACAATTAAACCTAATGTATCAGTGTGTGTCTCTGTGTGTGCAAGGGCTAATCAGGAGGAGGCCGAGAACGAAGTGCGACCATTTCTCTTTGTGGTCAACCGCCATTAACGTTTATTACACCCACCAAGTGCCAGCAAAAACCAAAGAGCACAGGAACAAGCAAAACAAAAAAAAGACAGAACAATATAAAGAAACAATGGGCGAAAAAAATATAATTAAAAATAAACATTACGCGGCGACTGAGAATGGAAGGAAAAAATGTTACACAAATCCAAGAAACGAAGGAAAAAAAAGGAAAGAAACGAAACGAAACAAAAAGACAAAGCAAAAAAGCAGCCAGCAAAGGCAAAGAAATGTGTAATAAAATAAGAGTAGCAGCCAGGTGAAAATTGCATTAGTCTGAAGAGCAGAGAAAAGTGGAGTTTCCCAAGTAAATTGAGGGTGCTTGGTTGCCTTCCACAGCAGCATTTTAGGCGCTTAATTGAGCGTTTTAGTTATGCTAATTGTTTGGGGGCAACAACTACAAGTAAGCCAGGAAAATGGCCAACCGAGGGATGTCCTTTTTGTGGGTGGTCGGTCGATGGCTCCAGCTCGCATTTATTGTGTGTCATTTGTTATAAGTGAAATGCCTGGGATCATTAAGGGTGCTGGCCAGGTGGGCGTGAGACGTTGACGAATGCATCCTAATTAATTATTTGATTGTATGGTAGAAGGAGCAAATTGGAAACGGAAGCCGGAGCACACTTATTATGAAAACAGAAGATTTTTGGAAGAACTAATTTGTTGAAAAAAAAGTGCACACAGACTGTAATTATAAGAGAAAAAATGATGAATTTATAAATTTTCCATTGAGTTATATGTTTCTCAGCTATTATATTATTATTTCAATACTAGGAAGCAACCATCTACTTACTTTCCTTCGGTTATGTGCCCAATTTTTCCACCAACAAAATTAAAAACTTCTTATTTTTCTCCGCTTTTGGTTTTTATTTTGATTATCTACCGTAAATACTTATCTCATACATATCTCGATTTTTGGTTTTCGTTTCATTTATATATTATATACAAGTACAATACATACTATATGTTCTTTTTTTTCATATACTTATAGGCAATATTAAGACTTACAATCTAATTGCTCTTCTGCCCTTTGCCAATCCTCTTAATTCGTTTTTGTCTTTGTGGATCCTCCATTATTTTGGTATTACATATATATATAATTTTATATAGCACATATACATATATATAAATATCATTTATATCAATTATAAATAATCTTGACTTTGATATATAAATATATTTTTATAGAGAACTGAAAGTGGAAAGCTTAGCACAACATTTTCCGTTTTGTCTTCTTCATTTGATGAAATGGAGCGGTTTTGATGTGGATCCAAAAAGGACTCGATACCGCTTTTGGGAACCCCATTTGGAAACACCTTTTCAATTCCCCTTTTGTCTCTTGAAGAAATGAACAAATATATCGCTGCATTTTTGATGAAATAGCTCCCATATTTTATAATGGGTCGCTTTTGTGTATCTTGATATCATTTTTTGTTGTTGTATCCCATAAATGCATTCGAAGTTACTTTGAGCTAGCTGAAACGAGTGTCTTGTGTCTTAGTGTATGAATGTGTAAATATTTTAGATACATTTTGCAGTGGTTGCTTTTGCTTCTGGGTCTTGGCCTAGGGCTGAACTCTCACATCCTCAGCATCGCATTTGCTCTGCTCTGCGCATTCTGGCATCTCTACGAGTATATGTATTGCTACAGCTCTTCCTTCCAACGCGCTCCCTACTCACGCATCCCGTTCATCTCCCCCTCCCCGGCATGTGGCACAAGAGTTGCATGACAATTGAATCATGTTAATTGCCTGATGCAACTGCTGCTGCTCTTGCTGCTGTTGCTGTCGTTGGTCCTGCCGATTGTGCATCCTCTCCAGCTGCAGTCGCACGCCCGTAGGCCATGGCCCCGCCGCTGCCGTTGCTTTGTGGCGCTGACCCGCATGTGTCCGGAATGTGTCCGGTGGCTGGCGCACCTTCTGTTGCTGCTGGTTGTGCCACTCGCTGCAATGCCGGCGCCGCTTGTTAGCGCCTGCAACTGCGACACTAATTGCCTGCCTAGCGTCCAGCCGAGCACCGCCAGCAGCGATCCACTGACTGCCAAAGATTGACTCGGACAGCAGCTGGACGAGCCCGAGCCCACGCCCCGCCAGGCGGCGCCACCGTCCTCCGCTCCTTCGGCTCCGTCGTCTTCTTCGCCTGAGGAATGAAAGAGAAAGTCTAGCGAAAAATAGAGAAAGACACAGACAAATGCAGGCCATGTATTCGATGTATGTATTCTGGTTGTTCTTTGCTCTATCTATCGTCTCTTACGAGTACGAGCGCAGGTATTCTTTCAGTGCTATTGTGTGTATCGGCTGTGTGGTATATTGTGTGTGTTTCGTCCACTCGGGCTCCTCTAATTGGCGCTCTACTTACCCTGCAGCTGTGTCAGATAGCTGTTCTTCTTGTTGTGGAACTGCTCGTCTTCGTGCGTGTACTGGTCGTAGAACTCGTCGGGGCTGACGCGGTTCCCGCTGGCCCCTCCGCTGCCGTACTTGGTGAATGGATCCGCCTCGAGGATGGTCTTCTCGGTGGTCTTCCAGTACACGTCGTGCAGCTGGGCACTGCACCGGAGCTGCAGGGTCAACCAATTAGCGGGTTAAAAGCCATTTCTAGCACACATATTGGACATCCTCCACTCACCTTTAGCTTGCCGTTGTCGAAGTGCTGATCGGTGACCACGAAGTGGATGCCCACAATGGAGGTCTGCATGTCGTTGCGAGTCTCCACAACGATTTTGTGATGCCGCACGTGCGAGGGATTTACCTGGAACAATTAAGGAGGATTTTTCAATCAAACATCAAACAATTTTACAATTAAATTAAATTAGGTTTGAGATGTTGAGAATAGCTGCAGTACATTTTATTCGATTGTCTACCGCATCACTCTATCAATATATTTATTAAAATCCAATCCTTTTCGGTTTCTACGGCCTACCCAAGCATAGCCGGTGAAATTACCAATCTAGCAGGACAAAAACCTCATTTGTGAAATGCGAGATTTCAAACTCTTTTTTGGAGGAATGAATTTAGAATTCTTCCAAGAGGTTTCGGTTTTTTTTGGATTTATCGTTCAAAAATTCGAACAGTTATCAGCTATCGAAACTAATATATGGTGCGCAAGCTGCATCTGTAAGGCATATTGAAATTTTCCTAAACAGATTTCAAAGTGGAAGTCATATTTCCTGTATTATCTGAGGTATGTACTATCGAACAGTTACTATTTGTAGATTGTGATTTGCTTTAGAAAAGAGTTATAATCTTGTCCTGCAATCAATGTCGTTTACTCGACTTTCGTGGAGTAAAAATATATGAAGGCCCTCCCGGCCCACGCGATACATATGTATCCTGTTGGTTTCGCTTATTGTGAATATTGATATAAAGAATCTAATTTGTTCTACATCTTTCTGTAAAACCAGATGAATGTTATACTCAGTATCTTGGGAGCTAGAGGTTTTCTCCTGCTCCCACTGTGCAAAGCGGCAAAGAACAATACCATAGATGAAATTCCCTCTGAATTGCAAAGTATGGGTCACAGTGGCGTTAGGCAACAGCCAACCAGGCAGGTATCTGAGATCTTACGGGAAGGTATTTTAAAATAAATTCCTGGGCCATTATCCCTTTTGGCGATTGGGGATGCCCTGCCGGGGCACTGACTTTGATTGACTTCATGGCTGCAAATTAATTTGTCTGTTGCCCCGCAACCACCGCGATCTTCCTTCCCTCCACCCCTCCGCTTCCTCCACCCTACAGTGCCACTTGAGGTTTTTCTTTCGGAAGGGAATGCCAGTTTGTTTTCCTTTTGTTCCTCTATTTTGGCAGTCGTTCTGTTCTCTCCCTGGAATAGTTGATTGTTGACTGGTTTTGGTGGTATGTTTCTCTGGCTTATTGTTTAAGCGGATTTTGTGGGCAGCAGAGCGGATGGGGCTGTTGCTGGGTGGAAATAGCGACAGCTCCGCATATCCAATCAACCGACCATCGACCATCGACCATCTACCATCGACCATGGCCAACTCCGACTCTATAGCTCGACAACCAATTCGTGCACCCAACGCGGAATTGCGGTCTCTGTAGGTATGCGTGTGTATGTGTGTGTATGAGAGGGGGTGTCGGTATGTGTGTGCTTTGTTTTCCTGCCATCACCGCCTCACTGCCACCTTCCACTGTGCTCCTATTATGCAGCATCAATAAGCATTGTTTGCCGTTGAGTGACGTTGAAATTGGCGCTGCCTGCTGTTCTCTTGCTAGATCTCTCCTCTCTCTCTCTCTCGTCCTACATATCTCTTTCTCTTTCGCATATATATGTAAGCTAATTATTTAGGCAAAAGCCTTTTATTGTTTATTTTCCATATGCGCACTAGCTCTTCCGGCGCTGTTTTGTTTTCCCGGAAAATCACATTTCCCCTTGAGGTTGGGATCCTATGGATCGCTAGCATATTTAACATAGGAACATATCAATGCATAAACAAGATGAGATAACAAAAATATTATTTACGCATAGAATCGCCTCCATCTATGCTAATTGCTAATTATAGAGCGCTTTCTATTAATTGTTTTCGCATTGCTCTGAGATGCATGTCATGACCTCCATATTAAAAATTACAAAATTTCACATTGCATATATCTAAATTGTTTCCATTTTAATGCATTATTTCCTCTTCAATAATTTAATCTGTCAGAAAATATCGAGTTCAAAATTTTCTTTCAAAGATGTGCTTAATTATTTGATTCGAGCTATCTTCTAACGCCACTGCTTTCTCCGACAACTTAAAAAGCTGTTTGCAATTGACACCAACAATAAGTAGGCGTATACCTCGGGAGGGGAAAACAAAAACTGAGTTATGTTAAATGCAAAACGCGGAACTGGGAAAATTGTCTGCCGACTCGAGTGCTCTTTTAGCTCTTATTTTGGCCCATTTCTCAATGACAAACCCCACTCTGAATATTCCCCATATGCCAACGGATGAGTATGTATAAAACGTTTCCCGAAAATGTAGGAGCAAAAAAAAATCGCCGGACTAAATTTGACGTTCGATCCATTCCGGGGCGGCATAATGTATGGATGTATGGTGTATGGATATGGATGGGAGTGTCACCAGTGCGTTGATCTCCACGAATGCGTGTGTTTTTCTGGTAATTACAGAGCGGGCTTAACCTGCCCTCCCTGTGGCCCCGTTCCACGCTTCCCCACAGCTATTCGACCAAAAACAGACGCATAAATTCCAGCCAGATGCCAACGCTTAAAAACAAGAAAATTGTGTTTGCATAATTTCGGGCGCATCTAGTGGGAACGATGACGGGGCGCATAACGGGGCTGGGCTGCGGGTGTGGGGCTTTTCGATGGTACTCACCTCTTCATTATTCACTGTCCATGTGAGATTGGCCGCGGGCCGGGAGTGTCGCGATGTGCAATTACCTCGCAATATGTCGCCGACCCGGTATCGGGAACGTATTCCCGTTATAAATGGCGCATTGTGCGGTGTCTCTGTAAACGGTAGAGCAAAAGAGATGCCATCAGATATCAGAGGTATGTATGTATGTATGTTGTACATGGGCCGTACTCGTATATAGGAAGGGGTGTGCGACCCGGCTTGACCATCGATGGTCGCTATATTTCTGATACACTGCGGCATTGAGAAACCCCCGAATCTGACCTGAAACGATGTCCGGCTGTGCGGCTGTCCGGCTGTCCAGCTCTCCGGCTGTCCAGCTGACCGACTGTCAATTGGAATCGCTGTGTGTGTACATGGTACCTGAATGTGCCTCAACCCATTTCATAATTGAAATATTTGCGAGCACTGGCAAATCCAGTCGGAACTTCCGTTCAGCCGGAATAAAACCTTGAATATTCTTAGCAGCAAAAAACAAATGCTTATCCACATAAAGCTGTCAAAGTCACAGACAGTAAGAGACGTCTGTCCATTATCCTTAAGAGTCAAAATGGGAATATACAAACACACTCCCCCAGGCAGCACACGAGACATATATGTAAACATGAAATAGACACTTCCAAAAGTTTGTCAAGCCAATTTGAGTCTACCTCCGTCAACATATCGAATGCCCCTCGAAAACCCCCCACTGAAAAACACACAGTCATAGTCACAGCCACTTCGACAGTTTATTGACCGTCTCTGGCTTTGGCAAAACATTTGCACTCCGGGCTTTCATTTTGTTTGCTCGCCTAAATATCTTCATCTTCGTCTCGTTTGCCCGCAAATCTGCTGGTATTTTGTCTGCTTAACTGCCAAAACATTCGAACTTCAAGAGTTTATTTTTAAGTTTAAGTTGTCATGTTCACACACAAGCATTCCAGCTACTTCTGGCCAAGTCAGTTTTGGTCTGTTTTGGCCTGTTTTGGCCTGGCCAATTGAGCTCGTCCCCTCGGTCCACCACATTGGAGCTGGTCAACAGGCAAGTCTGTCCCTGCCATGGCCTCCGGCTCGGCTTAGTTTGATTTCTAGTCTTGTATCAAAAACTTGAACTGAAAATTGATTTTGTTTTGCATTGAATGGCTTAAAGGATGAAAACTACTTGAGTGTTTTCGCCTTAAAGGTTTCAAATGTTATTTGTAGTATTTCCCCGCCTTGTTTATTGCTCACTTGGTGACTTCCTGCTCCGCAAAAAACTCTTTCAAAGATATCGCAGGCATACAAAAATGGCCCAAAATTGGTATCTGACGATTCCTTTCCTTTATACGATTGCCATTATTACTTACCAATAACCTCCAATTCGGCAGCCGCTATTAATGTATGAAATGAGGGCGCATCCGCCGATACTTCGCAACTGTATTTACCGGATGTTGCCATTGTTACCGCATCCAGCACCACTTGGCTCTCGTTCGAGGACACGCGCTGCAAAAAAGGCAGAGAAAAAGCAGAACGATGAGGAAGTGACCGAAATAAATTTGCTTAAAAAATTGCACTGAACAAACATATAAGTACATATATTTATTTATGTACGGGTACGAGTATGTGTTCGAATCGTGTATGCTGCCTGTCTGAAAACTGCTCCCCCAAACGTATCTCGTTTTATTCCTTCCGGTTCCAAAATATACGAGCATGCCTGTGTATGTATTTTTTTTTGAGAAAACTTTCATCGGGGGCTTCATTTATACATTTATATTCTCGTTATTATTTGGATGCGCGTTTATTTTTGTAGATATATAGCACATGCCTACTCGTATATTAATAAAAAACGAGGGGGAACGTTGTGAGTTGCTGCTGCGACCGCAACTCTACATTTATACCCGATACATAGTCAGTATGGCTACATTAAACGACAAAGAGTGCGTGCGAGAGAGACAGAAAATCAGCCAGAACGTGTCGACGGGCGCTGCGTAGCCACTGCAAATTGATTTGTTACTTTTGGCTATAATAATAATCCGATCTTACTCGGATTCGGCAAGGTTCGGCAATCTGGTAGATATGGCCATTCTCTATGATTGTGCGTTTTTAATTTTCTCCTATCTTCAAAATTGTGGTTGCCACAGATTTTCGTTGTTTATGGCTGCGGAAGGGGGTGGGGCGAAATTTTGAAACACACTTGTAGCAGTGAGCTATCAACAGTGAGTTCTGTAGTGAAAAATTACAAATAGTTTTGTAACAGTGAGAGCTCGACAGTCAGGTCTAATAGTCTCTGAGATCTGTGGATGCTCCAGATTTTCGTCCTTTGCGGGGCCGGAAGGGGGTGGGGCGAAATTTTGAAACAAACTCGTCAAGGTCCGATATTATAGAAATCTGGATAAAAAATTTGGTTGCTCTAGCTCTTATAGTCTCTGAGATCTAGGCGCTAATGTTTTGCGCTATGCAAAGCCGGCTATGCTACGTGTGTGTTAGAGAGAGACAGGGCGAGAAAAAATGAAATTGTTTTCTTCATTCTGGCTATAAAATTGCTACGATCCAATTCAGATTCTGCAGTCTAGAAGATAAACTCATTCTCTAGGATTCTGCGTTTTCGGTTTTCTCGTATCTTTAAAATTGTGGATGCCACAGATTTTCGTCCTTTGTGGAGGCGGAAGTGGGCGGGGCGAAGTTTTGAAATACACTTGTAACAGTGACATATTACAGAAGTCTGTATACAAAATGTCGTTGCTCTAGCTCTTATAGTCTTTGAGCACTAGGCGCTAATAGGGACGGACAGACGGACAGACGGACGGACGGACAGACAGACATGGCTCAATCGACTCGCCTATTGATGCTGATCAAGAATATATATACTTTATGGGGTCGGAAACGCTTCCTTCTGGACGTTACACACATCCACTTTTACCACAAATCTAATATACCCCAATACTCATTTTGAGTATCGGGTATAATTAACAGGATTAAATAATATAAAATATCGCACCTGTCTGTCTGTCTGTCTTTAATACAATACTTTTGTTACAATGTAGTGAAACAGCAACACACCCTGTAAATAATAGAATGACATTTTTTTAACTCTTTGGGAAAAGCGTTTGTCCAAAGTCTATAACCACATCAAATATTGAGCTTACAGAACTCGTTAATTCCATACAACCTTTAGATTGGGAAATATTTTATTTTTGTTTTCCCCATACTTCAAAAACGGATATTGGTGCGCCCATAAAAAACATTTCGAATGTTGGTTTAACATTTTTTTTTTTTTCAATATATTGTATTTTTCGCGGCGTTGGTTTTTCCTATTCCAATTTGGAGGCAAACATTTCTATTCTGTTCTCTGGCTATTTTTGTCCGGCTGCAGTGCTGAAATATTCTTTGAATGCAAAAGAATCCCATTCTACTCTTCCCTTATTTTTCTGTCACATGAAATGGAAAGAGAAATGGGTATGGAAAATGGAAAATGGGAATACACACAAAAGCGGAATGCAAATAAATAAAACGTCAACGTATTTCTTTATATGCCTGAATAATTTTCGAAAATTGTGAAACAAGTTAAAAATGCCAATATTTATTGAAAAATATTTGTAGCTGGAACACTCCCACAGACCCAGTGCCAGAACCAGCGCCAGCCCCAGCCCCAGCCCGATCCCGAATCGTGACTGCAAAACAAAGCTCAAGACCCAAACGGGATTCTAAAATGTTCAACAGTCGAACATTCGTGAGTGCATGTGTGTTATTCCGACTACGTAACTGCCGTCAAGCGGAAGTTAAAAACCGTGTTTTGATTTGATTGCGCATCGAAATTTCACATGTGTCTGCCCATGCTCCCTGTTCCCGCATCCTCCGCATACCCCCCTGTTAACTGAGGCATTTGGTTCAATTCGAATGGCCCCAAAATGCAAATGTTGTACATTGTTGAGGCCGCAGAGCGTTTAGTTTAGTTTAATTTATTTAGTTTTGTTCTTTTGTTCTTTTTATTGGCTGCACAAATGGCATAAAGAAAAGTATAGCCAGAATCTCACTAGGGGGTTATATTTGAACAAAACGTATAAAATGGGAAGAGCCTAAACAAAAAGGACTCTACAAATGCAACCATAAATATGATAGAATATGTTCAAAAGAGTAAAACATGTGTGGCTAGTCAATAGGTAAAGTGTTTTGATCGGAAGGATGGTGAATATTATAGTTGAAAATAAGTACGAAAAACTGTTTTGAGGAATAGGATCTCGATATAACGTAATGTCAGAACAGTTGTAAGTGAATACGAAGTGAATCTCTGGGCACTTAATAACTATTTCCTTTTCAAATCCTTTTGATGTTTGATAATTTGAATTTTACTTTAAATAAACATCATCTTCCATTTTCCAGCATCAACAAATACAAAATAGATACTGAATAGAAAATGATAAGATCGGATTGAAATCAGAAGCCAATAAACAAATAATGTTGATTTTTAATCGAATTTCCTACTATGTTCATTTACCGACCGCTTTGATCAGGATTCTAATTACAATTTAAGAATCCTATCAAAAAATACAAGCAGTAAATACAAACAGAAAATTCTAGCACTGTAAAAATAAAATCCCTATTCGTGACGTAACACATTTCCTTCTCGGGCTGTCTTATGTTCGGGTTGTCTGTATGTGGAATGAACACTTGCCACATTTCCTGTTTGTTACTCTCACTCAGATTGCCATTGTGTCTACAACCAAATGAAGAACGAAGCGAAATGACACTTTGCTAGTTACTCTTTTTCAAGGACAGCCCTCAGCTGTGGAATACAATCTTGTTGTCATTCTGGGGTCAGGTGGCAGCCTTGATGCATAATCAAAGTTGCTGAAGTGTGTCGTGAAATCGGATCAACTCGTAAAAAGTTCAATGGAACTCTTAAATATATCACAAATTAACTGCATAGCTGAAGGGAAAGAAAAATTAGCTAATTACTTTATTATGCATAATTTTCTTATTTTCAATTTGCAATATTGCTGAAACATTCCACTGACGATACCTGTTGTGCTGTACTAATGTATTATCGTTTGCAGCACTATGGAAACCAATTTTTAGGGACCAACGGGATTTAGAATTTTCGACTTACGCGCACTTTAACACCCGGAAAATGGAAAACCTTCATGGGAGGCGTCTCCTTGGGGGTGTATCGATAGAACTCGCGTCTACCCTTATACCACTTCACCGAGTACAGACTGTCGTCCTCGATGTCGTAGAAGCATTTTAGAATACCCTTTTCTCCACGCCGCACTGCGTGTGGCACTCGCACACGAACATCTCTTAGGGCACTTGCTAGCTCTGAAATTAAACAATAAAAGCAGCAATGAATATAAGCCTTCGACAATTGCGTTTAATTATTTAAATCTATAATGCTCTCAGCGCGATGTGGCGGAAATCGTACTAAGTAAACAGCACCCTCGGGTAATATCAAACAAAAATCAACTCGCAGCGACGAAAAAAATCATCGCATTTCTCATTTTTAATTTACAATTTGCATTTATTTTATTATCAATTTCAATTTTGTCGCTGTTGCTCTGTTTTTGTATCTTCATTTTGGTTTACGGCTTTGCGCATAATTTATGATGTGACTTTTTTGTTTTATTATTTGGAATTTTTATTAAATAAATCCCAAACGGATTTTATTGACTCGACAAGTCCCACGACCTTTTAAACGGCTGTGCATTTGGGCGAATACTCTTTTGGTATTTCGAGTATCTACAGATTCTAATTATAAGTACAATTCGTGTGCAAAGAACATGTAACACAAACTCTTTCATCGGATAATCGGACTCAAAAATGCATTATAGTTCGGTCTTTATTAATGATATAGATAGAAATGTAAGGAAGTGTCGTGTATTCATTCTTTCTCAGTTGTTTTATTCCGAAAGTTATCAATCCCATATATGGGAATATATGAAAATTACGAAAGTGTATCCACATATCCACCTTATTCTGATGGCGCATGAACCATTTTAATATCTATTCGGATCACGTATTGACATGACTGTCGGCTTGGTTTATGCCACAAATCTCTAACTGACTGAAGCCCCAAAGACCTCTGGTGTACATATTTTGTCAGCATATACATATGTATATATATTTTTTGTGTATACATAGATGAACGAGTATGTTTCCTGCTACTGACTTTCGTGCACATGTCCGAAGCCGTGTTTTATTGTCAGTGAGCTCCCGTTTTTTAGGCCCAGCCTGCCATTATAAATCAACCTATAACCAGCCAAAAAAAAAGTCTTCACGATTTCACACCCTTCACCTGTTTGAATTTATTGCTTTCCCCAATAAAATATGGATAAATCGTTGCCTGATTAAGTGTGATGAAATTAAAAATCCTTTTTAACCCTTTCATGGAGAATGTCATAAGAGCTGAACAACGTCGAAGGCCGATCACACATTTGTCGTAAATTCCTAAGCCATTTTTTTGAATAGACCTCAAAATGTGTATACCAGCTGTTTATGGGTATTCAAAGGTTTCAAAATATTAAAAGTGATGAATGTATTCAAATGAGACTGCAAAGGCCATTAAAGAAAGGCCGATATTCTAGGTCAAAACAAAACGCCGAAGAGTGAGCTTTTTCACTAGCTGTTGAATTTAAGTTAATAAAAAGTCGAGGTGGCAGAAAACGATAGAAAGAAATTGGAAGACCGAACACATAGATACGAATATATTTCTTTTGAGTACATCGAGACATGGATCTGAGCATTGTCCTTTTGAAATGTCCACGAATTTCCATAACATTCCCAAAACCAATAAGAACTTCGTTCAATAGTTGAACATATTTTTCCGAGTTCATTTTGTGAGTGGCAAAGCATATTGGCCTCTTTTCACCAAATCCAACGGCAGTCCACACCATAAGCGAGACTCCTTGGAAATTGCGTGACATTTTTACATTTTTTTGGACTCTATAAGGTTTTTTCCCGTCATTTTCGGGATCTTTTAAAAAATATTTGATTGTGAAAATCAAATTTGTTCACTTTGGTAAAAATTTTCTGTAGTGAAGTAGAAATAGTTGCTTGCTCTTCATTTTAAAGATACAGATAACACTCTATCGAAATAAATCTGATTTAGAATATGCAACAGCTGAATATCACAATAGAGTCACTTTAAATGTTGTTTTAAGCCAAAACGCAAGAAAACTGCGGAACGTTGTGAGTTGCTGCTGCGACCGCAACTCTACATTTATACCCGATAGATAGTCAGTATGGCTACATTGATCGACAAAGAGTGCGTGCGAGAGAGACAGAAAACGTGTCTGAACGTGTCGTCGGGCGCTGCGTAGCCACTGCAAATTGATTTGTTTCTTTTGGCTATAAAAATTATCCGATCTGATCCAGACTCGGCAATCTGGTAGATATGGTCATTCTCTATGATTGTGCGTTTTTAATTTTCTCGTACCTTCTAAGTTGTGGACGCCACAGGTTTTCGTCCTTTGAGGGGGCTTAAGGGGGTGGGGCGAAATTGTGAAATACATTTGTAACAGTGACATATCACAGAAGTCTGGATACAAAATGTCGTTGCTCTCTGAGCTCAAGGCGCTAATAGGGACGGACAGACGGACAGACAGACATGGCTCAATCGACCCGGCTATTGATGCTGATCAAGAATATATATACTTTATGGGGTCGGAAACGCTTCCTTCTGGACGTTACACACATCCACTTTCACCACAAATCTAATATACCACTATACTCATTTTGAGTATCGGGTGTAAAAATCAATTTTATGCTCTGATGCACTTCTAAGATGCCATCGACTACTAATGTAAGCTCAGCTAGTTCGTTCAGCATTACGAATAATCAAAAATAGTAACGGAACCTTATTCGGTTTTGTACTGCACTGTGTTATTGCAAGCAAGATGACTCTTTGCACGAATTAAAAATCCAAATATAATAGATCAAACCACTAACCATACAGTCTATAGATGTGCCAGTTCATTCAACGAATATGTCGCAGACGAACATTCTCCAAGCGGCCCCATGGTCTTCGGCTCTGGTGGCGTCACATTCGGCTCGTGACGCGGCGCGAGCCGAACTCGACAGCGACCCAGCAGCGCAACTGTATGTGTCGTGTAACACCCAAAAAATATGTGATTGTTGGTTTTTCATTTCTGGCGGTAACATGATGAAATTAATTATAATTTAGTTTTGTGCCAGGTGGTAAAAAGGGCTATAAATATCTTAAAATATAAAAGAGCATGTGGTATTCCGATTTTATGACTACAATATAACATTATCTGAATCACTATTAAAAGTCAGGACGTATATCCGGCTATCCTGTAAGTTGCGTTCCAAAGTGCAGTATAGCATGATTCATCAGTAAACAGATGGTGAATCTCATAGTTTTCATTTTAAAATCGAACAGATGGGCATGGAACATTCCACGACCATCAAGTCACATTTTTCTTGTTACTGCATCTAAAACTAACAAACAGTTTTTCTTTTCTTATGATGCCAATTCCCGTCAACGAGTTGGGTTATTTCATTAAAGCGTAAAAACACCCATACCGTAGGTTACTGTTTTGTTTCGGATTCCAATGAATATATCCATGATTCTACACCTGTCTAGATATTAAACACAGCGTTTCGAGCACCACGATCGTATTTTTTTATCCTTTTATTACATCAATCGACACGAGCCTAATTTTGTCCGATTTGTAAATTGTGTGGGATCCAACGTGAACACAGCTTTTTTAACACGAGGTAATCATGGAAATTCTCGTTGTTGGACGTCATAATAATGTCCTACGATGCAATACCGTGTATGTGACATGACGATATGCTCAATTATTTCTCCCACAGCATCACAGCATGACCATTGGGTCCTAACAAGGCTATAAGTTACCTAGGCCAGAAACTTAAATAGCAGCCCTCGTAAAACTGGAGGCGTTCAAAAATATCCAAAAAGCCTATATTTTCACTTTGCAATTCTTAAAATTAATTCGGTCGGAAGTGTTTTCAAATTATATCAGAAATTTCCAACACAATTTCAACAATGAAGGATAGTAGAACGTCTTAGATACATATACTATACATAGTTGAGACGCATATAACCAGAATCCACTTGGGCAGTACAAAGCGTTTCGATTCAAATTACTACACCACGAATTATTTTAAAGCAATCAAACAGATCACATCCACCTTTACCATCGTGCCATACATTGGCCAGAGATCAATATAATTTCCCTGAAATCTGTTAAAGAACGATCTGCTATTTATTCAACTGATATTGAAAATACAAGATCGATCGTTGCAAATGCTAAACTTTCTGCACGGAATTTAACATGAGATACCCAGTATGCAGAAATAACCTGTATGGATTTGATTTCCGCTTACAAAGAGGACGAATTCTATCCAAAATTCGTTGGACCTAAAAGTTCTGCTAGCTCTGCCATGTACCAAGGATACTGTGGGACGGTCATTTAGTACGTTGAGAAGAGTGAAGACTTGGCTAAGAACTACGACTGTATCATGTCTGAATGGTAATTCAAATATTCTTTATTGATAACGGTAATACCATTTAAGTTTTTCTGCACATGATTCGGCACGAAGAGAGTGAGACCGGCAATATATACCTTTTGGAAAAAAGCATGCAGTGATAAGGACAGGTATATAATGTTCTAGTTACGCCCTCTACTTAAGAGAAACGAGAAATCCTGGGTACGCCCTTGAACATATTTACTTGTATTTAAATTTGATATGCTGGTAATAAATCGGTTTACAATTGGCCATGGCCAATTATATGACCATGATATCATGAATATAAGATACGCGTATACGGTCATGAGACTCTTATTAAGAGTGCGCTGTGCCACATCGACAACCAGCTTGCCATAATGTGGTGGTGGCTGCTGCTCACTTTTCCTTGGATTATTTATTCACAAAATGCGGAATGGTGCGATCCAGATTTGTGCGAGGGACAGACGCACATACTGTGCAAGGATACTGGGGTACGTACAAATCACATACATACAAATACCGATCATTAATTAGGCATTAATGACCCTTCCAACGGGATAACAGAGGTTTTACAACACGTGCCCAAAAGATCAGGCAGAACTCATCCCAATGACAGAAAGGGTCATAAAGATGTTCACGCATGTGCATAACGATTTAAGAAACAAAGTAGCAGCTGGCTACAAGGCTATGCCAATGGCAGCGAGAATGTTAGAGATGGGGTGGGATCTGGATCTGGCGAAAGTGGCCTCGGCGGGTGTGAGGCTGTGTAGATTGGATAAGCTCAGATGTGCCACAACGCCAACGTATATGTGGACCGGTCAGAACGAAGCATTGGATATGTCTGACTGCCTCAAGAGTAGCGACTTGGTAATAAGAAAACACCTGGACGACTGGATCAGACAGGGAGACTATGCACGTAAGGATCATTTGACTGATCCTTTCTCTGGGTAAGCAAGCATGTACATATACGAGCTTATATATATATATTTAATCAATTATTATATAGGACAACCGCGACGTACTTTCTGCAAATGGTACGCGATAGATGTGACCGCTTTGGATGCGCCGTCAGTCGCTATACCGATAGAAATATAACGCATCAGCTAATGAAATGCATATATAGGTGCACCTTTTCGGTGTCCAGCCCGACAAATCCCGTGTACGAGGTTGCAGACACATTCGGAGGTGAAAAATGTGTTTCAGGCCGCAGCACTGTTTACACCCAATTGTGTCATAGAAGGGAAAAGGCTATACCATGTTTGGAAGAAGATGAACCTACCACTACCACTACCACTACCACTCCCACTGACACTGCCACTGACACTCCTAAAATAATTTGTATTACTGGTGCACCAGGTCCACCTGGTCCACCAGGTCCTCCTTGTGAACCTGGTGAACCCGGTCCACCTGGTCCTGAAGGACCTGAAGGACCTAAAGGTGATAAAGGTGATAAAGGTGATAAAGGTGATAAAGGTGATAAAGGTGATAAAGGAGATAAAGGTGATAAAGGAGATAAAGGTCCACCTGGTCCTCCAAGTCCACCTGGTCCAGCTGGTCCACCTGGTCCTCCAAGTCCACCTGGTCCAGCTGGTCCACCCGGTCCACCTGGTCCTCCTAGTCCTGTTAGTACTAATCATCCTCCTGGTACTGACCGTCCTCCTGATCCTGATAGTCCTCCTGATTCTGATCGTCCTCCTGGTTCTGATCTTCCTCCCGATCCTCCAGATCCCGCTGATCCACTTCCTCCCCACCCTCCGCCAGGTACGTACGTCCCACCACCAATACCAAAGAACCCTCCTATTGCACCACCAGGACCTGCTTTTCCCTACCCATCACCGCCTCCACTGTATGAGCACCCCCCGCCCTGGATATCAAGAATAGATCAGAGTGAAAGTGGAGCTCCACGAAGAAAAGCCCGACCGAGGCCCCGAATCAACTCAAAAGAGTTAAGCAGCGCGGAATATGACTTCTCCGATTTCGTACATGATGTGGATCCCTGTGACAGCTGCACCACGACACCATGCAAATTAAAACATCATTGTTTTTAATTTATTCGAGAGTTTTATAGTTGTATTCAGTTTGAAGACTATGCAGATTGTTCATGAACATGAACAGAACCCGACAGCAGGTCACGTCACAAATAAAATACACACACAAATCACATCTCAAGCGGACCGCGGTCAAGCTGTTCATGAAAATGAACAGGAATCGAAACAGGCCGTCCCTTAAACAATACATAGAGTAAAACTCGATCATAAAATCTACTAACATATATCTATACATACTACATTCATTTTGAAAATAAAACAGTTCGAATTTACAACTAAGCATCACCATCAAAGCCACTGATATTGAAAATACAAGTTTGATCGACGCAAATGCTAAAATTTCTGCACGGAATTGAACATGAGATACCCAGTATGCAGAAATAACTTGTATGGATTTGATTTCCGCTTACAAAGAGGACGAATTCTATTCAAAATTTGTTTGACCTAAAAATTCTGCTTGCTCTGCCATGTACCACGGATACTGTGGGACGGTCATTTAGTACGTTGAGAAGAGTGAAGACCTGGCTAAGAACAACGACTGTCTGAATGGTAATTTGAATATTCTTCATTGACAACAGAAATACCATTTATGTTAAGTTTTTCTGCACATGATTCGGCACGAAGGGAGTGAGACCTGCAATATATTATACCTTTTCGAAAAAAGCATGCAGTGCTAGTGAGAGGTTATCATGCTCTAGTATGGTTTATTTGTATCGAATTGGTGGCAACCCAACTTAAGAGAAACGAGAAATCCTGGGTACGCCCTTGAACATATTTACTTGTATTTAAATTTGATATGCTGTTAATAAATCGGTTTAGAATTGGCCATGGCCAATTATATGACCATGATATCATGAATATAAGATACGCGTATACGGTCATGAGACTCTTATTAAGAGTGCGCTGTGCCACATCTACAACAAGCCTGCCATAATGTGGTGGTGGCTGCTGCTCACTTTTCCTTGGATTATTCATTCACAAAATGAGGAATGGTGCGCTCCAGATTTGTGCGAGGGAAGTCTGCACATAATGTGCAAGGATACTGGGGTACGTAAAAATCACATACATACAAATACCGATCATTAATTAGGCATTAATGACCCTTCCAACGGGATAACAGAGGTTTTACAACTCGTGTCCACGAGATCATGCAGAACTCATCCCAATGACAGAAAGGGTCATAAAGATGTTCACGCATGTGCATAACGATTTAAGAAACAAAGTAGCAGCTGGCTACAAGGCTATGCCAATGGCAGCGAGAATGTTGGAGATGCAGTGGGATCTGGATCTGGCGAAAGTGGCCGAGGCCGCTGTGAGGCTGTGTAGATTGGATAAGCTCTTATGTGCCACAACTCCAATTTATAGGTGGACCGGTCAGAACGAAGCATTGGATATGTCTGACTGCCTCAAGAGTGGCGATATGGTAATAAGAAAACACCTGGACGACTGGATCAGACAGGGAGACTATGCACATAAGGATCATTTGACTGATCCTTTCTCTGGGTAAGCAAGCATGTACATATACGAGCTTATATATGTATTTAATCAAATATTATATAGGACAACCGCGTCGTACTTTCTACAAATGGTACGCGATAGATGTGACCGCTTTGGATGCGCCGTCAGTCGCTATACCGATAGAAATATAACGCATCAGCTAATGAAATGCATATATAGGTGCACCATTTCGGTGTCTAACCCCGCAAATCCCGTGTACGAGGTTGCAGTTACACACGGAGGTGAAAAATGTGTTTCAGGCCGCAGCACTGTTTACACCCAATTGTGTCATAGAAGGGAAAAGGCTATACCATGTGTTGAAGAAGATAAACCTACCACTACCACTGCCACTACCACTACCACTCCCACTGACACTGAGACTACCACTCTTCCATATTGTCCTCCTGGTCCACCTGGTCCACCCGGTCCAAAGGGTAAGCCATGTAAGCCTGGTCCCCCTGGTCCACCTGGTCCCGATGGTGTTCCTGGTCCTCCTGGTCCTGGTGGTCCACCCGGTCCTGGTGGTCCTGGAGGTCCACCAGGTCCTGGTGGTCCTGGTGGTCCACCCGGTCCTGGTGGTCCAGGTGGTCCACCCGGTCCTGGTGGTCCAGGTGGTCCACCAGGTCCTGGGGGTCCACCTGGTCCTCCTGGTCCTCCTGGTCCACCTGCTCCCCCGCCTCCACCACCACCACCTCCACCACCACCTCCACCACCACCACCACCACCACCACCACCACCACCACCACCACCACCACCACCACCACCTCCTCCACCACCACCTCCACCACCACCTCCTCCTCCACCACCACAGATATACATAGCACCACCAATACCAAACAACCCTCCAGTTCCACCACCTGGACCTGTTCGTCCCGCCCCATCACCGCCTCCAATGTATGAGCACCCCCCGCCCTGGGGGAGAAGCTTAGGTATGAGGACGGGTGGAGCTCCATCAAGAAAAGCCCGACCGAGGCCCCGAATCAACGCAGAAGAGTTAAGCAGCGCGGAATATGACTTCTCCGATTTCGTACATGATGTGGATCCCTGTGACAGCTGCACCACGACACCATGCAAATTAAAATATCATTGTTTTTAATTTATTCGACAGTTTTATAGATCAGTTTCTTCAGTTTGAAGAAGATACAGACTACAACAAGAGACATAAATAATAAAGCGAAATGGTAGTCTGAATTAGTCTGTGAAAGTATTTTCATTTATCATCTTGTTATTCTTTTTACAGGAAAGTAAAAATAACTTAATATATTACTAACAAGTTCATTCAGTAGAAAACCGAAAAGGTTGATATCCGCTTGTTCAACTTTTCGCTTGCATTTCCAAGGAAATCCAATTGCACGACAATTCGCACTGCCCACTGTAGCAAACACGGACGGGGTCGTTTCGAATGCACACTCTGTCTACTGTTTGGAAAGGTCCGCTCGGAGAGATTGGCGTAGATTCTATGATGGTAAAACGATAATAAAATCGTGGACAGATCGAAAGGAATGACTAGACAATACAGGAACCGAATTATTATGCCCTACTCCAAATTGGAGAAACAAAGTTGCCAATGTTCTCAGTGTGTACCCATCCTACCTGTAGGCCTTGATCGAGCCTACCCTATACATTGCTGCAGATCTGTGTGCTAAAGTGGGCCCATCAAAGAAATCTGACAATAATTCATTTTAAATCGTTATAATATAGTTCAAAAGATTCTTAAGATAGTGATAATAAGGAGATTGAACGTTTGGATTCATGTAAACGTTTGTTTTCTTAAGATTCTATACGTAAGAAAACAACCGTTAAGTTACTAAACAAAATAGAATATAAAATATAGCTTTTGGTAAGGCCTTTGTAAGAGCCCTCAGAAAATGAATCGAGAAAAGCTTGAGATGCAAGTGAAAGCTCGCAAATCAAAACAAATGTTATACGTACGCAGGTGCATATGCTTATCGTTAAAGCTTTACAGCTCGCAAAACCATAGGCGTAAGCTCACATGGAATGATCGGAATGTATGCACATACATATGTATATACGTATATCAAAGCTAAGCTTTTGGGGGGCGCTAACTAACACATTTAACCCTTTGTGTATGCATGGTTGCAGTCATGTTTACTCCGACTCACAGTGGGTCAAACGACCAATCAGGCTTATATAAACTCAATTTTCATTATTATTTTTTTTAAATCCGTTCAATTGACAATTTTTATTTTTAACTTCGTGCCAATTTGCACCCGGTGCAAAAAGGTGTATAATTTTCACAAATAAGCAGGGATTATTGAAATAAATTGCTTTCGCTAATGCTAAAAGTGCGCACAGTAAAATAAAAATAGTTTTTTTGCTTGTTTATTATGTGTTTTTACCGAAAAAACAATGTAGAACATTATCTTAAATATTTTGTTTGCAGTTTCCAGCAATCATCCGTATTATCTTCCCAGTTTATCTTAAAATTTCTAGACTTGCTAAAAGACTTGTATTAGCTAAAACTAGTATCAGTTGGTAATTTGGCTCCTTCTGATCTACAAAACTTGCGAATAAATTAAAAACAATGATATTTTAATTTGCATGATGACGTGGTGCAGCTGTCACAGGGATCAACATCTTGTACGAAATCGGAGAAGTCATATTCCGCGCTGCCTAACTCTTTTGAGTTGAATCGGGGCCTCGGTCGGGCTTTTCTTTGCGGAGCTCCACCTGTCCTGAGACCTAATATATTGAACCAGGGCGGGGGGCTCTCATACATTGGAGGCGGTGATGGGTAGGGATAAGAAGGTCCATTTGGGGGAATAGGGGGGTTCTTTGGTATTGGAGGTGGTACGTATTTATATGTCGGAGGGTAGGGAGGAAGTAGACCATCAATACCTGGAGGACGATAAGGATCATGAGGACGATCAGGACCAGGAGGACGATCAGGACGATCAGGACGATCAGGAAGATCAGGACGATCAGGACGATCAGGACGTTCAGGACGATCAGGACTAGGGGGACCAGGTGGACCAGGTGGACCAGGAGGACCAGCTGGACCAGGAGGACCAGGTGAACCAGACTTACACTTTGGACCAGGTGGACCAGGAAGACAAGTAGTTGCATCTTTTTCCCAACATGGTATAGCCTTTTCCCTTCTATGACATAATTGGGTGTAAACAGTGCTGCGGCCTGAAACACATTTTTCACCTGCGTGTGTAAGTGCCACCTCGTACACGGGATTTGCGGGGTTAGACACCGAAATGGTGCACCTATATATGCATTTCATTAGCTGATGCGTTATATTTCTATCGGTATAGCGACTGACGGCGCATCCAAAGCGGTCACATCTATCGCGTACCATTTGCAGAAAGTGCCATGCGGTTTCCCTATATAATATTTGAATTAATATATATATATAAGCTCGTATATGTACATGCTTGCTTACCCAGAGAAAGGATCAGTCAAATGATCCTTACGTGCATAGTCTCCCTGTCTGATCCAGTCGTCCAGTTGTTTTCTTATTACCAAGTCGCTGCCCCTGAGGCAGTACGACATATCCAATGCTTCGTTCTGACCGGTCCACATATACATTGGCGTTGTGGCACACCAGAGCTTTTCTAATCTACACAGCCTCACAGCGGCCTCGGCCACTTTCGCCAGATCCAGATCCCACTGCATCTCCAACATTCTCGCTGCCATTGGCATAGCCTTGTAGCCAGCTGCTACTCTGTTTCTTAATTCGTTATGCACCTGCGTGAACATCGTTATGGCACTTCCTGTCATTGGGATGAGTTTTGCCTGATCTCGTGGACACGAGTTGTAAAACCTCTGTTATCCCGTTGGAAGGGTCATTAATGCCTAATTAATGATCGGTATTTGTATGTATGTGATTTGTACGTACCCCAGTATCCTTGCACAGTATGTGCAGACTTCCCTCGCACAATCTTGGATCGCACCATTCCTCATTTTGTGAATGAATAATCCAAGGAAAAGTGAGCAGCAGCCACCACCACATTATGGCAGGCTGGTTGTAGATGTGGCACAGCGCACTCTTAATAAGAGTCTCATGACCGTATACGCGTGTCTTATATTCATGATATCATGGTCATATAATTGGCCATGGCCAATTGTAAACCGATTTATTACCAGCATAGCAAATTTAAATATATTGGGACTATGATATGAGGGGGAAGAAATAACACACGTGTGGATTATAAGAAGGTTGCAACAGAGCAGAATGATAATTCGTTTTATTGTTAAGTGCTTCTAACACAGGGTGTTATATTATATTATATTATATTTACATTTGGTGTATTCTCTGTTTCGATATTAGAAGTATTGTCAAATACAACAAAATACTAGTACATATGTTAACGCTTAATGAAATAACCCAGTTGTGTATGGCAGTGTTGGTTGTGAGTGAGTTGTGATTCAAACTGTTTTATTTCAAAACTTATCTAAATATACATAGATATGTATACATATACATAGACATATATTGATATATATAGATAAATGTTAATAAATTTGGTTTCGACGGGAATTTTACTCTATGTGTCATTTTTCTCAAGTGTCCTACAAGTGAACTGTTTTGTTGAGGGGGCGGCCTGTGTAGGTTCCTGTTCATGTTCCTGAACAGGCCGTACCCAACGGGAAGTGGCATCCATTTGCACTTTTACATACTAACCAACTTTTAAAACTAACAAACAGACTAGATACAGTAACAAGACAAATGTGGCTGGAAAGATGGTCGTGGAATGTTCAATGCCCATCCCTTTGCTTATCCCAGGGATTTTGTATCGCAATGAATATAAATTCAACAGATTTTTAAATCAAAACTATTAGATTCACCATCTGATCATTGATCAATCATATTATACTGCACGTTGGGAAGCAAATTAGGGCCAGCTTGGGCATACTTCCTATTTTTTTATAGTTATGCAGAATATGGTATCTTGCAAAATCGGAAAACCACATGAGTTTTTTAACGAATTACCCGATAGTGTATTTTGCAAATGTATGTTACAAAAGCAAAAACAACAAAAAAGACACTAAGTGACTCCACTTGGCTCGTTTTGCTCAGTTGCTGATCTTCATCGAACTGTCTTCATCAGAGATCTGCTTGTACGCAAACCTTCCCTAAGTATAACCTGAGCCTAAACTTTCATTTCACAGCTGGCTTACCGGCGTGCCTAACAATCATTTAGATGGATCCCATTATAACCGAACATCCTCCCACCTAAACAGTCCTTATCCATCAAGACAAACTGCATATGTCTTAGAATAAACAATATACATTATCAACTCAATCCAACATTATGCACTATCAGGAACAGTTCCACATTTTTATTACCCTTGAGTCATTGGCCTTGCCCTCCTCTATTATTGCCGTTCATTGAGGGGACTGGACTGACTCCTCTGTCTTTTAACGCCGTTTTTCAGGATCTGGCTTGTCTTGGGATCGTTTCATGCCACACTAAATAGACAAGGTTGTAACAATCCGGCAGCAAATGAATGTCCAAACCATCTGTCTAGGAGGGACTGTAGTATGGAAGTGTGGGGCTGGTGCACTGTAAATCCCATCAAATAACTGTAATTGCAAAGTTTTTACTGCTAGACATGGGCCGCACGCCCAAGCCCACGCCTACCAACAGCATCAGCAACAGCCACATCGGGTCGTGGCATAAGCGTCTGCCCCAAGAACAATGCACATGCAACCCGGCCATTTGTCTCTGAAGCAGCAACTCTGCTGCCCAAGTGAAGGTGGAGTCTACTCCGAAAGGCGCCTCACAACGTGTGCAATAAATATGAATAACGAGCACAACGTGAGTGGCACACAAAGTAGAAACGAGACCGCACTCGACGCTGGCAGTGAAAAGGCAGCTCCAGCCCACAAAACAGAGCACACCGCAACGGACTGGAGCTGGAGGCCACCAGGGGTATCCCTTTGGGGAGCATCCCACCTCATTGTTGGCGACACGCGGCAGCAAATATTTGCTATGCCCAAAAGAGGGGCGAAGGGCCCTGGGCTTCTGGCGTTCGTTTTTGTTTAAGACTTGTTTATGCAACATGCATGGCATATTTTAAGAACTGGCAAGCTGTGGCGGGTCAGAGTGTGGGTCCAGACTCGGCTCCAGCTCGAGTGTCAAACAGATGTCCGGCAGAGTCTTGCTGCCACAGCCGTGCGTGATTTACACCATCAAACCACCGTCGGAGTCAGATTGGAGTGGGGGATTGGGATTACACTCACCACAAGTGGCATTAGTTAACAGATTGCTCTGGGGTTTGTTACTTCTGTGAAGCTTTAGGGTTTTAGCTAAGTAAAAAGATTCAGTTTAATCCAGTTGGGGAATGGAATACCTTCCGAACCTCATCTCAAGCTATTCTAAGCAAAACATGATCTTCTGTCTTTAATTAATCACTGATCCATATGGGATTTGTAAGTCTCCTTGACATTCTTCTGAAAACCCTACCAAACTTCAGTCCAAGTTCTTTTCATTCTAGTTGGAAAAATGATGGCACATTCTGTCAAACAGGTTTGCCAACCCCACTGCCAGCTTATTAAAACTTTGGGTAGAAAAAAAAAAAAAATTACCCAAAAAAAATATGAAAATTAAACTGAGTGCAGAGTAGAAGACCCCGTAAGCGAGTGACCTAAACTTGCACATTATTTCCCTTCCACATGAACTTCCTGGCCGAGAGCAGCAGCATCTGCCTGAGTGACCACACAGTTTTCACGAAGTAGCTGGCGAATAGCTATAAGTTTGCGGTTCGAGAGGAAAGGGAGTCTGGATCAAGTGGGAACTTTGCAACGTCCAAGTTTATGGAGCTTGGCTTTTGAAATGTGCATAACGTCGAGATACACTTATGCAACAGATGGGCAAAGAGTCCCAGACTCTTGGCCAGAACTTGGCATTTTAATTTTCTATTAGCAGCGCAGGGAAGTTCACAAAACTTGGACTGCAACCGGCTGGGGGGTTTCTCGGAATTGTGGAACAATTACCCTTCAACCCTGCAATATCTGGATCTTTGACACTCGAGAGTGTCGGGAAATCTGCGAAATCTGGCGCCAAATTCATCATCATTTGTACTGCCATTGTAAGGACATTAAAAATTGAAAATCATACGAAAATGTAATTCGAATTGACAGCAAATCCAACCCCAAGAAAACTGATCCGATAACCGAATGGGGTCTGGGTATGTCTTCACTCCCGCCAGACCATATCGAGCACTATTTGTGTCCTCGGTACAGTGCAGTCATTATTCAGTCAGATTTGACTGCCATCTGGGGTTATCAGGCTTCCCTCCGCACATTCCCACATCCCCACATCCGAATATCCGCACTTCCAAAAGCCCCATAGATGGGGGAAGTTCTGTTTATTCAGGCGGACTTGACGCCGCCGCGTCGGGGATGCTCGCCTCGCCGGTCCGTTGTCGTGGGGGGTTTTCATGGGGGTGGCTTGAAAAATTGTTGACAATTTCTGCTTAATGCATTTTTACGTCACTTCTTTTGGTTGGCGAAAATGAATGCTGCTGTTGCTGCTGCGCATCCATGAGCCCTGGCTCCGTTTGTTTGTCTTTCTCAAACACTGGCACTCACTCACTCACTCACTCACTCAGTCAGTCAGTCAGTCAGTCCGTTCCTCCCACATGTGCGGCACTCGTTTCGTGCATTTCCAGTACTACCAACTCGGAATTCTGACCAAGTCGGTTATCCCTGTTGTCTTTGCCGACTCTTTGGAGCCATTCAACGACAATATTCATGTCTCCCAGCGCCCTTTGTGTCTCTTTGTCTATCCCCCTTTTGTGTTGATTATGAAATTTAAGCACAAAAACCTCCTGCCAGACTGGCTGCCTGCCATGTCGTCCCTTTTCTGTTGATTCTCATAGTCGAGGACGCTCCTTCACCCATCAGCCATCGCCCATCGCCCATCACCATCACCCATCACCCATCGCCCGCTTTAAGAGTACTGCATTTGTCTCGGTTTTGGTGTTTGCCATTTAATGGCACATTTTCCGCTTTCTCACAGACAAATTGTGGTCCTTTGGCTTGGGGATTTTTCATTAAATTTAATGCATTCAGCTCTGTAATTGTGAACAGATTTTTTGAATAGAAATTTCAATGGTGAAGCAACACAATTGTGAGAATAGCTTTGGCTACAATAGCATAAAGACTCAGACTCAGTTCAACATTGAAAATTTTCACCGGCATATTTTCCGGTGATGTTAATGCTGTACCAAAATGTTTTGTCAGCTTAGAAATACAATTTTGCAGGTAGGAATGATTTCTTTTAAGAAAAATCGTAATAATCAAGCGGACTTGGACCCAGGTTTAATTGAAAAAGTCATTTAAATACAAATCTTAAAGTGCATAAGTTGCAAATTACCATTGTCTGGGTCACGACTCGAAATAGACTCAATAGACCGACATAATTTTATATCAAATCGAGGACTCACATTTATTTTATTCAATTAACTTAATACTTCTCCACTATTCAGACTGCTACAAGGTCAGCATCTTCATATTTTCTCAATGAAAGAGAAAGGACATACGAGAGTGAAAGTGGGCGAGATCCAATAATTTCAAGCCACTCGTCTTTAGTGGCAAGCCCTAAGCCAAACCAACATCCTTGGCCATTTATTTAAAAACTAAATAAGACAAGCATCGCTAAATCGCCGACTAAGCTCATAAAATCCTACGAACAAGTGTACTAGTGTAAAGCAACGTGGGAAATGTTCAAGTATAGAGAAAGGGAAAGGCAGGAAGGAGCGAGCAGTAAGGAGCATAGTTGGGGGTAGGTTACGAGGTGAAATGCTATGAAGAAGTGTAAAGAATCAAACCAATGAAAGAGAGACACACACACACAGACGGGGGGCTGAAGTGGAGCCAAATAATAAAAAACAGAGCCCGAAAAATTGTAGAATCTAGAATCAGTGAAAAAAGAAGTGAACAGCGTTTCATGTGTCGTCTGTTCGTATCTGTGGTACCCTCTGCACCACCCCTTACAACCCTTTGCAATCCGCTCGGCGATGCCCACCTTGCACCCACGACTCACTCTTTTCTGCAGCGTTTCTAATCCAACACTGAAAATTGTGCAGGAATTTGTTGCAATGAGCTTTTTATTATCCATTCTCGCCCCTCTCTCTGTCTCTCTTCATCTAAGCTCTCACCTTTCACACACTCACACTGTCGCACTCTCAACCCCTCACACACACACACACAGGCATGTGCGCCTTTGTGTATGTAATACTTGGCCTTCTCTATTTTTTGGAGGATTTTTGCACGCTTTTGCATTCCTTTCCGATCCAAGAGGCGAAAATTGCAGTGCCAGCGTGTTTCCTCGTATGGAGGTGCCCAGGTGAAAATTTATACTCCTCGCATTCGCATTGTGACCGTGTTGCCACGCCTCCGCCTCCGCCTCCGCCCAAACACCACACAACCACACCGACTCACACTTATGTATGTGTGTACTAGCCGCCGCGGCGGCCAGACGTTCAAATTATTTGAGGATTTGTTAAATTTGCTTTTTTTCTTCTTTTTCGAATGCCATTCTATTTTATTTTTTATACAATTTGTCCTGGCAAAGCGGACAAAATGGAACACACAAGTGTCTGTTAAATGGTCGTTTAGGCCGAGGGGACTCGGTTTGCCTTGGCGAAGCTGCTTCTGGCTCGCTCCAAGGTGCCCTTTTTTCGTTGGCTTTTCCATGGCGAAAAGAGATGCTGACTTGTTGACCTGTAAATAACTTGAGTTTAACGAAGAGATTAACGTTCTAGTTTCGTTGGTGAACTTTTATATACACATTTTTTGGCGGAGGTACGATGGGAATATGGGAGAATTAAAAAAAGAAACGGACAGTGTGTGGAATGGCTGCTATATGGAAAAGATGACGCTAGAGATTTGTTATTATTATTATTATCTACGCGATCTTTGTTTATAATATGTCCAATATATTTTCTTAGTTTTGCAAGGCTTTTAATTCGTTTTCTTTTATATCAAGCGATTCATTTTCAAAAATTTCAATCCTAGATGGGCTTCATTTATGGCCATATGAGGGGGAAATCTCGGTACATATGTACATACATATATCGAAATTATCATAAATATTGTACCATAAAAACTATTGCAGAGATCAGATCGAGGAAAATGAAAGCATTCCCAAGCAACCCCTATGCTATTTTATGTACATATCTTTATTTTCTAATCTTCCCCACTCAATGCATTGTACCGACTCCACCCCCGCAATTCACCCTAAGGATTAACCCTCCCCCGCACAGAAAAAGAGAGAGAGTGATAAAGAGATGGGGGATGACACGGAGCACGCGTAATTTTTAATTTACCATGACATAAATCGTATAAAACTGTCAAAGTCACTAAAAGCAAGAAGCAACAGCCTGTCCCGACTCCCTGCTCTCTGCTGCCCTGTGTCGGCGGTGTCCTTTGTCCTTCGACCTCCTTCTGGGCACAAATTATGTCTCAAATACACAGAAGGGTGTCGAAAGTCAACAGAGGAGCAACTGAAAAAAGTAGGGAAAAAAGACAGTAGCAGCAAGGAGCAACAAGAAATGCTTCGAAACAAAACACAGTACAGAACGTTGCCAGAGTTACCCAAACATCCGCATCCTTGGCAGGATGTCGGCTCAGGCTCAGACTGGCATTAATAAGTAAATCTTCAACATGTGACGGCTATCAGTGGCACTTCCGCTTCCCCATTGCCCAAAACATCCGCCCACCCACTAACCACCACCCACCACCCACCACCCGCCACCATTCACCCCCCACAACCCACTCGAAGTAAACCGAAGCCATTTATATTTTATCTTGTCGTTGTCGTTGTCGTCGTCGTCGGTTCTGCTGAAGCGAACTTCTCTAAAGTTCCTTCTCCTGCAAAATGAAGTCGCCAGGCCACATGAAAGTTTCCCCGTCTGGACGGGGGGACCGGGAATTCCATTGAATGTATCCTCTCTCTGGATGTGTGGGTCTTGTCAGTGCCGGAAGTTGCAATTCCTAGTCTCAATGCCTATAAATTTAACTTAGTCTTTTGTGAAACTTCTTCTCCGTCTTCGGCGCCCGTTGTGTCGCCTGGTCTGTTGTGTTGCTGTGTTATCCCATTTGTCCTGGTCGAGCAGGCTTTGTCTTGACCAGAAGCCCATTACATACATATACTCCTCTTCTGGCTTGACTTAACACTTCGGCTGTTGATTTTCGGCAGTGGATTGCATTAGTTTAATTAGGTGAACAGAAGTGACAGGAACTAAGATAGATGTGGTCACTTTGACCGGTCAGGCTATGAGCCCGCAAAGTTGGCCAATACATTTAAATTTTTAATGAAATTTTCCGACTCCATCGCAAAATAACTGGCTAGCATAAATAAGAAATGGCAAAAGTTAAGGTAAGCAATGAAACTATCAGTTGATAAGCTGATCATTAAAGTTTATTTGTCCAAACAAATGCAAAAACAACTATAACCAATTAAACAAGTAAATAAATTGCATATAATCCAGTTTTTAATAAACAAAGAATAATTCGATATACAAAACAAAATAATTGCAAATCTTTAATTAAATTTTAAATAATAAAAATGGTTCATTTAATTTTAATAGTTTGCTCCCATTTTATTTGACTACACATATAATCACACCAAATTTGGCACAATTGATATGATACTTCATATAAATTCCCTTCTATATAATTATCTCTTTTTTGTAAGAAAAAAAAACGCACGAGCAAAGCGATGGGGCTTGACACCAAGTTTTAAATATTTAAAATATTCAATATATTATTTAAAATTGTGAAAATGACAAAAGAGTGTAAATTTAAGATCTATTAAAATATGCAATGAAACATCTTTAATTCTTAGTTTTATCTCTTAATTTTACCAGTTCTTTAATTATAAAAATAACTGAATGGAAAGTAAGAATTTATTTTGCTATTTTGCAAAATATAAAATGACTTTTCATCAAGACTCGTCTACAAAACGGCAACATTGGTTCGGCAACAATTTATTTATTGATCAGCAGACCAGATTCTGCTGGAACTGTCACATTTTAGCGGAGTTACACAGTAATTACTTAGGAAAGTACTAAGAAACGAAGAATATGCATAGGATCAGCCTCCTCTTCACATACATATGCAATACCCTCTCTATTCGGAAAAGAAATGGAGATGTTCGCGATGTTCTGGCGACCAGACTGTGACTGACATTATGATAACCCAGTGACAGCTATTTGCCAAATCAGACAAGAGCAGCGGGGTTGGTTGAAAGGGAGGGGTTTTGGGATGGTGGATGAAGCATTTCGTTGTGTAAATCAATTGATTGGCAATGCGTTTTGATTGCCAGCCAAAATTTGGCACAGACACGCGATGGGTCGATGGAGCGATGGAGCGAGGGTGAGGTCTGAGGTCTGAGGTCGGAGAAGCTTTGTGGCCGAGGGTGGATTGATTCTGCTGCTTTGCGGGGGAGGACGGAAATACGAATGGGAATGAATGCTTCCCCATTTAATATATTAATGCTCGACATGCACTCCCAATGTGCTTTATTGTCTAGAAATCAACCAGAAAGCAGCCATCAGCCCGGGAGGGCGAGAGCCCTGTCGACAGCCGAAGGAATCGAAATTGCAAATTAAAGCGGCTTGCGTTAATTTCCACTATACACCACTCCACGCTACTGCTGCTGCTGCAGTTCTATGGCAGAAATAACCAATATGGGAATATCTGCTGAAATTGGGCTTCTCTTGCTTTCAGGAGAGGTTTCAGACAATTTATTGAAAGACGAACTTCTGGCTCTGAGCTGACAGCACTTAATTCGCTTTGATTTGTACCGACTGCTTAATGGCGAAACTTCAGAGAGAAAATGGGGAAATGGAAGGGAACTTTTCATACAAATCGGATGCGCCTTCAGTTGGAACTAATCATTTATCCTTTTTCAATAAATGTGTAATTAGTTTCATAGTATTTACATAATATATCCCAATGTTTGTCTTGTATTGAGGTTATTTGATATAACTTTCTATGATTTAATTTTTTATAGTTGACTATTTGGCGTTTGCTTTTTTAAATCTGCGCAGCAAATACTTTGGGGAATATTTATTTTTATTTTCTAGTCAAATAAATCTGGAAACTATGCCACATTATTACCCCGTCTTTTGGGAAAAATGCTTCCACTCCTAGACATTTTTATCTGGTTCTACATCGAAAAGTAATTTTATCAAAATCATAAAAAAGCACACAAACTGATAAGCCGTTCATATTGTTGCTTTTAGTACCCAGACACCCATCTAGAAGGCCCCCTTGCATGTGTGTAATATTCTTTTAGAAATATGCTTATCCCTCGAGTATTTATTTTTTCGCTTATGCTGTACGTTTTCTCTTTCCTCTTGAATTATTTTAATATTTTATTATACATCTCGTTTGATGCAAAATGCATTGGGATTCCTTTCTCCGTCTCTTTGGTTTCCCATAATCTTTGATGTGTCTAACAACAAAATGTTGCCTTCAGTATGGTATATCTTTCTCCTTCATTTTATTGCCTCATAGATAAATATTGCTTTGATTGAAATAAGTTTTTCATGATTTTTTTGCGGTTGAGTGAAATTATTTTCCCACTTCTGCCAGTATTTTCTTAATTGGTAGTTTTTACTGAGATTATGTGTAAAAGGCTATTTGTTTAGGGTTATTTGCATTTTGTTATGGATTGTTATATTTTGTCATTCTTTTAAACGGAATTTTCTGGTCATTACGGATTTATAGAAGAATTCATTTAAATTGAAATATTTTAAAGCAAAGCTCTATCTCTTCTTTGCATATTTTTGTAGATGATTTGGCAATAAAAAAAAAGTATTGTGTCGCTGTTTGCCATTTATCCATTTATGCCAGTTAACCTCGGGTGCTAACATCGCTGTGGTCCTCGGAACAACATCTAAGGCAGGTCTGAATTTTGTTATGATAATCTGTTCCACTTTTACGAAGGTAAAGTAACCTCAACGGCGTCATACTTTCATTCTCTATTCCCATTAAAAATATCGTCTAAGCTAGTTAGATAACAGTTAACTTCAGTGTGCGCCTTGACCCGGACAATTGATGTCACATGCACATGTCTCCCGCACCAAATGCAGTTGCCCCAGCATGACACCTTAAAAAGGGGTCAAAGTTGCCGACAAATTAAAGTCAAATTACCTGCAGGGAACATAAAACATATCCCTCCCCCAAACATATATAGTACATATGTACTCGGCTATATAGAGTATATACACACGTGCATCAAACATCAGACAATTCGACGTTGCTCGGCCTACCGCAACAACAATAAAAGTGGGCAGATGCCACCCTCTGGACAATCCCCGTTGAGGCCATGGCAGTCGCCGCAGAACAATAGTTTCCTGTTTCCTGAGTGCTAAAGTTTTCGTGTGTCTGAACGGCTGGATGGCGATGGCTGGCCAAAAGCCTTGGCACCTGGCACCCTGCCGGATCCCCTCTACCACCTGCTGATCCCACAACCCCTAACATGCATAGCTGATGCGGCAAATAGAGGCGTACACTTATTATGGACGCTCGCATGCTCAAGTTATTAGGAGAAGTTCATGGGGGACAAGCCTCGTCTCATACTGGAGCGTTTCTAATGCAATTTTCGCCTGGCCAAAGAGACCTCCTCCCCACACTACCCACTCTCCCTGTTTCTCCCTTGACGTAATTACTAAATACTTTCGTCGCTTACGCCATCCTGCCAACGTCCTTTTCCCCTCACTTTTTCTGTCCATGATACTTATTATACCCTTGCAGAAGGTCTCTTGACCTCTTGACACGGTTGCAACGCAGAGACGGAATTGGAGATAGTCGCCAAAAATGTCAGCCAGCTGGATATCAGTATAAGACAGAGAGTTGCTTTCTATTATTTAGTAAGACTTTATTTCTGAGAGAATTTATGTTCCGTTCCGAGCAAAGTGGGTGCTCCGACTGACTATTTCTAGTACGAGAAAAAGGCATGACAACTTAATAGTCGGCTTACTTAATCTCCCATTCGTTAAAATTCGAATTCTATTTCTAATTTTTGTCAAATTTCATACTTTTCGGAACATCAAAGAAGGAAAGGGCTGTAATAAAAATCATGAATCTAAGGGTATCTCAAGCTTCGGCCACCAAATCTTTTCCCCCCTTACGATTGTCCCTCTCTCTCCCTCTCTCTCTGTTGTTCTATGTTACTTATTTTCTTATCGTCTCGGATTTGGCCGAAAAGATTTTCGTGCGCTTTTGTTTGGAATTTGGCTAGCATGGGCTTCTTTTTTTTCTCTCTTATTTTGTCTGGCTATGGGTTTTCCTCACATCCCAATCTCTCCCTGCCGCTCTCCTCCCCCGTTGTTTTCCTTCTTTTTTTGGGTTTTTCTTCCTGCCTGCGGTCTGTTTTGGTTGGCATTCCTAAAGAACAAGCGTGTGCCATGTTTATTTTTAATTAATTTTCCTTAAGCAGTCTAAGACGCTTGGGGCCATGGCATAGCCGAAAATCTGGCAGAACCACAACAGGAAAGAAAGCTTCCTTCCTTCAGTTCGTCTTTTCCTTCTGTTAATTTTCGCAATTTTCTACTTAATTTCCTAACGGGTTCTGGTGTGTGTTTGGGCTTGCGGGAAGTTTTTTTTATTATTTGAGGTCAACCCCATAAATGTTAATGGCGGTAATTGTGAGTGGGAACAAAAGCGGTATTTTTCGGCATTGTCTATGTCTGTGGAGGTGTGGAATCAACGGCTTATCGGCTTGCAACAGACAAAGGACAGCGTCTGAAAAGGAGAGCAGTCTGGAAAGTAACCTACATGTTAAAGAAAAGAATGGCATGTTTGAGTTCTTTAATCCTTTCGATCTACATCTATCTCCAGCACTCCTTTTGCATTGCTATGGATATCTGGATAGGCAGCAGTACAGGATTTCAATGGGCACACAATTAATCTTTGTGTATTCAACTTGAAGTTCATCTGCAGTTACATATTTAGCCAACCATTGGCTTCCAGCTGATTCCACTCTGAGGCTGGAGACTGTTGAATTCCGCATCCACAAAATCTTTTAGTTTCGCACAAATCACCGCCCTAAACCAATTGAAACTTATTCGATCAAAAGTAATCACTCATTCCATTGAGTCATCGAGAAAGTTTGTACCCAAGTGTCTGGCCAGGCCGACATTCTCTCAACATTCCAAAGGATTTCGATGGCTAGGAAACTCAACTCAACTCAACACCCAGCCCCGGCCATAGCCGATTAGACCCAGCCCCAGTCCAAGCCTCAGGCTGTTAGCCAGGCAGCGCGTTCCGCTAATCGTGCAAATTTCAAGCACAATTGAAGCCGGTTCAAATAACCCACCCGGCCTCCACCTCCAGGACCAGATACGTACATCCATGGGCTGGCCAAGCCGCAAGCACGGAGCGAAAGAGAGGAGACCCGACACCGCCATGACATTCCTTGACATTTCTCACGCCCGAAAACTCGCCCTAGTATTCCAGGACGAGAGTGGACAGGAGACAGGCAGACAGATAGTCAGCGGAGCAGAAGGTGACTGCGAGTCGGGTCAAATTAAGTTGAAATTAGCTACGTTTAAAGTATAATGAGCGTATAAATGATTAATTTGGTTTTTGGGAAATTGATAAAGGTAAGCTTGCTGGAAATGACAATGGCGACGGCGAGAAGCTAAGCCAAGCTGTCGCTTAATTAACTTCCGTTTATTGACTGTGGGAATTAAGCTAATTGGTCACTTGACGCTCGCCCCGCTGACACCTGAACGAATCCCCAAGATTATCGCTCTG
This sequence comes from Drosophila lowei, assembly GCA_008121275.1. Taxonomy (NCBI): domain Eukaryota; kingdom Metazoa; phylum Arthropoda; class Insecta; order Diptera; family Drosophilidae; genus Drosophila; species Drosophila lowei. The sequence continues at coordinate 4,383,060 of CM017779.1, forward strand.
TTCTCATCTCTATCTCACTGGCTTCTTGAGAGATTTCCATTGCACACAATCAATTACTGTCCGCAGACAGACTGTCCCATAGGGCAGTCGACTGTCGGCCAAGATAGACTGGAAAATGAAATAATCTTTTGTCGATTCCAATTCCCCAAAGTATCGCCGGAGCTGGAGGCTTTTCAACGATTTGTCACAAAGCGATTTCTGCTTATTTTCACAACAATTCTATTTGTTCGTTTGGTAAGAAAACAAAAAAAAACTTTGCCATTTTCCAATTGCCCAAGTCAAAGCCCCAAGAAGGGTGCTCCAAGGACCGCAAAGTTTCAATTACTTGAACTAATTTATTAATGTTGTTGAAATGTTATTTGGGGACTTGTATCTGTCTCCGTCTCCACCGCCGTCTCCGTCTCTGCCGTGGCATACTTTGCCAGACATTTCTCCAACGAGGGGTGAGTGGAGCCGATGAGGGTAAGGCATTTTCCATGAAATCGTTGAAATTTTCTTCCTTTTCATTATATTCAAGAAATAGCTGACATTCTTGTAAAGAAGAGCTGGGAGGGATACAAGCAAGAGGGTCTGGTCTGTGAATTATTTTTGCATTTTTAAATGTGTTTCTATATTTGAAAAGTGCTTAAAGCGAGCTTCAACTTTAACCTCATCGGTGCTTTCGATCAGAGTCCACCACTTAATGTCCAATCTGACGTTTAATTGAGTCTGTCAATCTTTAAGTCCTGCTCCGCAATACCCTTTCCCATTCCAGCTGCAGGAAATCAATTTAACTCAAATTAATATGCCAGCACTCGCTTCACAGCGAGGGGAGTGGAGTGGGGCGGAGCGGAAAACGCGAGCGCGAGCGCGAACCGGTGCTGCATAATTTTTTGGCGTAAATTCAATTTAGACTTTTCAACAACGAAAACGAACCGGAGGTGCGCATGTTAATTTCTACTGGCCTCTGACTGTGTTTTATCATGAAATATTTGCATGCACTCGCATGAAAAATGTACGCGAAAAATATGTGCAACAGTCATAAAATATTGAGCAGGCAAGTGAAAAACTTTTCCAACTAATAAAAAGCGAAAACGAAACCCGGAAGGGAGTGCACAACGGGAGAGAGGGAGTCAGACATCAGTCGGAAATGCGTCTTGTCAGCTCGAGGACTATTGGCAGTCGGAATCGAGGCCCCAGCCCATCCACTTCCCGACAACGACTACGGGCATAAATAATAAATATGGCATGTAGTAAATGTAAATGCGCCGTGAAATTTCCATAAATTCAAAGGCCCAGCTGCGCTCCCCTTCATGACATTTAACACTTTGGCAAACAGCAGTCGGGCGGGTTAGGGATAGGCTAGTGCTCCAGTGAGGCTCCAAGCCAGTAAGGCTCCAAGTCTCCAAGTCTCCGAGTCTCGGCTTTCCCGCAGCCATTCAAATGCACTTGAAATTCCCGAAGCAACAGCTGCGACCTTCTAATGAGGTGGGGTGAGTGCCTAGCAGAGAGCGCTCCGCTCCTGTCAATGCCTGCTAGTGATGGGAGCGTGACGTGATGGGCATTGTCAATGGCTGGAAGTTGGTGGGAAAGTTGGAGATTAGTTGGGAACTATTTGCTCATCGAGATGAGCAATAAACAGGATGATTAATGATGCTGTGTATGATGAATGCTCTCGAGATAACATCAGAGGTTGGGTAGCTATTTAAATGGGAATTGTCTTAGAGATGGGACATGAAAAATCAATCTAGAGTACCCAGAATTGAATGGTAATCGGTTTGACCTACAGTGAAAAACACTACTGGACCATAGGCCAATCAATTTCCCAGTCGAAAGTGAGACACTATTCAATCGAATGTGCTGGCCTGCTCCCAGGTTTCAATTTCCCGTCACGCTGCCATCTCCAACCAATCGAATGGAACATCGCGGGCTGGTTGGTGTGAAAGGCGCCAAAGCCAAATTAAATAAGATTTGTTTGGCTGACGTTCAAAGATGCCAGGCGTGGGCGTCGCTCCAGGTCGGCCCGGGGCCGGGTCGGGTCAGGTCAGGTCGGGCTACCCGCCCAGGATGTCTCTTGCGCTCTTTCTGCAGACTTTCTCCTCGGTCCTTCTGGTTTTAACTTTTGTTGATGGCACCGAACCAACGCCGCGCATTTTAATGAGCCAAACAGCCGGGTTGACTGGTTTGACTGGTTTGACTGGGGGCGTTACGTCGGATTGTTTGCCAACAAACATGCGTCAAGTTCAAGTTGGCGTGTTACGAGTACGAGGAATCCAAGAAACCAGAAGGAACAACTCCCAAAAAATACCAAAAGAATTGAAGGCGAGGAAAGAAGGGACAAAAGTTTTATCATGACGTCTTGGCCTTAATTTCCAGTCTCAGTCCCAGTCCCAGTCACAGTGGAACTCTCAGTCTCCGTCTCCGTCTCAGTCTCTTTCTGGGTTTCTGGTGTCGGCCACATTGTGTCGCCTTATCCACGCAGCTTGGAACTGTTTGTTGCTTCCGTGCCACGTGGCAGGCATCCGACTGGATGGGGGCAAGAAAAATGTGTTTAGAATGCGGAAAAGTTGTTGAAAATTGAGTTTTGTGTGAAGTTTTATTCATTGATTTGTTGGTGGTCTTATGCTCTCACGTGTACGAGTATGTGTGTGGGTATTTGGATGAAGAAATATATGGGATCTTGGTTGTTGTGGTTGTTTCAGAGCAAAGTCAGGGGCGTGCTGTTACACAGTTACATCAGAATAGTACGCTAGATGCAAATAAATCTTCAGCCATGCAACGACTTTAAGGATTAAGTATTTAGATTTCAACTTGATCGATTAGCATTTATCAATTATCAAAGTTGACTTTTATAGGATATTCAATTCAATTTTGTTCTTAAATTATTGAAGGGTCACCATTTATTTAGAAATAAAAATAATTCGTTTTCATTCTGATAACATAGAAGAGCATACAAGTATCGGTTTCACTCTCAGTCTCATGCAATATTTATTTAATTAATAACAATCTTTCTTCTTTAGCACATTACTTTCTCCCATTTTACACAGCCCCTGCTTTGGTCCTGCCTCCCTTCCCGACTCCCGGTGAGTGTCAATCGCAATCGCCAAATGCCAAATGCCAGTTCTCGGAAAAGTTCTCCTTGCGAACCATTAGTGGCATTCGATACGTACGTGTTTATTGGCAACTTGGTTACACGTTCATTATTTGAGGTCACCATCCACGAACAGAAACCAGGACGAAGTGTGCAATAATTTTAGCTGCAAACTTTGTAAGGAATGAAAACCGACAGAGCTCGACGATTCGACGATGGTAGCTCGCATTGAGTGCATGCAATTTTTAATCAATAACTTTGAATGTTATTGCTGCTATTGCTGTTCCAGCCATTACCAGATGGAGGGTTTATGGTTCCGAGAAAGAGAATGAGGAAACCAGTCAAGTTTATTAATTTCCCTCTCCTGTGCAACAAAGCCCCTGCCAGCAATCTCCATTTGCTGCACCCTCTTCCTTCACATTGTTTTATTGTCCTTGTTGTCACGGTTCTGTTCAGCTGTTCAGCTGCTTCCTGTTGCAGTGTCTCGTAAATTCTTAACTGGAAAATATGCATGTTAAATGCTTTCATTAAGTTTTTATTGCTGCGGCGAGGCGGAGGTGAAAGACGATGGGCGACAGGTGAGTCGGTCACCTCTTTTTGCCGTTTGTTGATTGGCCAGACTTGTAAATGTCAGCGATGATTCCATATGTGAGCTGGAGGTGATACTCGAACCGTTCGAGCTGTTCCTTAAAATGCAAAAGTCCTGTACTGACCCTTGATTGAACTGTTGCCTCCCAAGAATTTTCTCACTCCCTCCGGGCTTTCTCTTCGCGTTCTTTACTGGCTATAAATTGCAATGCATTTGGTAGTGGCAGTTAAAATTGGTAGAAGTATACGGAAAGAATTCGGTGGCACACAGAAGAAAAACCACAGAGACTGTAGCGAACGGAAAATTCTGGAAAGGAGCTCCGCTGCGGTGAAAATGCTCGCTCTTTGTTATGGCAGTCATAAAGCAAAAAACCAAATTGGATGTAGAGTAATTATGTGAAATAAATAGTCGAAAAGAGCTACCAGCTCTAACTAAATATGTGCATATTTTGAGAATTCTCCTGAGAATTCTTTCCATTTCAAATACCACGAAATAGCTCTACTATTGTTTAAAGCGACCACTTCAACTCCTCACTCGCACAAAAGTGTTAATTAAGTCCGGCGAGCAGAGCTCATTTATTATTCAATATCCAAAGTACAATGAGCAAACGATTTAAGCTTCGACACTTCATTTGAGCTACCGAAAGCAATGAATTTTAAATTTGTTTTATTTTCTGCCAAAAAATATGTGCGATACGATACCAGAACGAGTGCACCTGAATTCTCGAATATTGTGCATAATTTAACGACTAAAAACGAATCACAATTTAATTTCACTCGTGAAAATAATTTTTAGTTACATTTCTATGTGCATTTAATTATTGCAATTTTTAATTTTAAATATTGTATATAAAAATGGTTCAATAGATAAATTTCCATAAGTCGGCTGATGGCACACATTGAACAGTGCGTATCCGACTTAGAGAAATATTTATCAAATTTTATGTATTCACGATCATTATTTATAGGGGACTCGATAACCATAACGAGGAAAACTAAGTCCAATGAATTTTTACAACATAATTTATCTTAGGTTCTAATTTATTTCATAATGTTTGCACAATTTAATGCGTTGGCATCGCCTCGATAGACATATTCCCCTTTCAATTTAAAAATGCAAAATGTGATACTCACATTGGAAACGGATTGACCGGAAAACTATAGGTAGAGCAAATCAGGTAAAGTAAACCACCATATAATGCTCTTTTGCGGGTGGCGGAGAATGGCAGAGGGGAGTCACGGGATGTTTCGTTCGCTGCGGCTCAGTGGGCGGCTATGGCTGCTGAATGTCGAAGGTGCAAATGAACGGGTCGGTGTCTCGGGTGGCGTGTGTGCAACGTTTTGCCATTATGCGCCTGACATTTACCCACGTAAATATTAATAATCATTATTAACTATTTGCCAGCGCGGCAAACGAGCAGCGCCGAGGAAGAACAATAGATAATGGCATACGAGCTTATGCCATACACATACGTATACAAAATATGTACACATGTGTGAATGTATGAGAGAGAGGAGGAAATGTAAGTCTGTCTTGCCCCTGAGAGCGGCGAGATAATTGGTGTGTTTTTAAAACAATAGCACGCCGAGGGGGCTATAAAATGTTATAAATTATAAAGTTCTCTTTTGCACTTCCGTATGATAAAGGAATGAGGGGAAAGTGAGATTTATATGCAACGTTTCGAGTAGTATATGTTCATCACTTTCCCTCTTCTGTTCAATAATTAAAATGGGATTCATATTTTAGGTTTATATCATGAATAATTAAGGATTCAGTTTGATATCATTGCATCCTTATCCAAGCCCAAAACCCATCCCTTTCTCAAGCTTCTCAAGGTGAATTTTTAAGGGTCAGGGGGTTATTGGCACCATCAAAAGACGCTTGAGTACTGACTGTATTTGAACTTTTGATTCGAAGGCAAACTATAAAAAACTAATATGTCTAGGAATTTAATTTGAAGATATTTCGTATTGCCTTCCAATTCCCCCTTCCGTAATTTGTGCACATGCTGCGTTTTGTCGAACTAACACATAATTTTCCGGTGCATACTACGAGCGAGCCACAGCCATAGCTGTAGCTATAGCTATGGCCATAGCCGCTGCCATTGCCAGATGGGACCCAATATGGTCGCATCGGGCACGCACACAACGAAATTGTTTCCTGTTATTATGTAAATTCCTTGATGGCTGCTACCCGCACTTTCCGGCTGGGAGCATGGCATGGAAATAGTTTTCCTTTTGGAGGGCTTCGCATCCCCGAATTGACCTTACCAGAGCAATTAAGCCGCTTAACCCAGGGCTTGACCCTCTCCTCGCTCGAGCCATATTTTCGGTGCCCTGCTCTGCTCCTCTGGGGTGCATCCCCATAAAAATTGTTAAGCTTCATCCCATCCGCTTGACAACGAAAACGAAGCGAAAATGAAAAATAAAATGGCCAAAAACTTTGGGCCGTTACAGCTGCAGTTTGTCAGTCGTGGCTAAAGCTTCAATTTGTTTCCCTTTCCTTTTTTCCCCATTTCTCTTTCCTGTTTTTTTTTTTTTTTTTTGCTTTTAGCTGAATCCAGATTTTCATGCATTTTATGTAACGATCCCCCTGTCCCATGTCCCCCCCTCCCGTACAGGCCCCTGCATCCGTAATAGTTGTGTTCGGGGGTTCCCATCGGTTCGATTTGGTTTGGTCTGCGTTTGGTGTTTGGTGTTTGGTGTTTGGCGTTTGAGTTTGGTTATGATTTTTAGTAAACGAGGAAACGAGTCAAATTCCTGATCCCCATCACTCGCGAGAGCTCTTTTTATTCATATTTCTCCAGCCCGAGTCCCTGGCCCGAGTTCCCCATTGATTTGCCTGTTAGTTTTAAGTATGCCAAGCGAAAGGCGAAGTCAAGTCAAGCATCGTTGAAAGGGGACTGCGCCCTGGCTTGGCCTGGCTTGCCCTGGCGTGGCGTGGCGTGTCGTGTCTCGAGTGCCAGAGTGGTTTTGTGAGATCAAAAATTCTATGCTGCTGGATGCACTGTAATTGGTTCGATAATATATACAGCGATTGATTTTTACCCAGCACTCCTGCTCCAGAGGATTTAATCAAAGGCAGGGGCGGAGGAGAAGAGCAGCAGCCGGCAGAGGTAAACGTCACTTCAGGTGACAATTTGTGACCTGGTTGTGGTGGCTTTCGCTTATGCTAGGTTCGTTGTCTTTTGGGCTTTGAGCAAGAAGAAATCGTTGAGGGCAGATGGTGACGGGCTCGTTGGGAAGACAGTTTAAAGTGATGGATGATTATGTAGCGTTGGAGAGACACTTGGACGCATTGAATCCTTTGCCAGATTATACCCAAGATAGGGATACCATTCAGGTTCCGTACTCGTATTCCTGTGTTGTCATGTCAATTAGTCCAAACACTCCGCCTGTAATTGATCATTGAAATGAAGTGCAAGAAATCAATACACTTCCATTGACCTGACCTGGCTGCCCATTCAATTTAATTCACATTTACGACGCACACAAATTATAGCCTATTTATTATACATGATAGCCACTAATTTCCCCCGACAAACCTCAAGGCTCACACAATGCCCAAATAAATGTCCATTTCCCCAAACAATTCGAGCAGTACTATCCGGGCATTAAGACATTAACAAAAGTTTCAAACAAAATGAAATGGAAATAATATTGTTACAAATTTGCAAGCACATCAGGGCTGCCACGACTCTACCATGTGGTTATTAAAAGTAAATCAAGTGCACGACCGATTTACGAAGTCCAGACCCAGGACCCCAGACTAATTAGGCACTTGTGTGTGTGGGATTTGTCGCATTGTTCGACAGCCCCAGCCCCAACCCCTACGCCAAACCCTACGCCAACCCCAACCCCAACCCGACCAGACCCTTCGAGTGGAAACATTTTGCTGTTGTGTGATTGTTGTGCGTGTTGGAGATTTGTATCGGTCCCCGGTCCCCGGTCCCCGGACCTTGGTGCGAGTGGGAGGTTGAAGGTCCCCGGATCCTCGCACTCATAGCACTCGTACAATGTCGTCTACGCTGAGTGCACTGGGGTTCGCCTCGATAATGGCAGGTTAATAAACGTTTTTGTGCGACATTGAACGCATGGCGAGACATACGAGTGGCAGACGGAATGGTATGGGCAGTATTTTTTGCATGGCTAATGCTCCTCCTCCTCCTCCTCTTCCTCATGCGGGAGCTGACCCAAGGCTCGTGGGAGTGGGATGACTGAACTTCGCAATGCATAGGGTTCAGGTATATCAGAGCGTATCACGGTCCAATCGATATTTGAGAAGCTATTTTCATAGAATTGAAATAATACAAATAATGTTTTCTTTAACAAAAGAAAATATGTTTTTGCCTTCCTTTGCACTCAAATATTTTGAAAAATATTGTCTACAGTTTCTATTCCTTCAGCAATCCATTTCTCTTTCATTTTATTTACCCTTGCTCCCTATTTAGCTACGAGTATAACAAATATTCTCGGTATTCACAGTAAAGTCTATTGTAATCCATTCTTTAACACAACTTAAAGCAGTTTTTATTTTTCCTTCAGCCTGTGTGGAATATAATAAAAACTAAGCCCGGCAGTCACTTGTCACAGCATTCGGGGATAGTCTGGGCCCCACAAATAGATGTGTGTGCTCCTAGTGGAGAATATAAATAAAGCCCAAAAAGGTAGGCAGCACAAAACAAATGCCAGGCACGTTAGCAACATTTATCAAGCGAACACACGCCCACACCCACCCACACACACACACACACAAAGACACACAGATGCCGTGTTGCTAACAAGGAGGAGACGAGGGACTCTGCGAAGAAGGACAGAAGGAGGGCCCGTGAGACACGGCTGGGCTGGGGATGGTTTTTTCGGAGTGACAAAGAGTCGAAAACTTCAGTCACGCGAAAGGATTGAATGTCGTTTGATGTATTCTCTGTCATTTAAGTTTCAGTTGATAGAGTGAGCGATAGATGGAAGAAAAATCAACTGTCTATCCCCCACTTTCCCATTTCAAACCTTTCCATCTGCTCGCACTACCCCAATCCCAATCCCAATCCCAATCCCTCGGATGGAGGTACAGTCAACGCCTACGTCTGTGGGGTAAATGCATTAAGTGACATATTTCCCCTTTATTGACATGTGTCCTGCCCTGCCCGTCTGGTCTCGCCCGGGACCGGGACTCATTCAACGGTCGGGAGATGCAGATCAAATTTAAATCTGCGCCACACGCTCCCGGGTTAAAGGCAGGTGAGGCTGAAGGCAGGAATAGGTGGAGGAAGCCGCAGCAACTTGTGTGATTTATTGAATAAATCAGTTTGGGAGCGAGTCTCCCCTACAACTCCCCTTTCCCACTTCCACCAAACTAACAGATGCTCAAATATTTATATCTACATGTGCCAGAGCCAGTGCGAGTGCGAGTGTGAGTGTGTATGTAGGTACGTATGTGTGCGTGCGGTTTTGAAATTTATGTTCTCGGTAAATATACTGAGACCTCCAATGGCGGCGAAAGCCGCAAAGACGAGGCAATAAAAATCTGAAGAGTGTGTAAAGCATGGCCAGACCTACATATTCGTATATACGACCCGTAGTACGAGAATATAAACGCAGTAGAAGACGCTGACAGAATGAGTTGTTGGCTCGAAGTTTTATGATTTGAATGTGGTCACACTCCAAATGAGATTAGAGAATTATGATGTGGCAACAGCCATGAAGGACTAAGAAGGAAGACTCGCCTCTCGTAAGACTAGCTTAGTTTTCTTTTCAGTGTATTTAAAATTAAAATGTTGAATATCAATTTGGTATGGTAGGACTTATTTAAAGATAATAAACTTTTGGCTTCAACCTGCCTTTCACTGCAAATGTTGCAAATAGATAGATTTTCTATAAAATAATACAGTTTCATTTCTTTATTAATAAATATATTCCAATTCGTAATTAATTACTGGAAACTATCAGGATATTTTGTAAAAATAAACAAATATTTAAATTGATTTTTTGATCTGCCTTGACGCATTGACGCATTGACGCATTGACCAAATCACATAAATTTTAATCGCGCCGCATTTCTATGACATCGGATTTAATTGCCGCTAATTAGTGTTCGGCGAGTGAGCAATTTTTCACCATCTTCCGTGAAAGGAAATACAATTATCATTAAACACACATAAATATTGTTTTTTATGCACGCTCAATCATAATGGCATTTTAATGTTTTCCCACAAATTTCATTTAATATTTTCATGTGTTTGCTTATGTTAAGAATTAATGGAGTGCATTGATTTTTTATCATTTTATTTGACCTTTCTTTGAAATGTCAATTTGACTAGAGGACAAGCCTTCATTGATTTATTTTGTAACCATTCTTTAGTCGGTCTGTTCTTCTGTTACATCTAAATTTTTTTCAGCGGCTCAACCTTTTTGCCTTCTGGCCTTAATTGACCGGTAATTTAACCGGTAATTGAATCGTACCTATGCATGTTATTCACTTCATCATACATCTCTTTGGATGCTGCGAGAAATTCTACACACGTCGAGAGAGCAAATGTTTTCCAGAAAAATGTACATTTCACTTACCTATCGTGATTGTTAGAAGGATTGTGGTCAAGGCCATTTGATAGACAACTTGGGGAAACCGCATGGTGAAAAATTCACTTTTATTTTCTGCAAAAAAGAGGATAAATATGTTCAATTACCGAATAGATTGGAAAGAGGTTTGGACAACCAGTCGTCAAGAATTTTCATGAAGGTCAAATAATATTCAACCTTTTTCAGGGTAGCTTCACGGAAGGGATGCTTTACCGGATAATAAATATTAAAAAGAACTGTAAAGAACCAAGATTTTTAACATTTTGTAATAAACACTTTTAACACAAATCATTCAAAATCTACTTAATTAATTTAAGATCTAAGATTTAACGCAGAACGGAATATCCCAGGGAACCACGCATTGAACTAAAAAAATATTGTTTTCAATATAAGAAAGGCAGAGAACACATATGATAATTAGTTTTAATCATTACAAGAAAGTGTTTAAAAAGAGAAATAAAGTTATCAGAAGGATCTGTTCTGTTGATGTTATATTTTAAAACGTTTAATAAATTGTTCCGCAGTCCCTGAAAACATGATGTCTCAAAGCAAAGTCATTTCCAGCCTGTTCAGACTTGTATTTTCATCCGCCCTTCAGAAACATACTTTTCCGACCAACAATAAAACCAGGAGCAGCAACATCGGGGGTGGGGGCAGACACAACATCGGTTCTTAATGCGTCAAACTTTTGCTGCAACACGTACCTCAAGTTGGACGGCGCCAGGCCCACTGCATTTAACGGGGCAACGTTTCCTTGGGGCAGGTGCTCGAAAGTGGGTTTGTTACCCCCACCAGACTACACGCCCTCCTACTCGCACACTCACTGGCTGCCAGCTTTTGGGCAAAATATTGAAAGCAATTTTGTGATCAGAAAGAAAAGAACAAGGAAAAACTCTATAAAGTAATAACTATAAAGAAAACTGCAGCGATTTTCCTCGCCCCCGCACACACACGTACCAACACCAACACTTTGAGTGAAAAGTTTTCCATTAGCAGGGAAGCAGGGAAGCAGGGAAGGAGCGAGAGGAAGCAGAAGGGAGAGGATAGGGCCGGCAAACACATTGTTGCCAAACTGCACATCAAATGTTCGGTTGCTCCTCGAGCATGAGTATAACATTTTTCCATAAATTCTTCTCCCTTTTCTGGTGCACATTTAAAGTTGAAAATCGGATTATAATAATCCCCTGGTCAGCCATAACGGTCAACAGGATATGGGAGAAAGGATCGGGCTGCGGGGGGCTTTCAGAAGCAGGGCTGAAGAACTTTAACAAGTTGTAATCTTTTATAGCAGCAAATTGTATTTCTGCATCAAGGCGAGAGCCCAGACCAAAACCAGGGCAAGGATCAGGACCATCTCGGATGCGGAATCCCATTGTGGTTCCTCACATGGAGGCCGAATGGTTATTTGGTGTATACTCCATTAACTTTGCAGAACCTTGGCTTAATTGCTTGGGCTTCATTAAGGTCAGAACAAAACTAACCGAAAACAGGAAAAACCAAAAGGGAGAATTGGGTAAAAACTTTTAACTTTTTAATTTATGCATTGACAAACTTAAGCGACCAAATGGGACTTGGTCTGGGACCGAGACTGGTACCGGGGCCAGGCAGAAGGATAGCAGGACAGCAGGACAGAAGGACAAACAAAGGAGCCAAGTCTGTTCCCAATGCGATAAGCCGCAAAAACTGCACTCTCAGACACTCCTGCGGCAGCAGAGAAAGTTCAGTGGGGCAGACACTATCGCCCCTATAGAGAGGGTAACCGTAACCGTAACCGGAAAAAAACAAACAAAATAGAAAACGTCGACTCGCCATCCCTAGTACTATTTTTTAATTGCATCTTCACAAGCTACTGAGAGAAAGGAACTGATTCGTAAATCGTTCCTTTGACCCGACTTGACCGCCACAAAAGGGGGGTCTGCAGAAAGCTTCATCTGGCTCAGAGCTCGTTTCGGGAGGAGCTTAAGGATTGGACTGTCTTGTAAACAGGCTTATGCGTCCTTTGAGCAAAGCAAGGCTGTGAAAATGATGGACTTGACTTAAGTATTATTCTTAAATTGCTGCTAAGTAGAGACTTATTTAAAGTTTGGGAAGCGAACTGTGTAAAATGTGGAAATGTATTTGTTTAAGACTTAAGCATTTCAAAAATAGAAATTCATAAATTAATCAACTTATAGCCTTATCGCATTTAATTGTATCTTACTCTTGATGCTTTTAAGAAGGGGCATACCACTGGCACTTCGTTTGAACACTAAAGACTGTCAAACTTCACAGAACTAAGTGGAAACATCTCTTAAAAAGTTTCCGATAAATCATAAATCCATCAACCATCTTCCAATCAAATTAGTCGGTCTCCCATCGACGAAGACGATTAGCAAACATTCCGTTCCAATAAATATGTCCGATCATTTGGTTGAACTGGCTTGACATCTGCTGCTGTGCTGTTGATGTTCCGGCATTTCACAGATTGTTCAATTACAAAATAGCTGCAAAGCCAGCGATAGGACAAAGGGATGCCCAAATTGCCTACCAAGATAGATTGCTCGGCTTTGAGAGCTAAATCAAAATAGGGTTTCCAAGAGGAGGAGGATGAGGAGGAGGAAAAGGAGACCTATTAAACCGCTTTTAGCACTGAGAGCAAACAACGTGCATCCTCATACACAGACACAAACAGGGAGGGGAAATAGGAGGCAGGGTTGAGCCAAACTTGTGAAAATTGGTAAACAATTTATGTGGTCAAATAAAATAGCACTGAAGTGGAGCTGGCTAAAAGCGAAGGCTAACGCAGGAGCAGCAGCAGCAGCAGCAGCAGCAGCCGAAGAGCCAGACGCTACAACAGGAACGGAAACAAATTTATGGCTGCTCAAACCAATACCAGAATACTGGCAAAAACTTCAGCCAGCAGGAAATATAAAAATAAAAGATATATGCAATCCGAGCAGCGTCGTAGTCAGAGGGGGGAGTGCACAGAGAAATATTCGTACCAACAGTATACCAAAAACATCCGATTACTGAAACTGAGGCAGGACTATTTGTTGTTTAATTGGGGAATGTAGGAAAACCCCAAACATCCTCGTTAGCTGAACAAAACCAGCGAAACGAAATGTATTTTTGCACTGGGAATTAGAGATACAGATTTTGGTACGACGTGAAACATCGTGCAATACCGAGATCGTGCTGACTTTCATAAAAGGCAATGGCATGAAAAATATATAACGAGGATTACAAAATATCATTTCAAAAGGCAGGTACTCGTATGATATCCACTTGACTGCTTTCCGTCTCAGTGGTCCCCTCGATAATCTTAGTGCCTACGCCCTTTGCCACATACAATAACTGCATAGATGCAGATACCACACCCTCAGGAGGAGAAGGATATAAATTACATGCTTAGCTACTCATAGTTCTCAGCCCCCTTTGGCCTCTACTCGAATTCACAAAGTTTTCGCCTTTTTCCGTTGCATGGGATTGTTGTTGTAGAGATTATGAAATAAATTTCCACATGCCACAAAATTTCTGCATCCACAGACGGAGCAACAAATATTCTAGGTACACATACTCATACTCGTACAGAGACCGACCCCAACATACATATAGGGACTTTTTCGGAAGCACTTTTCGCTGAATGTTGCACTTGAGATGTGCCCCGGCGACTGAAAGTAGGCAACGGAACCTAAAATTACACACATACTCCTTGCAGAATACCCACATATCCATGGGAGAGAGCCGATGGCCATTCCAGTAACAACAACAGAAGATTTGCATACGAAAATATTTTTCAATCGCCCCACAGGTTTTTCCTGCGCATGTGGTTATGTGTATTTGTTAAGGCGAAGTTTCCCTCGATATGAGTTTTTTTTGTGCCAGCAGAAGCAGCGGTGGAAAGGAGAAAAGTTGTACTTCCAGACAGGAGAAAATTTGTAAAGTTTCTTCCGTTTTCAATACATATATTATTGGAGATATGAGTTCGGGCTGGAAGTGGAGTGTTCGCTGTGGATGTGAAAACAGTCGACTTTGTTTGGATCGGGGTTTTTTTTATGATATGACACATTGCTGAGAAAAGTGATGGAAAATAATAAAGTCTAAACAAAAGCTGAACTTGATCAACCAATATTTTCGTTTATATTGAGATTTTCAGCCAAGGGAATGTGGAACGCCCCGTTTTATTATGATTCAAATTTCAAGGCAAAATTAAACTTTGAATTAATGGTAATAATCTTTGATAAAAACCAAACTCCAATCAAAATTGAATTGACCATTCACCAAATTATTGGATCAAATCCTGAATTTCAGTTCAAATATAAATTAATCAATTAATTACTAAATGAACACTGTAGGACTAAGGATAAATGTTAAATGAATACCCGAAACTAGTCCCTAATCGTGGGTATGCAAATTGCATTAATTATTAGCTCTTCCTCCTAGCTGTCTATAAGTCAAAAGCCACTAAGTAGTAAAGTTATCACAGACCGCTTAATTATAATTTATAAATCATCATCGCATACCAGCCGTATACCAAATGAGCTCAAAGTGTTTGACCTGCGAACTCCATTGGAATAATTTTAGATAAATCGACGCATAATTTATTAAGTCAGCTTGAATCATGAAATTAGTGCTTATAAATAGATATCTAATTGTCATTTTATTTATACAAAGTCTCCCATTAAATAACACTTCAAATTGAAACCGAGTCCCATTTGATTATCTATTCTTGAAAATTATAACCAAAACATGGTATTGCCATAATTAAGTGGATTCTGTAGCCAAGTTCAATAAAGACCACCTTGAACTTGACTAAAGAAAACAATGATTTAAATTCTTCCCACACTGGATGTGTGACCTCTTTAACACATTCCCATTCTCTTTGAAATAAATCCCCTTTGAACTAAACTCAAATTAATTATGATACCAAATGGTCCAAGAAACCCCAAAAAGAGTTTGGAATAAATTCCAAAAAATATGTACATGTATATGTATATGTGTTCCCACAACGACGCGACGAAAACTAATTAACGCCCAGCCCACTCCAAAACACCTGGCTCAGCTTCTTGTTAGCATTTTCACAGGAATTTCCTTAAACCCTATACACAAAAAAGAAAATCACTCTTTTTCATAAACCACAGCAGACCTAACCCGAAAAAAGAAGGGAAATAAAAGACCAGGAGCTACAAGAGAAATGCCTTGCCGTGAGAAGAATGCGACGCCGTTGCAGGTGGCAGTAAAAAATTGTTGAAATTTCCTCAGGTCTTTCGGTCTTTGGGTGAAGAGAGCGGGATGGGATGACTCTGGCTGTTTCAGGCCCTCGTTCAGGCCCCTGGTGCAGGGGCCGCGGGTCATCCGCAGCCCAGATCGGGGCACAGCTCATTAAACGCTGTCACAGGCTACGGCGACCTTACCTCCTTTCGCTTCTGTTTTTAAGCCTGTTGCCGTTGTTGTTGCTGTTATTATTGTTTCAAGGATAATCCGCAAACGCTGCCGACGACTTAATGCGCCCCTTGGCTGTGCTAAATAGCTTTCATTATTTTACTTTATTCTCACATAAAGCGCACGGAGAACTTTTTTCGGAGCCATTTTTACGGCTTCCAGAAAGTGCAACTGAACTGAAACTGAAACAGAAACAGTGGAAAACAGAAGCAAACAGAAGAACAGAAACCTGAAGAGATAGAGAAAGAGAAAAATAAATGTTCCTTCTCCACGGGTTAAGAAATTCTTTTTTTTTATTTGGAAAGTCTTTCTGGGCCAGCATTCTGTGTGGACAGTTTGCTTTAAGGCTCCGCCATTTCCCACTCGGCAGTAATAAATCATTTCACATATCAATCAGTCAATCAAATAAATGTTTTACTACCCCCAGTCCCCCGGCCAGTATTGATTGTCCCACTAAATACGATTTTGCCTAGTCAGGAAAATATGGGGAGAGGCAAAAAAGCAAGAGGAAGCGGGGAAAACTCTGCTAGGCATTTGACATTTTCCATCAACAAAGACGGAGGAAAGCGGGAGAAGCAGAGCCTGCCCAAGACATTGTTGCATACTCGTAGTCGTAGTTTCCCAACAACTATGGCAAATTTGCCCAATGAGAGGCGGGGAGATGGATATGGAAAAGCACGGAGAGAGGGACACGTCTCGATGCAATTGACAAGTTTTGTTTGCTTTTCGGATAACTTCGGGCACGCCCCTCTGTCTGTCTATCTTGCGCTCTGTCTGTTTTGGATGTGAAAGGTTATCCCTGAAATTGGCTGGGGGATTTCATGGAAATTATACATTCCGCATGGATATACAATAAAATGTATGTATATGTATATGTGAATGTAATTGTAGGGCACTCAAAGACATATCAAGCGGCAAATAAAACAATACAAAAATATTTGGTATATTTCGCTATTTTTGGTTTATTTTAATAATACTGTGCACTGTATTGTGGTACATTATATTATTATGTTCTTGAAAAAAAATTATTATGTCTTTTATATTATTTATATTCATTTTACATTAGCGAATAATTTCATTTCAATGAATTTTGTTTATGATTAGTGCATTAATTAATAAGAATTTTTCTTGTCGCACTAAGAAACGAGAAGAAAAAATTTAAATGTCGTGCTATGTTTGTTTTTTTATTTATCAACTTTGAGTGTACTCTGAGTTAATTTAAAACAAATCATTTTAAGGCATTAATTGCAGTTTTATCAAATGGAATATGTTTATATTTATTGTTTTTTTGTTTTGGGGACTGGTGATCATCTTAAGACAAATTCGTTCTAAAAGAATAAGAATAGCTTTACCCAAGTTTAAATAACAAGCAAAATGCATGAAGGCAATAATTTTATTACGCGAGATTTCCCATCTACATATTATTTGATTCGCATGTAAATTTTGCGACGCGATGTTGATATTTTCAAACATCTTGTCCGTCGTTTTGGCAAAGGCCTTCCAGCTGTGAATTGGGAAATCAGCCGTATAAGTATGATATTTTTTTCCCCCCGATAATGAATAATTTTCCCCAGCAGTTACTGCTGATGTTTAATGGGATAATCTTAACGATAATTCATAATAACATAATGAGACTAATTCTCGGTTTATCCTATTGACTATTCCCAAAATATAATCATTTTAAAATACTATTATCGTTACTCTATGAAATCGAGTTCCTACCTTTAGATCATATATTTCGATAATATTTGCTTAAGATTTTGTTATTTTTTGTTGATCAAGAAATTGCCGTTGATAAAGAGTCACAGATTTTTTTGTTTCTGTTTGTTTTTACTTTACTTCTGGTTTTCTTTTTTCTGCACAATTTGGCAAACAATTTTGCTTTATGTTTTATGCAATTTTCGGGTGATTTATCCTCGAATCCTTTAAGAGGCAGCGAGGCGACAGCCAACGCCAACGAGCGGTTATCCTGTGTGTTTGGCCAGGGGCAAAGGGATTTCTTTTGCGCTGTTCTCTCTTCCTCTCTCTGTTCTCCTCCTTGGCTCCGCTTATTTCTTATCTCATTTCGCGTATCACGGAACTCGTTAAAATCACCTTAGAACACGTGACTGCACACACACACGCACACACACATTGGAACGGACACAGGAAGCAACAGCATCGCACACAGTAACAGGGGCCAGCAATGGTCGATCCCCGGCCGGATCTTGGTGGGTCCTGTGCTTTTTTTTGTTCGATTTCTGGTCTTTGAATGCAATTTTAGAAGCACAATGAAGAAGTCGAATTCTCGCAATTTTCTGCTGTCTGCGGTCTGTCTGTTCGCTTCAGCTTGGACTCGGAGTCGGATTCAGGTTCTGGTTCTGGGTTTTATTATTTTTATTCCGTGCAACTCCGACGCACGACGGAAAAAGCACGCTCGTAATGGGAATGGGAAAAACAAGATCTACGCACGTCCTCACGCAAAGGCAACGCAATGTAAACTGCAGCAGCAGACGGCGAGCCCGAGTCGCCTCGCGTAGCGTCGAGTCCTAGGCACAGATTTCCCACGAGTCCGAGGCCCATATCCTGCGATATCCTGCGAATGGGGAACCAGAGCACATGACAACCGAAGCACGACGAAGCCAAGACGAAGCAGGCCGAGAGAGCGACAATCAGTGGGGGAGTAAGTAAATAGAGAAACAGAGAGACCGAAAGGCAACAAGAGAGCGAAGTGTGTCAGTTGCATGAAGGAAGAGTGCCAAATGTGGTGGAAACGCCACAAGCACTGCTTACAGCGGTTGCTATATTTTTCCCCTCCGAACTTTAGTGTAGGTTAAGTTGTTCAGACTGCTTGATTATTCTTTGCGCGAAAGGCGAGTGTTCTCGACCGTAATGCGGAAATTTCAAGAAATTGCCTACTTTCGCGCTGAGCGTTTGAATTTGACAATTCTTTTAGGCGCCACCACGTCTACTACTGTAGGGAGGTGACGCCGCACACTACCATCAATGAGAGTGTTACTTTCCGGGCTTTTTGGTGCCTTGCAGATCATACCGGTTGCTTCGCTCGGAACTACAGAATTTGACTGTATTGCGGTACTCCGGGGTAGACCAGGTCGCGGGTAATCTTCTGTGGATCTGGCCGGAGAACGAAGAGCAGGGCCAGGGCTTCCGCAGAATGTAGTCAGAATCCAGCCACTGGATAGCCACCATTCTCGGACCCCGTTTTCCACAGAGCTAGCCCTTTTACGAGAATTATATTCCGCGAATTACATTCCTGACGTGTGCTAATGAAAATGTTCTATAAACAAGTTCATGTGCACGCCGAATAATGAATAATTCGGTTTCCCTGATTTCTGTAAAGAATAACCAAATTTCCAGATACGCAGATATGAATTAAAAATGGAAACTAGACAATAAATATACCAAAGTAAAATATTAGCACAAAGAATTTTGACGTTAATTTGAATTTCAATTAAATACTTTCATATATCAATTAAATATTTTCATATTTTAATTAAATAAATTTCAAACGAATGTTATATACTTTGTTTATTTTTGTTTGATTTTATGTAAAAAAA
Source organism: Drosophila lowei (assembly GCA_008121275.1). Classification (NCBI taxonomy): domain Eukaryota; kingdom Metazoa; phylum Arthropoda; class Insecta; order Diptera; family Drosophilidae; genus Drosophila; species Drosophila lowei. The sequence continues at coordinate 4,402,272 of CM017779.1, forward strand.
AATGGATTAAAACAAAAAAAATTAATTGATTTTTCGTTAAATTCCAAATTTGTTCATAGGGTTAAAATATAAACGATTCGATCTGTACATATCATATCCATATTGATTCTTGCGTTTTTAGTAATCTTAGGACCTGCCACAAAATTATCCATAATTTGTCATTCTCATTCCCCTTTTATGGACACTGCTTTGAACATTGTTTCCCCTCCCGGCTTACCACTATAAACTGCTTATCAACCGTAATTTTCCCCCTCAAAAACTGCTTGAATTTATAGAGAAGGAGAAATGTTGGAAGAGAGCTGCTTTAAAGGGGTAAATAATAATTTCAATTTATGATCCTAGTATAACAGGGCTTATTTATGTGGGAATACATCTGTTTGGTGTTCTCATTACTGGACATACTGACTTTATTGATTTTTACCTTCCTTTCAGTATATTTTTCTCCACCACTTTTTATACGAACTGATGCATGAACTGCTTTAGCGTCTTAAGTGTACCCCTCCACAAGCAGTGCATTATTAAAATCACCACACTTCCCCTTCGGGTGCACTGCTTGACACATATGCAGTGCATGGTGAATTTGTATTTTAAGTCGGGAGATGTATCTTTATGGAAACCAAATCAAAGAAGTAGCCGACATTTATCCACAATTAAACATTCGCAATAATCCTGCAGCATCGACCGTAAAATCTTCGTAAATCAAAATTCCAATTCTATTAGATGCACTTACGAGTATCTTTACAATTGTAGACCGACTTTGATGCATGACCAGGAATGGCCACAGCAGGCGTCTTCCTGGCTGGGAAAAGATCCCGATTGGGATCCAGCATAATTGTAAATCAAACCGCCTGCCAAAAAGTTGCAAAAAGCCCACTCGATGCGAACCTCAAGTGGAGCATCGTCCATGTAAATGACCCCTAGACAACGGACAACGGAGTTGGGCGCTGGAACAAGTTCCCATTGGCATTGGCAGAAACACTTACGGCCCCAAAATGTCATAATCATAAAAATTTGCAATTATGCTGATGACCGCAGTACAGCAGCAGCAGCATCCAGCATCCATCCCCACAATTGGAGCAAAACATTTCCAGTTCATTAGCCCAGCCCCGCCTGCAGCCTCCTGACTCCTGCCTGCTGTCTGTTCCTTCCTCTAGATGCAGACACCGCTCCGTGTAAGGACAGCAGCACACATTAGATTTTGTTGCCTCAGGATACGAGCATTTTTCTTGGCAGGGCTCCTCGAACTCTGCCGACGATGACGATGGGAATAATGCAATACAAATTATGCAGACAACTGGAGACAATAAAGTCATTAGCCCCATCCCGGAGGCCAAGTGGCAATGGGCACAGCTCACCATTCACCCACCGAGAAACGAGTTCGAACGAAGAGTTCGGCGGAACACTGGTCGATAATGGAGTAGAAAATGGTTAATATTTCACAAAACTTGTATCCAAATTGGAATCTAAGAGATAGTAAGAGATCAACGCAAGCCAACTTCGGCAAAAAAAAGCCTTGCTTCGGGGTCGAAGCATTTGATACTCTTGCAAATCTATAGTTCCTATGGCTCGATCCTAATTTCCTCTGGAAGATCATACGCAGAATAGAGCAATCTAACAGAAATATGTATATCAACGATTAAAGAAAACAATTAGCTGATAGCTTTTCCAAGACATCAATTTATTCATATCAAATGTGTGCCTGTGTTTCCGTTGCTTATTTTCGTATGGTATGGGTTTCTTTCGTTTTCAGTTAATTTACATAAATTCATTTCTTACAATAGGGGGACTTCGTTTAGTTAGATTTCATAAATAATTCACAATATGTTTTTTTTTGGGAGGGTTTTCTATAAATAGTTGGTTTCGGAATAAATAAATCGCTTAAAAATAGGTAATTGTGGGATACTGAATACTCGTCCCGCCCTTAGCCCTTAGCCCTCTGCGCACTTTGCTACTTAGAATTTGAGTACAAAAACGAGTATAAGTCAAGGTCAAGGCCAATCTGTGTGCATTTGTGTGTGAGTTTCTCTCTCTGTGTGTATGTGTGTGTGTGTGTGTGATATTTTCTCACAGGCGTAGTTAAGGGGAGGCTCTGAAAAGTATTCAAATTTTTTTTAACATTTTCCGGAATGGTTTCCCATCTGTTTAGCTTAGTCTAGAATTACCCAAAAAACGAATAGTTTTGCATGCAGGAAAAAAAAAAATATTTTGAGAATAATATAACTAAAGGATGATGGGTGCGACTGAATAATAAATAAACGTGTGTTCTCTGGGAGTCGATGATCGATCGCCGATCACCACTGGTTGGAGGGACGGCGCTCAGCGCCTGGGGCCGCACTGCCGGAGAACCGCGGCGATGTGGAGTTCTGTGAGGAGCTGCTGCTGGGCATGCTGCTGCAGGCCGCTTCGTTGGCCAGCAGCGTGTGTATGGCCGCCAGCAGCTTCTTTCGGGCTCCAAATGCCGTGATACCCAACTCCATTAGATTCTCTTCGGTCAGCGTGGTGAACATTTCCAGATCGATTTCGTTGAGCACAAAGATCTCTGCAAGTAAACATGTGGATTGTATTATAGAAACACGTTGTTTCCATATTTAATCGCAATGTAACTCGGAAATAAAATATCTTACCGAGTGATTAATAGATCTTAACTAATATAGATAAATATTATCAAGGGAGTATTTCTATTGTTTCTGAACCTATTTGTGTCTTCGCAATGACGTATTTTTATGAACAATTGAACCGTAATCTTGAAAAAAGTTCATCTGATTTGACGGAAAGGAGTTGTAAATTCTTCTGAGGTTAATTCTGCATTTCATACCATTGAATTCTTGACTCTTAGTGACATGCGATTATAGTTCGCACCGACCTTCTGACATGGGGATCCGATCATACGAACCCGGTACATTTAGCATGCATTTGCGACACCTGTTAATCAAGCTTTAACTTGAAAACTGAGTTTAATTATCCTGGCCAATGTCTAGTCTATATCAAAACGCTACTTTACTAATCGTTCTTCTCCAATATCCCATATATTTCCTATTTACTCACTGATGTAATGCTCCAGGCCGAGACTAGTGAGCAGTGTTTGAATGTCCTTGTGCTGCGACAGCTGCATCCGGCGGTTCACGGGCGTGGCGTCCAGCAGTCCTGTGGTGGCACTCAGTCCGTACGGAGAGCTGAGTCCTGGCGGCGGTGGGGGCATACGCCAACCCTGACCGCCCCCAGCAGCCCCGTTGTCGTCCACCGTCTCGATCGGAGCCGGAGAGGTGCAGCTCAGCCCCATGCCCATCCAGGCCGGGGTGGGGGTGCGCAGCTCTCCCGCCACCGGAGTCCGTTCCATGGCCTTGAAGCCCAGGGCGCGCTTCATGTCAAAGTCGAAGGCGCGATGCGTGGCATGTTGGTGCTGGTGCTTACCACCTCCGCCGCCTCCTGCCAGGTCGTAGTGCAGGCTGCGATAGCTCTCTGCACTGCCAGGCAGCAGGTGGGCTCCGCCGCCTCCGGAGTTGCCCAGGCCCAGGAGCACACCATCGCTGAGCCGCCGCCCAAGACGAGCTGCCCCGCCAATGCTGCCCGCCTCGCTGCTGTAGGTGGAGTCCGGCGAGTAGTGGGCCCGGCCGCCGCAGCCCGTCGACGAGGTGGATGACACCGCTCCCTGGAGCTGGGCGTACGGTGGATACGACTGTTCCAAGGAGGTCGTGCTGCTGCTGAAGCTCTGGTAGCCGCTCGTGTTCTGGCTGCAGCTGTTCCTCGGCGAGACATTCATTCCGCCGCCGACACCCGACGAGGGCGGAGGAGGTGGCTTCAGCATGCCCCCACCAGCCCCAACCCCTGCACCCGCATTAACCGTGCCAGGAACCTGCAGATAGTTGTTGTTGTGGTTGGGCACTGGACCAGGACGTCCTTGGCCTGGTCCCTGCACCTGCCCCTGAAGCTGCTGGTGCTGAAAAGCGTTGTTATGCAGCTGCATGTACTTCTGGGTGGGCGCACAGATGCCGGTGGGCGTGGCCAGGCCACCCACCGCCGCATTCGCGTTGAGCAGAAGATGGTTGTTGTTGGCGTACGGCGTCAGTTGTCCCGCGAGTGCTGGCGGCAGCAGCGACGGAGTCTTGGGACTATCCACGTAGCCGGCGAGAAGAGCCGTCAGCTGTGTGCGATAGGCCAGATTCAGGTCCTTGTCCTTGGGCATGAAGTAGTGATCGGGGACTTCCGGCTTGATAGCGGGCGTGGCCAGCCGAAGGATCTCTTGGCGAGCCTCATATATCTTGTCTGCGAAGAGTAACAAAAGATAATTATAAGGATCTGATGCCGACAATCAACGATGATCAAAGATTATAATGTTAATTAGTGTCAGTAATGGAACTATAATACAGATGATAGCCAGATGGACTTCCCCACGATTTTTTAATACTAAAATGTAATGGATCGTACTTGAATGAATTCATTTCTGCGGATCCAGTATCTGAATATCTGGACCACTGAATCATAAATGGGTCATAAATTGGAAATCAAATAAAGAAGTAGGGTTTTAAGGATCTCATCAGATATAAGTCATTTAAATATCGATAAGAGATCTGAAAGAACATCTGATTTCCTTAAGATGGTGATCGTCTCGACACGGCGATGGTAATAAGATATAAATATAATTATAAAGCAATTTATTTGGCCACCTGCAGTGACTAGAAAGATACCCTTGAGCCCTTTCCAATAGATACTCTTCTAGAGACCCCATACATACTCGTACATTAGGATTTCACAATTTAATTACTACTCACTCGTATTTCGAAGTCAATTGACATTCGCTTACCTATAAACTTCTCCACGCCCTTGACCACGATGGCCAGTGTGCTTTGGCGCTGCTTCTGTCGCAGCGTGATGTAGACACCGTACTTGGTATTGAGGCTCATGATTTCGGAGGCATCGTTCTGGTTGTCGGGAAAGTCAAATATCAATGCTACGGGCAAATTGCCAAGCAATTGTTGTCGCGCCTTGTAGACGTCGTCGATGCGTCCGCTGATCGTCACCTGCGACTTCTTCAGCGGCTTTACGTTCATGTCGCTAAGATCGGGAAATATGATTTTGGTCTGCGTGCGTTCCATGATGCTCAACAGATTCACGTTGTTTTTGCCCTTGACGATCTCATGATGTTGCGGAGAGATCTCCATCTGGACATTGACGAGGATTTGGCTCTGCAACAATCAAGAAGGAGAATCACTTACCACGCTCCCCTTTTTTCAAGATCAGTAAAGTGGGAAAACCTACCGCGATGCTCTCACAGGCAAAGTTGATCAGCAGCTGGGTGGCATCACGGACCTGGGCCGACTCTTTCTCGGAGCCCTTCACCAGGACCAGCGAGGTGTGCAGCTTGGGACGTGTTGAGAATATGACCTAGAGGAGAGATCAGGGATCAGAGAATGAGATGCCCAATGAGAACTATGTATCTAGTGATGGACACACCTGCACATTGAACTTGCTCTCAATCATCTTGATGTAGGGCGTATCATGATCCGGCTGCTGCTTGCTAGGACCCATCACGGGCATCTCGAACGAGATGAGCAATGGGGTGGACAGACGCACTAAGGCCCGGGCCCGCTCGACTCCTTCTAGACTGCCGCAAAGCGACACCTGATTGGACTTCTCAGTGGGATTTGAACGGTTCGAGTCGGGGAAGTGGATATGGGTGTGAGTGTCGTCCATGATGCGCTTGATGTTGTTTCCGCCGCGTCCAATTATGTAGGAGTGGTCCGTGTAGCTGACGTCCATCTTCATGATCACACGAGTGCCCTGCAAATACCCGTCAAATACAAAATTTAGATGGTTTTACGTAGTGCCTCGTCGTTTACGCTTTATCTTACCCTCGAGTCAAGGCTGCCCAGTATGCGCTCCTTGGCACGCTGCACTTGCTCCACTTTGCCCACAATCCGTACATGGGGATCTGGCCAAAAAAGAGAAGATATATAATCATGTACGTAATGTAGACATTCTATAGTTCTGTATAATTATGTAATATTCTTACCCTTCTTGCTCTTGGCGCCGATCTTGAGTCTGCAAGGCCAGCTTACATACGTATCTGTCGTGTTCATGATCTAATAAAAATAATTACAATTGGAATTGTCCGTCAGTAATCAATTTTCTCTCCCTTAATCATAAATTACTAAAAATTTTGCGTTATTCACTGAAAATGTATTCTATTAACTGTCGATTTACCAAAACAACAACCATTGATACTGAAAATTTTGTTCGCACGCTAAAGGTTTTAGATTTAAGTGAAGCTAAAGTCATATTATGACATCTAAAGCAAATCCTTTTCAATGAGCTCTATAATGTATTTTTTCTTCCAAGAAGTCCTGAATAATAATGCAAAAACAATTAAATTAATGATGTGGGTAAAAATACTACAACTCATTTTGGAATCATTGCAATCTAAAATAAATATATTGAAGACTTTAAACATGAATGAGGAACTACGAAATACAATAAATGCATGTACAAATTGTATAAGTAATCAATCGAATACACCTAAATGGGGGACACTGCCACACAAGATACTATCATAAGAAATTGAGATTAGGGGATATTTATGTACAGATTCTAGAAAAAGTAACAGAAATCAATAAAGTATGTGTGATTAGGATAAAGAGGATGATTGAGTATTGATTGATTGAGAAGATGATTGTACAGTGTACACGGCTTATCGAAAAAGATTTCAGAAGCTAAACAACATTTTCCGTTTTTAAAAGTACAACTCGATAGTTTCTACTCATTTTCTATTCTCAAAGATCCCTTTTCAGGAACTTATTGTATCTTTACAACATTACATCGTAATATAGAGTTTCCACTTACATCGTGAAAGAAATACTCAGCCCCATTCATGCCCTCGATGGCGCTGTCCGCTGGAAAAAAATATAATTAGCAGGAGTTGGGACTAGGGAGTTTTCGGAGCAGGCTTACCCTTTATCAACTGCTCCAGTTTCTGTCGATCAACCTTGAAACGTTCCGTGTGCAGATCGTCTGGATTTTGTACGCCCAGCTTCAGTGCAATGGCACGTATGTCACTCCAATCGCTGTCCACCGACGAAATCTCGCTCTGGGTCTCGCTGGGTGCCCCGCTTCCGGCCGAGGTACCCGATGGCAGGGCCTGCAGACTGGCCAGGGACCCAATGCCGATGGCATTGACCCCGCCGCCAGAACCAGCGCCTACACCGCCATCTACGGCCACGGCGGACGACTTGCCACTGGCCACGGCGGACACATCCGCGGCCGAGGGGTATATCAGTTTGTTGAATGAGGCACAAGAGAGCATCGTGCTTGTCGGCGGTTGCTTGTCGGTGGTCGGGGCTCTACCAAAGATTCGAGGGTCAGAGGTCAATAGTTGAGGGTGTGCGTGTGGGTGGAGGTGTTTCGAAAAGTCGTTTAGTTTTTAAAACCAATCAAAATGTCCGTCTCAGGGGAGTTTCTAATGGGCTTTCTCCAGTTGGTCTATGCGTTCCTGGTCAGCGATGTGCGATGCGAGCAAGGGGGTGCGTAATGTGTTAATATTGCGTACAGGTGTACTGATGAAAAGAGCTGCGAAGGAAATATGGAACGCAATGAAGACTATGGAGGGCTTTATCGACATTATCCAATTTGATTAGTGCACAGAAATATACAGATTCAAAGCTACTTAGAAAAAAATGAATAAGTTTAAAGATTAGGTAAGTGTAATGAAAACTAGAAAAATAAGTAGACAATCACATCTCCATTTGTTGAGTCTTACAATATTTTTTAAAATATATTACATTTTCATTTTGATTTTTATTCAATGGTTTTTATACAAAACTATACGTTTTATACTATACTCTAGCAAACAAAAAACTCCATTAAACGCACTAAATAGTTTGTATTTTAAATCAAAATTATTTATTTCGATTGCAGGTTGAATTTACAACTCAACTTCTCTTATATTCTCTTTCCTCATTTACTTTTCATAAATATCTTGTCTCCAAATTCTTTAGCCTACGTTTTTTTTTATTTATTTTTTTTTATTAAGAAACACACACTGCATATAATTTATATTAAAATCGCTTTGTTTCAGATTCGCTTTTTTCTGTTGTTCTTAATTTTGTAGAACCTAACCTCTCAAGACGATTGTGGCAGGCTATGACCTGCCATGAGGTTTGCCTCGTTCGTCGCACCATTTCCTTTAGCGAGATCATATAAAACGAAAATGATGTAAAATAGGCAGACAGACAGAGTCGTAGAAGAGGCAAAGAATGAACAGAAACAGTAATTTCACTGTCTTTTTGACTTCTTCTATCACTTTCACTTTCTGCGGCGAGACTTACCGATGAGAGATCGCTCGGGGATCTCTACTTTAGGTTGAACAATCCCTGAAAGTCCAAGCAAATGGCATGCGTTAAGTCCTGGACGAATTGGATGGCCTCCACGAGACAGACGTTCATAACAAAATTACGTATTTGTTGAAATCTCTCGACGAAAGGCATTTAAATTGTGATCTACACAGTGGATCGAAAGTGTATATATCAGTTTATATATCAGTATATAATTGGTTCGTGTTTGCTTGTGTGTGTGCGTGTGTGTGTGTGTGTGGTAGTGGACGGGGTTGCGTCAGAATAGATCGGGCGAAACTTAAGCTTTCCTCGGGGCTACCACTTTTAAGTATGACTTCTCGAAGGCAACTGAACGCGGCTCTCGGGAGGGCAAGGCGGCCTGGTCCCCCATTAGGGACCTGGAATGACCACTGGAAATCCTAACTGTAGTCGCGATGAATGCGAGTGGGAGAATATCTCCCGAGCGTTGTTGTTGCTGGGTCAATGAACCGAGAGGAGAGACCCAAAAACAAAACAAAACTCGGATCACAAGAGAGTGAGAGCGTGAGAGAGTGGGAGTGGGAGAGCAATGGGGCCGACAGATCGTACTTTTTCCGAACGTTGCTGGATTGTTGCCAGCAGAGAATATGTAAACATATGTAAGTTCTCTTCTCTTCCTTCCGCATTGGAGCACACATCTGTTGACAGAGACGTTAACAGTAAGGTATGTAAGCTCTCTTCCCATTGAACAGGCGCAGCACAGGTTAACAGGCGCTACTAGCTCGGTCCCTTTACAGTCTGCCCGAAATGTTTCCCAACATTTTCATTCATTTTGGCGCCAAAAGAAGGAAAGACAGAGAATGAAATTCGGAGTCTGATTCCCGCCAAAAACACACGACTTACCGCAAATTGAATTTGGATCGAAGCACAAAAACATAAATAGCTCAATTAATTTACTTAAACACAATCAACTATAAAATCAGATGGACAAGTAACACGCTCGTTTCACGTTAAAAAAATATGCATAGTTTTGTTAATTAATTTTAAGCGCAATTAATTTTCCGTCAATTGGTCAAATTAGAGGTCGGGTCGTAATGGGATTTGGTTGGCAGTCGAAGTACTTTTTTTTCAATGTAACCCAAAAAAAAAGTCACTGCCGAAGTGATGTGAGTGTGTGTTTGTATGTGTGGGGAGGAACAGAAACACGTGTGCGAAAAACACAAAAGAAAATGGGAATGAAAATTGAATGAAAAGCGAAAATGAATTTTTGTCCAGGTGGTGGTCGGTCCGAAGGTCAAGTCAGGGAGTTGTACAACGCGCTTTAGTGATTGGTAATATATTCCATAGATTTTCAAATATTATTCAGGCAAAGCGACAGAGTCTCCTAGTAAGTGCGGGGCGTGCTGTGGTCGTCATTGAAGCGCGTTGACTGAAGCTCAGCCTTGGTCCACGTCCCAACTGACCTTCACGTGAAAGCTCACCTGCGCGGAGCAGAAGAGAGAGTCGGCGGCCAGAGCGGTTCTCGATCCATTAGCAGCGTGTGCTTTGCCGGATATCATAACGGCTCTGGCGAAAGCTTTTTCTAAAGAATGTATGTACTTCCTAAACGATCAAGCAGCTGCACTTCAGACTTATTGACTGTTTATTGCATATACATATGTATGTAATATGTATATATGTACATGTATTTTGCTGCATTTCCTAGTCATTATTCAGTTGCACAACATGACTGAGCATACATATAGACGCTGACCTTTAAATTTAGTCATACCCAAAATAGTTAGGCCTCGTTTGGGAAGTACTTAGATGAGGAAAAGCCCAACCGCTAATCAGAGAGAAGCGAGATAAGCTGCACTTCAACAATCAAAAACTACAGCTTCTTGGCTTTCTATACTCTGCTGCTGATATTCTGCTGATTCTAGATGGCAATACAATATTGAATATGGCACATATTTTAAATATGCTGGGTCCCAATTTTTCACATTATTATGCTGAGTTGCCCTCAGTTGCTTTAGTGCAAATATAAGTTATACATATGAAAAATAAATAATAGTGTGGTGGGGGAATGGTACGAGTATCACCAGTCCAGTTAAATGTTGCTAAAAGTATGCGTTTTATTTCCATTGGGGTCATCTAGCTGAATGCGTCTGGGTATTGTGTGGATGTCTGGTCAAAGGTCGGGGTCGTTCTTCCCACAAACGATTCACTAGATAGCGTTTTTCTGTTGGCTCTTGTTTTATTGGACTCTCGCAGCCGATTTGGTGGTCTTTTGATTGTTGTTAAAAGAAATAGATTACTGACAGACAAAGTTTTCGTTGTAAGTGCACTTTTAGTTGATACAAGTTATACAAAAGATAGATTGATTCTTAACCAATTCATTCATGTTCTCAGTTTCCCTATTCATATGTCCATCATTGTACTTGAACGCTGAAGCATGCCCATAATTGTGTTGTTATTGCCTGTGTACGAAACTAACTGTAACGCTCTCACATGCATATGTGACACACCTTAAACAAATAATAAAGATTTGTTTATAATTCGGTTAGCAAACAAAATATTTATAGTCAGGAATTATAGGAATTTTGTTCAAAGCCCCATTTTTGGTTATGCCTGCTTCCCAAGAATTCTTGAAATCTGCCTCAAAATTATTATTATTATTATTATTATTATTATAATTATTACCCTCTTGCGAATTTATGCTGTTATCATATACTTAAATTAGTACATGTTACTAAGAAATTAAATATGAATGCAGAGAATATATTTATTTTATTATCCAACCAGTCAATCGCAAAAGCATTTTCGAAGATGAAGTAATTTCATAGAAATGTTTTTGGCTTGAAAATCGGATGCTTTGCACAAGTACACACCCATGCGTAGTTGCAGACCACATCCACAATTTCGAAAATACAAGAAAACGCAGAATCATAGCTAATGACCATATCTAGCAAATTACCAAATCTGAATTAGATCGGATCGTTATTATAGCCAGAAAGAACAAATGGAAATTCAGTGGCTACAAAACGCCTTCCACGCTTACTTGTTCTCTGTCTCTCTCTCACACACTATTCGTCGTGCAGTGTGCGTGATGTAATGGAGGGAAGCGAGATAGAAACCCACACATACTGGCTGAGTACCGTGTAGAAATGTAGAGAAATATACATTTTATATTTATGTAAACATACAAATGAAAAAATAATAGAAATGGCATTTTTTTTTCGTATTTTTCAAAATGGTCTACAGTGAATATTATTTTTTTTAAGCTTCATAACTTTGCGAATGAGTTTACACTAATGTATCAAAACATAACAAAACAATAAGTTTCACAAATCATTATGTACCCACCATAAATAAATTTTTAAATTTTTAGGCCTGGAAAAATAAAATAGAGAAGGTAAATAGAATAGCTTTTAATATTACTACGATGGAATCCCTCAGTTGGTCACAAATGGATGGATCAATGGAGTACCATTCGGATTAAACTTTTTTCCACAAGTCCTTGTGTTTGCACTTATGGACTTATCCCTTTCTTTAAAATCCCCCAAAGGTGACGGGTTACGGGATATCCATTCGGAACAAAGCTTTACTGAGGACTATTGACCATAGTTTCGGCTTTATACGAGTTTCAGCAAACATAACGCGCAGCTAATCCACTATTATATTATGAAGTACAAAATACGTAGACACATATAATTTATAAAATATTTGTAGATATTTAACTTTTGGGTAAAATATCAAAATGGGTATTTTTGAGGGATATACGAATAATATAAAAATGTGTTGTATATTTTATCTGCAAAAATATATACTTTTTTATTCGATAAATGAATAACTTTTCTAAAAGATTTGCTCGTTTTCAAAAGAGAATTTTAATTATTACTTTTAAAAAATGTGTTAACCATAAAGTTATAAAATAAAAATTTGATTTCATAATGCTACATGGCACCTACACAGAGATGAAATAGTAACGGCGGCACCTGTCGTCGAAGAGAGCCGAGAGGAGCTTTAAGTAACAATTTTCACAAATTCCTCCATAGACCTTAGAGAATTAATTAATTTTAATTAAAATCTTATTGCCACAAAATATCTCGATCTAAGGCAGATCATGAATTAGTATTCGACAGGTTGTCGGAGACACCAGAAAATGGCATTCTACATGATTTTTACATGAAAATGAAAACTGTGAGAGAAAGCTTTCTGCAGAGAACTTGGTAGAGTAGAGCTTTTCAGCGGTAAGTACGCCGGTAGTCCGCTTGATGGCGCTGCAACCTTAGAACACAAGCACAGTGAGAATGTAAAGTAATCACACCAAGCACCACTTTATTCAATATTTATTGTTGTTTATTTATATATATATATATATATAATCCGCGGGCTTATTGTTCAAACAAATGCCATACATACATAAGTACTATTAGTATATTCCATTTCTGCGTTCAAATTACTTTTTACAATAATACTCGTTTTAAATTATTACATCATGTGCCTGCTTTATTGATTAGGGTCTATTTTATTTATTTTCTGCGTTCTTGCATCACTGTCATTCGTACGTTTACTTACGGCTTTAGGGCGTCTCTAGACTTATGTTGGCTTTACACATGTTCGGTTATTGATTGGGATATGAATATTGTATATTCAATGCAAAACGCATTTGTTTTACCATTTACTTACACTTGGTTACCATTACAAATCTAGAACTAGTTTTCCGGTCTTATCATCTAACAACATTTATTTTTGGCTGCATTTGTCTTTCGTTTGAAAAACATCGAAATGAAGAAAATACATTTATTCCAGCAATAATCGTATTTCTATGTACACTAAATGAATTTTTTGTTACACTCTTTTATGTCTCCTCTTTTATGATTATGTACCATTACATTACCGAAACCATATGAGAACTTAGGGTAAAAATGGAATTTACCAACAATTTATTGAGCAGAGAATGTAAATTAGGGAAGACAACTTTCACAACACGTTTTGATTAGAAAAATCTGAGCGCATGCATTCCACATAAACATGTATATTTTATTTTTATTTTAACATTTACATATCCTGAAGTTTAATTCCTCTCCAGAGTAGTTTTTAATCCATACTCTTAGTTACTATATACAAATGTAGGCTTAGCTTTAATAAATTATTATTTTATTTTTTATATATTTACTTTAATTTATATATGCTTCCCTAAGGGGTTTCCATACAATTTACAACATTTTCGGTACTCTTTTTTTGTTTACCAATTACATTAACATTGATTTATTTTCAAGGCAAAGGAACTATTTACCGCTGGATTTTTGTTGGCCAAAAATTTTCAAATAATCTTCATATTTCTTTGATTTCATATATTGCCAAATAATAAGTTGAAAATCAATTTTATTTTAGTATCTTGTGTTCTATTTTCTGTCTTCTACAAATCAATTTGTTTTCATAATTAATTTCGCTTTTTTTCCAAACCCGTAAAAAGTTCCTTTCTATACAGTGCTTCTATTATATCATATGTATCATATTTAGATTAACAATTTCAATGTCTGGAGTTTCTAAACCATCTATTTACATAATGAATAATTACGAAAAAAAAAACAATTTGGTTTGTCTTACTAGGCCTGTGTGACACCTACTTTAGATTCTACTGACCGACTGAGAGATAATTAATATTCTTGCTTGTAAAATGGGCTGTATCAGCAGTTAGCCTTTCCTATTAAATTAATTTCATTACAATGATTGAAAATTTAGCAAATTTGATATATAAAACCCATCTCAACAATAGTTTAATCTCCTTCTAAGTACATTGCTTTCCCATATGGATTATGTAGCCAGTCAGTAGTTAAACTCTGAAGTGTCACACAGTCTTCAACAGCATTGTCTAATTGGCTTAAGAAGCTTACGAAGCTTACTAGAGTTCTGTTCTCAAAAGCTAAGATCAAGCGCAGTCCAAAGTTCAACTTGCTGTACAACGTATGGGTTTCGTTTTCGCTCTCCTTCGTATGGCTATTCTTCGTTTTACAGTCAAACTTCGCTATGTGGAACCACCATTCAGATATATGTACAAGTGAACAAAAATTATATCCATGGTAATTCGTTTTCAGGTCGATTAATGATAAACTGGTTTCTCATTCGACGAAATAATGTACTCTCATCAAATTCCATTAGCCAAAATCAAGTTAGCGAGGTTCGACTGTAGTGTTGTTGTCTTTTGAATATGCATGCTTAATATGTGACTTAGGATCGACACACAAAACCATAAAGAACTGTAAATATTGTTGATGTCGCCTCGATCAGCAAGGTTTTTATTTTGTTTGGTTGTTGTTGTTGGTTTGACTATTCTTGCTCTGTCTCCCTTCGGAACTCAAGCTTTAAAAGCTTTGCTGCAAGCTGTTTTTGCTTATAAGAATGCAGGTGAATTCTGAATCCCCTGAATCTCAAACGGAGTGGAATATGTACATTTTAATCACTGCAGTTTGTAGAATACAAATCTATGAAAGGGTGTCATCATTCGTAAGCAATCCTACATATTACTTTCAAAACAAATTATATTAAAATTGCCAACAGCCTTTCACGAAGGGTACTATCAATGATTGAGGAGACTGTTACTATAGTGACTTTTTTCTGAACTTAATTTCAGCAACAACAAAATACTAATTAACAGGAGCATTTCTCTCAAACTGTAGGGTTGTGCCAGGGTCGAGGTTTACACTATTTTACCGATTTTATCCTCTAGTTATATGCATATTTCATATACCTTTCCATCATCTTACAATAATACATACTCGTATAAGACTATATTTCCGGTTATTATTCAATGATTCCTCGAAGGTCTCCCCTTTCTGGCTATACTTAATTATTCTCGCTCCTTTTTCGGCCCTGACCTTATGCATAACACTTACGAACTACAGCGACGTCCCAGCCATCCAGCCATCCAGCTGGCGATTCCAATTAATATTCATATATATTAATTATTTCCTCCAACTTTTCACTTTGCCGGGCAGGAAAATGATGGTAGGGTGGGGACAGGAAGACAGGGAGAAGAGGAGAAGAGGAGAGAGAGGCTTCACTGTAGCACAAGTGGGCAAACACCTTAAGCTACTTTTGGAAATGGATTTCATCATCAATTCGGCATCAGCACGAGAGGCAGTCGGAGTCCTCCAGAACAGGCTTCCACATCTTCCGTCGTCGAGTCATCAATAATCGTTGATCCAGCCAGGGCCGTGCCACGCCCACAAGTGTCGCTGACAGTCGCTTAACGGCAACTCCAGATGGCACTGTTGCAGCTCCCCTTTCTTTGCCCTTTGCCTTTGCCATTCCCGCTGCAGTTGCAGTTAAATCATCGCCGGCATTTGCCACACTTGCAACATTCGCATCATCATCGTCTCCCTCCACGGTCCTTGTCCCAGTCCCAGTCCCAGTTCCATTCCCATCATCGTTCTCCTCCTGGATTTTCATGTGGGGATGGGGATTGTGTGTTGCCATTGCCATTTGACAATTATAAAAGCATTTGACGCTCGCTCTAGCTGCGGATTTGGCCGCCTTTGACATTGTCACAGCCTCCGCTTCGACTGGCAACGGTTGCTGCTGCTGCTGCTGCTGCCCCATCGCTGTTCCTGTCGCTGTTGCTGTCGCTGTCGATTTCTTTGTGTATTGACAGTTGATAATTTGATGGGCCAGCAGCCCTAGCAGACACAAAAGAGCTGTAGCTGTTCCTGGTCCCGCTGCTTGCGTAATCCAGGCACCGAGTGCGTCCCACGGCCACGCCCCCACCAGCTGCCTGTTGATGTGGAGTCTGATCCGAAGTGCTGCCCCGAGCTTCGATGGCCAGACGTGCCAAAAGATTTCATGTGCAGCTGTCGATGCGCCTGATGCACTATTATCCGCTAAAAAGAGACAGACAGACAGCTATGAGAGAGATGGATAGACAGAATGAGAGAGAGATAGACAAAGATGGTGATGGTTAGAACGTTTTTGGTTCGTTCTCTTTCGATTCCTTTGTGAAAAGTAAAGTAATAAGAGGGATTTTCCTTTTTCCAGGGCTACAATTACTTGATAGAGGGCTACGGCTATCCTAATGAAAGGAAGTTTTTTAGTGACTGCTTTTTCTTACGGTCATATCGGTCCTGAAGGTCCGATACAAATGAAAGATCATTTTCCATTCTAGCTGGGTTTGGTACTTCTTCTTATTAGGGTTTAAGTACTATTTCAGAAATAGGCATTTGGACAGTTTTAGTTGTTGTAACTCAAAATTCCTTAGACTTCCCTAATCGTATTTATATGTGTTTTCCTGAAAAATCGATTGATTAGATTTTAAAAGTGTTTTTATTGGTGGCAGTCGAGCAATCCCCTCTGGCTGCGATTCGCACGCAAATCCATGGGAAACCCTCTTCGCTGGACGATCTCCAAGTTGGTGGAGTGCTTGCATTTTGTCGTTGTCGGGCACACAATATAAATTATGTAAATAAAATTGTGCAGCATAAACATTTGCGGGCTGCCACCGCACCGGAGGAAGCCACTGAGGCGGAGCAGGCTTATCGAATCAAATGGTGGGCAAATCAAATTGGTATAAACTAAGTTTAGACATGAAAGATTGTCGCGGAATTGTGGCAGACTGTGCGGGACGGAATCGATGATTGGGGCCCGCGGCACAGATGGAGTGTGGAGTGTGCGCCAAAGGATTTTTCCGCTCTTCCTGTTTTTCCGCATTTTTCCTTTGCGGTTTCCCTTGGAGAGGCTGGGAGAAGTGTTGCCACTTACTTGAGGCAACATTTACTTAACACCAAGCATCAACACCAAGAATAACATGAATGTAAACGCATTGAGCTGAAAATTGTATTTAAAATTGAATTCAGTTGGCGACTGATGGTAGCGGCATGGACTCGGGGGCGCATACGAGTGTGCAAAATTCTTTGAAACGCAGCGCCCGAAGAGAACTCCGGGGCCAGAGCGGAGCACCGAAGCAGATGGAGTGGGGAGATTGGATGCCCCGATTCCAGTTTGTACTCCGCTCCAAACTTTATGCAAATGCATTTTTGACACACAAATACACACACACGAACCCACTCCAGCCACCGTCTGGGTGAATACTTGAGGCTGTCTTGCTTTTTTGTGGTGCAACTGAATTTGCGATATGTTTGCTACTGAAATTTGCTGAAATTCAGCCGTGCAAAGACTCTCGTGTAATGGAAACGTTCGATGAAAGAGATTAAGGCGCTCGGGGAAATAATATATTTATCAGATATCTCATGGTTTGAAATCTTTAAATTAAAAATATTTAAAAAACTAGAAAAATCCCCATTTTCTGTTGCAACCAAAAGGACGATGGGCCGACTTAGTATGCCATTGGTGAGGATGAGCTAGCAGTGCACCTGTTATATTAATGATATCGCAACACTTATAGTCTTACAAGCTAGGAAATAAATTCCATGAAATTTCAAAATATTTACATAGTATTTAGATATGCATTGGTTTATGCCATCTATGATCTATTTAGATGGAAGATACTCCCGCCGGTTTCATGAATCTGGCCGGAACAACCTCTTCGTACTTCTTCTGAAGTCAGAACCGTCCAGATCAAATCACTTGATCGTACAATAAATTCATATTAAATTCCAGTCAAACGAAATCACTAAAAGATGGGCCACAAAGGACTCTTCTTCAACCCAAAATTCGAGGAAAAATAGTAAATTGTTTATTTTAATCAATGGACTTTAACTCATATAGGAAATTATTTTGTTGGCACAATTATTGTTAGTGATTCGATTACTTACCCGAATAGTATGTCAAATATGATTCGTTGTGATCCTCGAAGCCTCTCTCGCCATTCGTATGCTCATCGAGCGGATAGTTGTTGATATCGTACGACCTGCCGGAGGCCATTATCCTGGGTCTGTCCTCCTCAATAACACTCTCCATTTCCTCCTTGAAGATGTCAAAGATATTGGCCGTGCACTTGAGCTAACAGCCAGAGAGGAAGAAACTTTATTAGAGTCTGAACAGAACCAATTGGGGAATGTGTCTTGCTTGGGTCTCGCTCTTACCCTCATCTGGCCCTTGAGAAAATGCTGAGTGGTGACCATGAAATGTATGGCACTTGTAACCGATTCCAGTGTGGTATTCTCCTGTTTCTCAATCTGATACGTCTTGATGTGATGCGGTGGCACCTATGTGAAAGCACAAGCACAAGGAGAAGAATGTCAAGTGCGATTCAAACGTGCAGATGCTCCAATTTCCAACAAAATCAATTTATAAATATTTATCAATGGGACAGCTGCAGCCGCCTCTTCGATAGTGCGACCGACCCCCAATGAAGTGTGCTTTGCCCCACAATATGAAAGGAAGAACTATCCCAAAAGCTGACACTTCTACTCATTCCTCCCGCCCAAAAAAGAAAGGGAACCATGCCACAGCACAGGCAAATTTATAACTTATGAATGATGAATAGATTTACGCTTGAGTGATTAACTAGAGCAGAGAGCCCAGAACTATGGCGATGGAAGGACGATGATGATGATGGTGTGATACACCATGATGGGAAGGCGCCAAAGGACATGGCAGAGCTGTGCTGAAGACGAGGCCACTTTGTTTGCGGTGAGTTTAGTTAGAAGTGCCTCTGCAGATACCGTTGCCTGACCCGACCAGCCACCTAGCCATCCATCCACCCATCTATCCACCCAACCATCCACCCACAACTGACAGCACACATGACGGGCTGTTGGTGACGAGGGAACGGAGAGAGGGGAGAGGGCAGAGGGGAGAGTGGTGCTCCTGTTGAAATGCGCTCGTTAGCTAAAAGATCAAGTGGCCGCACCCACTGCATGGTGTAGGCAACACTTAAGTGTTGTTTGTGTTAGTTTTCTCTGAATTTTTATCATATATACACATATGTTTGTACATATATTTTTAAGCTGACTGCTTGTTTTGATAATGATTAAATCTTAAATTGAAGTTCAGACGTTTTTGTCGTTTCTGACTAAAACATTTTGGAAGTTTTGGTTGGGCTTTAATTGTTTCCATGGCTAACAAAAATTGTCTAAAATTTTTGGTAAAAAGTATTTTTTTTTTTAATTTTGTGAAGAAACCATAATAAGCAGAGTCTTTCTTCTTGATGAGTACCTAGTTCTCGGAGACTGTCGTACCCAGAATATACTATGTGTTTTATAAAAAAAATGGATATACTCTTAAATTGATTCATACATTAATCAATCAATTAAATCAAATACAAATTTGTTCGACTTGAATACTTTGTTTGCGGCCGCAGATCTTGAAGAGTTTGTCAATATTTTGCATAAAATGTTATACACTGAACTTCATTTTCTATGGAGTCGCTCGACTCAATCGGTAAACCCAACCAACTTACAACACCCAAAACTCACCCAAACCCTCCCAAAACACACACAGAGAGAGGCCACAAATATGAGTTATGACTGGAGGTGGGGTTTTGACATTGACAACGCATTTACTATACTCCAGCTGCCAGCCAACCCTCGTCGTTCCCTCCCTCTTCCTCCCAGTAGGGGCAACAATAACACTTCCCGCAGCCGAAAGTCTGGGGAGCTCGTAGTGCCCCCGGTGGAGGAACTTCACAGCTCTGGCCCATAAAAACGAAACGAAACGCAAAGGAAAAACTAGCTGACAACCTAAACGTTTCTTGAAAAACCAAACGCAAAATGCCGGGACATGTCAGCCTTTTCTGCACCAGGCTCCCCGAGCCCCGAGCCCCAGCCCCAGCAACAGCCACTCCATGGACACTCCTCTCCTCTGCGGACACCTGTGCGCAATCATGCGAAGCGGCCTGACAGCAGCTGGGCGAGGACTGGCAGGAGGCAGTGTGACCTCCGGTTGGAGTCGACGGCTGTGGTTGCGGCCATAAAACATCCAGCGCAGCAAAGGCGAAAGGCATAAAAACTGACGGCCTATCAAAAAATATATATATCTGAGTGTGGAGAGACAGCCAGAGGGCGGCAGAGAGGGAGGGGCATGAGTCTAGGCAAATAAAAAAGTTGCAGAAGACGAGGGGAAGAATTGAAACACCCACAAACACACACTCACACAGGTGCCAAAATGTGTGCAACAAACGAGAAATGAAAAATCACACACTAAACGCTAAAAGTTGGGGAAAGCAATGCTCCAACTTTCATGTAAGTACATTTTTCAGGTTTTCTTGAAATTGATCGATTGATGATCGAGTAAAATAGTTAGGAATACAAGTGGATTAAGCCGGAAAATATTCGCAACGGATCAATAGACAAATACATTAAAACTTATCAAGCTAAACGAGTGCTTGTCGCCCAGTATTAAATACTTTTATTAGAAAGAAGAGAATCAATTATAAATGAATTAAATAATTATTTAAATGGTAGATCTTCCGCCGACACCACAAGAGCATTAAATTTAATATGGGCATTAATAGAATATTTTTATAAATAAATTAAGGTAAACTTGTAAAATAACCTCCTTTTATATCACAATACTACATTACAAATAATAAAATATATAGTTCAGTTATACATTTCAGTAACCTCCCGTTCAGTTCATCAATCTTTCACACTGTCTTACATGCAAGTACTGTTTAACGAGCTTTACCCGTAAATTCATACCCCAATCGAATGCGAGCTCCAACCAAAGTGTCGGCACACAGCAATTTGGCCCCTCTTTGGCCCCCTCTTTGGCCCCCTCTTTGGCCAATGACTAATTGAAAAACTGCCAGCTATCAATTGAAACCGATCAACCCGTTCGCCCGCCCGCACGCTCACTTTCCTTTGCCGTCTAATTGAAGAGAATGGGCGAAATAGGCGTGTCCAGCTAGCCGTCCGGATAGCACTGGTAAACGAAACCAAAACTTACCACAATACCATTAATAGTCCATGTCAAATTAGCAGCCGGTTTCGAGTATTT
This sequence comes from Drosophila lowei, assembly GCA_008121275.1. Lineage (NCBI taxonomy): Eukaryota > Metazoa > Arthropoda > Insecta > Diptera > Drosophilidae > Drosophila > Drosophila lowei. The sequence goes on from CM017779.1 coordinate 4,423,454, forward strand.
AATTGAGCAATTGCCATCGACCAAATCGCCGATGCGATAGCGCGCCTGTATCCCGGTGACCACGGTGTGTTCTTCCGGTAGCTCTGCAAAGAGTGGTCGAGAGGGGAGGAGTGAGACAAGGAACGGAAATGTAAAATTTGCTTTTGGCGCCAAAAGAGGAGAGAACCGAATCTGAGGCCACCCAGTGCCAGGCTCCAACACGTTTGTTCTAATTAATTTGCTTGCCACGGCCGCAATTTCTGGTTCCCTTCTCTTGCTGGCTCCTTTTTGCACTTTTTAACCCTATACATATTTTGATTGCATATCCCTTTATGGGTGTATGGGAGGGGCTTTTTTACTTACCAACCACCTCCATTTCGCCGGACACCATGGCGGTTTGGAATGTGGGCGCCTCCACGGATATTTCGCATGTAAATTTGCCCGAAATATTCAACGGCACCGACTGCAGCACGACATGACTTTGATTCGAAAGGTTGCGCTATATGGGGAAAGAGAGTGAGAGTGAGAGAGAGAAAGAAGGGTCAAAGAAAGTGGTGGAGGTATGGCAAAGAAAGGTACGTGAAAGGAAATGAAGAACGTAATAAAAATTAGTTGGGCGAAAATTGGCTGGACGCGGTGCATAGAAATTGAATATAACCCACCTGCCATGGCAAAAGTGAAAAGGAACGAAAGAAAAAAGAATTTCGTCTTGGTTATGAATGGCAAAGTGAACAGCGTGTAGGAGGAGGAGGGGCAGGGAGGAGGAGAGGTCCTGCCTGGCTGATGAAAAGTGACTGCAAATTGAGGGTATAAAGGTGAAGAGTTGAATTTAAGGCTGAAGGGGTCATCTGCCTTTGATTAAGATTTGCTTTGACTCAAAGTGATTTGACTCGTGGTCATGAGTGGGGCTACCTCACGGTCGAAGGGCTTAATCCTCTTCAGAGAATGGTCTTTTACATTTCGAATGGTTCGTGCATGGATCCAACACTTACTGAAATGTATCCCAACAAATTGATTAATTGATGGAAGAAGATAGAACCTTTTGCAGAAGGTTACTCTTTCTCGCACAACTGTTGTAAATATTCCCTATATTCCTCACTTGACCCCAAACCATTATCATATTCATTTTGATTATGCGCTTGCCCACAGTTTGTGTTGGGCGTAACCCTCATCCACTTGAGCTCTGGAATAGTTGCTCACATACTCATTTGGAATATTTCGTACGTTGAATTTAAACTTTGCCGGGGAAAATGATGAAACCTCATATGGCAATTCACTTAATAAAAATCAAATTTAATAAATTGCATTTAACATGGGGTTTAATATGCCGGCATATATGTCACACTTGCAGGAGAGCCGCTAGGGTGGACGGAGCGGGAGCGGGATCATTCGCTGAAGTTCGTTCTGCTGTTTAACCCAATTTGCTGGCGCCGATACCTAATTGGCTCGTGTGCATTTCCACGTAATAATAATAATTAAACTTAAAAACTCTCTCATTATACCCTAGCAGAGGGTAGCGCAAACAACATGAAATAATAAATATCTGAGTCTATAAAATATATATGAATATTTATCAATCAACTCGCAGTTAAAAGGCTGTGCATTTCTTTAAAGCACAGCCACGTACATATCTGACTGTAGGGGAATTGTGCAGAAAGATTTCCGAAATTGATAATATTAATCTTCTCCAAACTCAACACTTGACAAAAAGGGTTAATTTCAAAAATCTGCCAGGGTATCTTGAAGTTGGATCTCTTAGCCATCACTTCTTGGTCTTCTTCCATATTTGTCGCTGGTCCTTTATGCAATCTGTATATATTGTTTTTTAATGAGCCGCAAGTCAATCGCAAGCGCGACTAATTGGCCACGCCCAACAACTTTTAACGGATTCGTCTACGGATGGACTGGCATAATTACAGCGAGCAGTGGGCCAAAAGTAAGGGAAAATGCTGTTATGGCAGTAGGTGAGTGGGTGGGAGAGGCAGTTGACTGGCAATCAGCCATTATGGATATAATTTACACGCATCTGCAGTAACATGTGCTCTTTATGGCGATAGAGGGGGAGTCATGGGGGATGGGTTCCATGTGGTACTCACCTCAACATTGAGACCACTTGTCATGGCGAAGACCTTCATGGCCGGATTCTCCTTGGGCGTGTAGCGATAAAACTCACGCTTACCCTTATACCATTTCACGGAATATAGAGTATCGTTTTCCATATCGTAATTACACGTGAACAAGGCATTACTGCCACGTTTCACTGCCTGTGGTATCATTACGGAGACATCCTTGAGTGCCGCAATAAAATCTGCAAATAAAATAAGTTACACTGTAAGTTAAAGATACTCGTACTTATAAGACAGATGATTCTTGTGATGCTTGAAATAGATGAATCTATCGTTTCTTAAACAGAATTTTACATATCGTAAAATCTCTCTACTATAGCGAAGCGAATAATCACGAACGAAGCGGAGCAACTGAGCAGAGCGTGCGAAGCGAGAGAGCCGGGGTTGGCACACTAGGGAAGCTAGTGTATACATAAGATTAAATATTGTCAAAGCAAGGCTGGACAGCATGGGATTTTAATTTCAAGCTGAATTTTCCATTTGTTCCGCCTCAATTTCCATAGAAAATTAGAATACCATTCCTATATTGTGACAGATTTTCTGTCCATATGGGACAAACGGTAATGACGCTCAAGTAGGTTGTTCAAATAAATTTGCAAATACTTAAACCAATTTAAACAGTTTTGCAGCAGTTATAATCCTCCTAGCTCTTCCAAGCAATGAAGCCATCTGCCGTACGCCGAACAAAACCATTGCCAGTGTAGGTTTGCACCCAAGTCGGTTGAAGAAATTAAACCAAAACCATTATTTTCCCCATCCGTGCAGACGAAATTGAAAGGCAACTTGGTGACGTATGCCGTTTGGTATCCAGTGCCCATCCACCTGGGGGTATGTCAGAAGTCCCAATATCCAGACGCGGTCAAACGGTCGAACAGGCACAGGCTCTCGGTAATTATTGGAACTGACGACAAGAACTATGTGGTGGAATATATCTGCCTCGATACCGGAAAGTACCCCAGAAGTAGGTGGACATCTCCCTACTCAGTTCAGTAATCGAAGACACAATTTTTCAGTTGAGACTGTGGTGTATACGAAAAAGCAGAGTCTTAGGCTTTCCGTGACCAAGGAAATTGTGAAAATTCACTCTACAGTCGGCTTGGACTATACCAAAATCTGGTATTGTCAGGTAGAGAAAATAAAATCGTGAATCTCCACTGGACAAAACATTCCACATTTCAATTAGTGGCGTACTTTTATTATTTTCTACCGAACCAATTTCGTGATGGTACAATAACAAAATTGACCTTAACCGAAGGGGAGAGCGAGAGTCCCCAGCCACTGTCCTGATTAGAAAATTGACCTTTCTCCACCGCCACCACTACCCCACCTTCTCCCACCCAACCTGACCGCCTTCACATCCACCTCCACCTCCACAAGAATCCAATTGGATGCTAACTACTATTCCAACCATCCCTTTGAAAAGCGAGCAAGCATCTGACCCGACCGCCGGCTTCCGTTGTTGTGCCCCGTTCCGTTCCGTTCGCCAATGCTTCATATGACAACACAAAATGTTGCAACAAAGTGCCAGCCGAACTGGTCATCTATTTCCCTCTAATTCTCGTTTTTCCTTTTGTTTTTCTCTGGGTTTTCACCTCTCATTCGGATGCTCTGTTCAGGGTGTTTGAGTGCGGCATGATGAAGCAATATATCGATAGGAAAAAATTATTTGATTGCGATGATCGTTTAGTGTGTGATCTTTGATTTATTTGAGAGCAATGCCACTCGACTGGCATCAAGGATGCATTATATTAAATATATTGTGATTCGATCCAGGATCCAGCACTAAAACTTAAACAGCACTCTTCCTTGCATTCCCAAAAACTATTTGAATTTTGAAGATCGTATTCTTATGGATTCTTTCGAATTCCGTTTATAGGTAATTTCGCCATCGAACCCCCAAGATTCTTTGAAACTATTTTTTGTTGAAGTTTTCTTCAGTGCCATGATTTTTTTCAGGTTTTGTTGCATTTTGTTTTTCTGTTTCTACCTTTGCCCAATGCTTTTGTTTCCCATATTGACCCATATAACGAGCGAGCATTTTGTTGTACCTTTTCTGCCCCTGCCCCTGCCCCTGGCCCACTCGATGTGGCTGCACTTATCGCAACGATGCGAAGGACTAGGGACCAGAGAGGTGGGGAAAAATTGTCCTTCAGCTGCACATTGTTGTTTAGCAGTGACCTCCCGATTCGAAGCCCTACACTCCATTCCATTCCAGCAAAGAACCTCAGCAAGAACAACAACCGTCCATGGCATTCTATTTTGTTATAAAAAACTTTTACAATCTACGTTTGTTAAGTATTTTAACGGCTTTCTCTACGTACATAGATGTGTGTCCCGTCCCCTCTGCGAGTGTAATGTAAACCAATGAAAATGAAAATAGCAGTAGCAGGGGAAACTCTTCGTATTATTCACCCTCCCAGTGAACCGGGAGGTGAGGAGGTGCTGGGGCCAGGTAAAGTTCCATGTCTGCTTTCGGTGTTTATCTGTCAGTTTATGTTTACAAATGTCCACTTTTAATGGTTCACCATTTAGCTAGAGGGATACCCAACCCCCACCCCAACCTCAACCCCAACAGAACTGAAATAAAGTGGAGTGTATTGGGCAAAGGGTGACATAGAGGGTCACCACAGTCAGGCCATGGGCAATGGGAATGACCAGTCTTATCATACGCGTACTCCCTTGCCTGGCAGTTAAGTTATATTGTAGGTAAGGATAGGTTTCTCTCATTTTTTTGTTGCTCTCCCTGTCCCTGCATCCAATGCTTTTCGTATCCTTGTTGCACTTGTCATTTGTATTTCTTTCATGCGGCAAAAATGTTGCCATGTCTTCGATAAGCCACAGTAATGCCTTCAGCAAGCGAAGAGTATGAGTATGTTGCTCTTCTAGGGCTAAGTTCTAGGTTAATATTTCTTGGAGTTTGAGCGTCTCTCTCTATCTCTATGTTAAAGTATTTTTAGATCTCCTACAAAAATTCGTAGATTAAATATAACTTCATCTTTGAAGATATGTAAATCATAGCAACATTTTCGATTCACTTTGGATTCGAAGAGTCAGTATCTGTTGTAAAGTACATAGATTCTTGGATCAGCATCTCTCTCTCACAGAGAAGCTTATCCGTGCTTATCGCTCCCCCTCTCTTCCATTCTCTCTCTTCAGGGCTAACTCTATTCTAGTAAAATACCCCATAGGTCGTGTACGTATACCTCAACGCCAACGCTCTGGCTGGTTTTTTCTAGATTGAAGTAGGATAATTTCTTAATTTGCGGATTTCTATTGAAATCAGTTTGAGTTTTGGATAATTATTGCAAATCACTTGTGTGGTCACCAATGGATTTTTGTTTAAATTAAAATTGTATTTTCTGTGAGCGAAAACAACAATACTAACATTGTATTCATTTCTACTAGTTAGTGTTCCGAATTTTCGGATTTTTATCCTGTTTAATTCCCGCATATTTAAATATCTAATGCTCTGATTTACTGGCATTATTTCGTTGTTTCGATTTCGTTTTTCGGCGAAGCCACTGACCTACGCCAGAGTAAATATTTGCAATAAAACTTTTCAGACAAAATGCATTTAATTTGTGCACATTAAGTTATATTAAAAACTGATCAAAAGTTAAGCAGCCAAACAAAGTGCCTGGGCAGACATCCCAGATAAACATTCAGTGGGGATTGGAGCTGGAGCTGGGAATTGGGAATGGGAGGGTGTCAAAAGAAGGTCTCCACCAAGTTGCCTCGTAAGTGGTCCATTGCCACGCTTGAAGCGAGGCCCCTCAAAAAATGTATATAAGTATATGTGCAGAGGGCAGACTCAAAGCAGACTCCAGACCAAGACGCGACCACAGAACTCGACCAGAAAGGGAGGCAGAACGGGAAAGCAGCCACCAACTGATGACGATGACGATGACGACGATGGGAGTTGTAACTGACATGGCTGTCAACATGTAGCCAGGCCTCGACCATCACCATCACCATCACCACCTTTCCCATGCCTTTCTCGTTTTGCAGTCATTTCAACTTTGGAATTTCAATAAGAGCCTCTGTCTCGGCGAGCGAAAATGCCGCAGGTGGTAGGCATACGAGTACACAGTACACAGTCTGCAAGGCGGAGAACGGCAGGAAAAGCAAATAATCCAAAATTAAATACATAAATTAAAAGTGTAAAGGCGAAAAATGTTTAATGCGTGAGTGGATGTGTCGGGATGGACTCAAATGGAATGGATCGGCTGGAGGGGCTTCCATGAGGATGTGCGAGACCTGTAATGGACCAATTGGGAATAAATTCGGTATATTGAATGCGGGACTGTTGCTTCATTTGAAATAAATTTGTTTCCAAAGCAAGAACTGGGGGGAATTTGGGAAATCTTTATAAATGGATATGCCATACGAATCATGATCAAACCCTAGATCCGATTTACCATATTGGGTGATGGATTTCTTACGTTCATAAGGATAGTTATGATCATCACTTGCCCGTTATGCCTATATGTCGTTGACTAAGACAATACAAAATGCAAGGAAAATTAGTTAGGACTCTTAGGTCCATTGAACTTTACCCCAAAATCATTTTCGATGGGTCCAATAGCCACTTGTGAAAGTCTAGTCACAAAATGAAGGCAGTGTAAGTCTTTTTTTTTAAACCAAACGTAACTAACCATTTTTCTGTCCTCCCACTGGAGCCACACTCTGGCTGGGGCCCGTTTCTCCAGCCCTCTTTTTGGCCATGTTTTTCCATATTTTTGGTTTATTTTTAAACAATTTTTTATCATCAGCTGTCAATAGTTCGGGCAGCTGACCCGCCAAAAGGAGCAGCCAGAAAGCTGAGATGGAGAGATGGAGAGATGGAGAGAGAGGGAAATCATTACATAAAAATGTTTTATGTTTCGATATTGGAACTTTGACCAGGCAGCAGCCAGAAAGAGGAGTCTACTCTGTGTGCTGCTGGTGCTGTTGTGTAACACGCTCCCTGGGCTTGGAAGTAGTCCAAACTTGCACGTATAAATACATTTTTGATGCTGATTTTTTGCTGCTTTTTGTTTGTTCCTTTTTTATTTGCTTGCCATAAAAACTAAAAAATCGCCAAATAGAAATAAACGCATTTTTATATGTATCTGTATTTATGAACCTCATAAATATGTCAAATAAATTACGAAACAGTCAAAATATTGTGCTCTGTTTGCCCAGCTCTAGTGTGTGCGAGCTCGTATATGACTATGGGCCAATATTTTCTTTCATTTTTGGAATAGTGCTTCTCCATTCTGTTTTGGGCGCTTGATTTCGATTTGTTGAACACTCTTATGAGGGTTGGAAATATGTTGTGTTTAAGTTCTATTTAGAAAATGGGGAATTCTGAAATAAAATCATTCATATTTAATTCGGTTCTGATAGATAAATAATTGGTATTTATAATTTGGGTTTGTTCCAGATTATTAATTGAAACTGTGTCACATATTATTGAAATTTATAAGCTTCAGAAAAAAAATGTTCATGGTTGTGCAAAAATAATAATTCTCCGTTATTTAAAAAAAAACACTATATTTTTACCACCTCCCCTCTTTCAGAGCATTAGAAGAGAGTCGCACATTTAACGCGAATTTGATAATATGATGTTCAGAATCAAAATCAAAAACCCCCAAAACGCTGAACCGCCAGCTTGAAAATTGTCCGCTAATTTGGGCTTTTCTTCTTTTTTCGGTTTTGGCTTTTGTTTTAATGTTATGGTTGCATGTATTTTGTTTTTGGAGTGTCATAAAACTGTGCCGCAAACTTTTCGGTCTCTGCGCCGCAATGCAAAAACAAACACAGATGCAAAAGCTCAGCCCGCAGACGATTTCATTATGGAATAAAGTTGGAAAAAACACTCACATAATGAGTATCCAGAGAGGGCGGGCGAGGCCAAGGGCGCGCGCGGGGGCGAGGGCAAGGCTTAGAGATGAGGGTAACCGAAAATAGGCGACCCACCCACCCACACTCCCATACAGGGAAAACCAAAACAGAGTTTCGCAGTTTGCTGCATGCCCAAAAATGTTTGTCACTGCACTGCGAAGCACTAACACATGCAATGCACTCACTCACACAAAGGAAAATGGCACTTTGTGGTGCTTTTCAAAATGGGGGATGTGTGTTTTTGGGCGGGCGGAGGCGAACCGCTCTGTGCTGGGGCTATTAAATAAACATGCAAATTATTGCGCAATTTTTGATTACGATTTTTCAACAAGGGGAGGCATCACCCCGAACCCGCACCCCCGCACCCGCGCACCACCAACCCCCCACAACAGCAGCACTCTCTCTCCTGCATATTTGTATATGTAAATCGGCATCAGTCGTAGCCACCAACCCACAGAACCATTGTATCGGGACCGTGTCCTCTGTCCTCCCCTGCAATCTTTGCATGCATTCAACGCCTATTTTGCATACAAATTTTATTATTATTGTATTGAATTCGAGCCCTGACAATACCCGCTCTTTTCCAGCCCTCCAAAATGCGCTTTTTTGTTGTGTTCGGTCTGGTTTTTTCGAACCAAAATACGTTTTTTGTTGTATTTTGCTTGGTTTTCGCTATTCAGGTTTGCCTATATTTTTTTTTGGAATTATGTTAAATGAAAATCTGTGCAATTTTTCTCATGACACTTGTTCGTTGGCATGTTTTTCCTTTATGCATTGGGGGCAATCATAGGAGGGAGTGTTTCGATCCAGGAAAATACTCGTACAACAGCATTGAATGTGTGAACAGAAAGGATATGTTGGGAAATATTGGATCATCTATGTCAAAGATACTTCCTGAAATTGTAAATGTTTGAATATTACAAATTGGTTATTTGAAATGCGGATAGGGATTTGAATTAACCCCGCATGAAAACCCGTATGCAGAGGAATTTCGGTTGTAGGGACTATAAAAATGCAATAAAATCAGCTTTTTCTATTTATTGACAATTAAGTCACTTATATCTTTTAGTTCCAAGTCCACCCAAGGACTCCTGAGCTTAGTTTAGTTTCAAATTTATTTAGTAATACCTATGTGTATGAATTTATTAAAAGTAATATTCTGTCGTTGCCCTCCTTATGATGTATGTTTTCCCCATGTGGCTGGATGCTTCATTATTTTCCCATTTATCAAACCACAAACAACGAAAACCAGGCCACCAACTTATCATAATGCGAGTGTAAGGAAAAACTGAAAGAGAAACAGCAAAATAAAAAATCTTTAATGACAAATCAGAAAGAAATCTATATCTACGATATGATGTGTTGAAAAATATGATAAAAGGAAATTCAGGGAAAGCCTGTCAAACAAAGAGAGAGCAAAAGAAAAATTCAAAGACTATTTGGTCATGCATTTGACATGTCATCTCCAGGACCAGAGCAAGAGGGCGGCCACGGAGCGGATGGATGGATGGGTATTTGGGTGGTTGGGTGGTTGGGTGGTTGGGTGGTCGGGTGTTTGGAGCGAGCGACTACAAAAGCAGGCCAGGGTATAGACGTAAGGACTCTGTGCATGGCATTCATTTGGGTTTTGCATGAGTGTCTGTGTGTCGCCCTCCGAGTGTGCCTGTGTTTGTAGGCGACCGCCAAAGCGTCGCCAGAAGCACCATCGCACATGGCAACAACAAGACCCAAAGTTCGACCCCCCACCCCCAGGAGCACTTCATCGGTCGCAAAGAACTTTCGGGAAAAACTCATTTCCATTGATATGCAATGAGCGAGCAAGGAGCCAGGCGCTGGACGATGGACGATGGGAGCTACGGATGAGGCGATGGCTTCGGAAGGCCTTCGCCTTAACGCTCTTCTGTCATTGGGAACTATTGGGAACTTTTTTGCAGAACTTTGAGAGGTGTTTGTCTATTGCACGGGAAAGGGTATGCCGGAAACTGAGAGGATCGCCGAAATAATTTAAAATATAATGGAATATAAACATATTAAAACATTCTCTTCGTTCATTACGATCTGCAGACCATTTCAATGCATAACTATGTCTGCTACAAGCTCTCCATTTGTGCATGATATTTCTGTCTCTCTTGACACATGTACGAGTATATTTTTTGTAGTCTGACTTGGTGTGACATTTTCGTATACCCATTCACTCCCTGGTGACCCAACACAATTGGTTCTCAGTTAAAAATGCTTCTGTTTGTTCTCCCATTTTATTCCGCCTGTCGTGGGGAGTGCAGTAGAGTGGAGCGGTCTGGATGACAAGTGGACAGGGCTTGGAGTGTGCAACGTGGCAAATATAGACATAAACGGTCTGTCTCTGACTGTGTTCCCATGTGTGTGTGCGAGAGTGTGTCCACCACCTGACAGACAACAGTTGCTGAAAGCCCGCATGCAAAATGCATAGATACAAATATACTTTTTGCTTTTCCCCGCTCGGTTTCCGTTACCGGAAATCTTGCATGGCCAGCTGCAATTGCAGGTGATGGATCGATTTGTTTGGCCCCCCTCCTCATCGCCATCCCCATACCATCCCGACCCATACCCCTCGACTTTTGCATAAATTAAAACTCGTATTTCTTGTAAATATTTGCTGCGGAAAACGATTTCTTCCATATGCACTTTTAGAATTCGCATTGCAAGTTGGATCCCATGAATGCTTCAACAACTGCTAACCACTTTTTCAAATGTTTGCAGAGATTGGACATGGGCATGACATTTTTCAGAGATTGGGGATTGGAGCTTCAAGTGTATGTCTACATAGTGAAAAAGGAATGTCAGGCCGTAATAAAACCATCTTCAGAAATAATTTCATTTCAATGATACAAAATCAATTTGTTTGAATGTACTTTTTACATGGCCTAGTGTGTGAGTGGTAGTTCTTAAAACGTTCCTAAAAATGTTCACTTAGCACCCATAGGAACTACTCAACCATGCCTCGACTGATGCACAGTATGTTGACGTGCATGAAGAAAGTATTCTCCATCACTTTTAAAAAAAGAGAAAGGGGAAAAAATAAAATACCCAAGGTATAGGTCAATATTGATGACTTCTTTTGCGGATATACATCTAAGGTCTGTCCATTTTTCCTTTGCGATCATAAAAATAATAACTACTTCTCATTGACTCCATTCAATTTATTACTTCTTCAACCTTTTTATTGCCTTGAAAATGTTTTTAGTTGGCTACCAAAACTTGCGCTCTTGTCTCTTAAAAAGTTTTCCCTCCTCTGATTAAATTTTAAATTTTGTGTCAGAGTTCGTTACTGAATTGTGTAAAATGGAAATCGTAAACTGTGACTGGACTGCCACAAAGTTATTAACAAAAGAGCGAGTATAAAAGCCATGATTGGCTGTCTATCGGTGGTGGCCCGCTCTTCTGGTGGCTCTTCTGGTTCCCGTCAATGATTCTTTCGCCATTTCTGAACCATTTCTGTGGCCATCCCGAGTTTTTACAATGACGGTAACTATATGCGATGTATGCGATATATACATATATTCATATAGGTATATGCTCTGTTACTTGCCCAGACATTGGGACGTCAAACAAACCAATTTTCGGTGTTTTTCCAATAACGTGTCCCAGGCACTCCCTTCTGGACCTTCTGTCCGTCGCGTCGCATCGTATTCTGTTGTGCTTTTAACTGTGAACTGAAAATTGTTGGTTTCCATTTTTTGTTCTGCTACCCCTAGCCCTAAAGGACGACAGGATGAAGTGGGGATTGGAATGGGAATGCGGATGGGGATGGGGATGGGGCTGGGCTTTTGGTAACAGCTGCGCTGTTAAAAATCGAAACGAAGTCTGACTCTTTGGCCAGTCTGAGCGTTCTTAATTAAGGCATTCTGATAGAGAACTCCGCTCCATGGCCGACAATGAACAATAAAGGACTGCAACTTTTTCCTGTCGGCTGTCCACCTTTTTGTCCCCGTCGATATTGTTACTGCTCCTTTTTTTAATGGACAGTTTACCCATTTGCGTATTGCCTAACCAAAAAACCAAAAAGCAGAAAAAAGAAAAAAGAAAACTGGAACAGAGGTAAATATCAGGTTGCCAGAGTCCCAAAATATCAATTTATCTTTAGTCCGGCAGCGGAACAGAGCCCAGGAGAGTGGTGCATGCCTTGCATGCGAAGTGGGAGTGGACCTCAGTGCTCAGAGCTGTAGAACTCCTGTGGCACGTAATGCTGCAATTTTTCAAAAAAAACGAGTCGAAGAAGCAGGAAACGAAACCAGAAACCTGCTGCTGCTGCTCCTGCTGCTGCTGCTGCTGGAGAGGAGCGCCTTGTTTATGCAATGACGACGCATAAGTAGCAAGTTGATTTCGGTTAGCTTTCGGTTCGGTATGGAAAACTGTCTGAAACAAAATAAATTACAAAACAATGTTGCCGAGTGGTGGGGGGAGGAGTCTACGCCTCTCCTAATGCCAAGTTCTGGCTGCAATTTGAGATGCTGTCTGCCATTTTATAGCACCTTGCTATCATTGTTTTTGCTGCTCCTGCTACTTGACATGCTGGCATCTTTCGGATCTGTGGGCACTATAATCTAGGGAAATGTATGTTGAGGGCAGGAACAGACAGACAGATAGAAACGATACTCGTACCTTCGAATACCTTTGTTCAGGCATTTTGTATATTTTCCTAACGCCACTCAAATGGAGCATCTTTTGGGATTATTGATTGCTCGTTGGGTGAAGTTGATTGTTTGACATTAACATTGTAAAGTTTACAGATGAGTTGGGGATATTCAGATGTTACAGAGTGAATAATCAGATGAAGATATCGAATATATGTACACTCCAGAAAATATCATCGATAGCTGGAACAATCTCATGCACTGCCCACTACAGTTCTATCTTTTGTATATGTCAGACAATTTTAATCTCATAATAACCTACATATTGATTTCCATCTTACTTTGCATTCCATTTACATTTCATATCAAAATTCAGCACAAACTTTGCATGTCTCTGTCATAGCTGACTCCTTTTTCCAAGCCAAGGAGCAGGAGCCAGCAGAAACCACAAGCTTGGCATGGCCTTGCCTTGTTTTCCCATTTTAATTGATTGTAGCGACTTGATTTATAACATTCCCATTTTGTTTGGACTGGGCTCACTTTGATATATGTAAATATAGTTGATTTATTGGCGGCCAAGGCTATTTTCTAATTGTGTAAATGTTTTGGTTTTTGTTTGACTTGGATCATCGATTGGCCATATATCATCTGACCCCGGGGTTGGGACTGAAGCTGAGTTGACCATTTACGCATTGATCAAAAAGCAAATCGTAAATTTCAAAGAAAGAAATCCACAAATGGGCTGTCAAATGCAAAATAGTCTACAGCTTTGCTGTGAGTACCTTTCTCTGAGGAGAAGGAAATGTGGCTTGGACATTATTACGCATACGACGCATTGGTCGGCCCCACACAGCGCATCCCACATGACAACCACATCGAGAATTGGCCCAAAGGCCTACAGCATTTTCCTGTACTACGAGTAGTTCACTTTCATTTCCAAGACCTTTTGACACCAGTTCCACCCATTGTCCTTGTTCTACACTCTTGGCATTTTGGGCTCTGGTTTGGTTGGGTTCTGGGTCTGCTCTTGTATTAATTGCTGTGACATATTTAAGTTGAGATTTTATTGTTCTCTGTCCCTCGGAAGGAGATTTCTTTCTTTGTCTTGTGCCATGTGATATGGTTGTCTGTGTGTCGGTGTGTCTGTGTGTTGTGCCTCGTCCAAATTGATTGAATTTACTACTTAAGTCAAGCTACAGAGGGACCGACCCAAAGCAAAGCAAAGGCAGCTGTCTAAGGCAGCTCTGCGCTGGCCATAAAGACTGTCGAGAGGGGACCTACTGCACAGTGGTTCACTGCAATTGCCACATGTGATTAAGGATGGTGGAAGGTTATTATCTTGACTAATTTGCGCAGATCTCCTAAGCAGATAGGAGTCCATAAGTCGTTAGGAATATTACGATATGAAGCATGGGTTTCTTGCTGTATATTGTCCCACTGTACTATCAAAGGGGGAATGGAATGGAAGCTTTAGAGACCAGGCAGAACATTTCATTTGAAATCCGTAAGGCAAAAGCCAGCTAGGATTTGTAATGAAGATATACAGACACGCACAGACCAACAGGACATACACACACCAAAGCCACACCACACCACACCACACACACAGATACTCCTCCCACTCCCACACTCCCACATATACACATGTCTGACTCAAATCACTTAGTTTCGCATTACAAAGCTATCCTGACGAAGGAGGCAGACTCCTTTCGGCTTCTGCTTGTGTGATTCTGCGCCTGATACTCATCGAACATATAAATTAATGAATTCGATGCTTATCAATAGTCAGCCAACAACAAGAAGTGTGTCCTTCTGTCTATTAGTTTGTTAGCTTTGTTTTTTTCTGTTTCTGTTCCTGGTCCTGGTCCTGGTCCTGTTCCTGCCCTGTGTTATTTGTCTTGTTTCCTTAGCTCGAGCCGTGATTATGTTCAAGTGACTGAGATTTGCACTGTCTTTCGGATCCGTCCGTCCATCCGCCCGTACAGTTGTCTAACTTAAAGTCAACAAGAACAAGAAGGCTTCGGCGATTCGGTTTGCTTTGCTCACATTTGTCTTGTGCGCATTTATTATGGAACATTCATTTGATAAAAGACTTTGGCTTTGCCCTTTCAATCATCCCATTGTTCTCTGCATTCTTATCCCCTCGGGTCTGTCCGTCCTCCCACCATTCGTTCGGTTCGTGGGGGATTTGTAATTCGGTTTTGATAAGCAGGAAAAGCCTTAACTGTATCGTCTGGCGGGTATCTGTTATCCACGAGTGGCTCCGCGTCAGACGAGTCTTTATTTTGGCATTAGGCATATTTTGGTAGAAATCTGATTACGATGAGCAGTGCGGGAAATCGCCCCGAATCGGAGATAGTGTGGCGGGGCTTTGAACAAAAAGGATGTGGAAAAGTAACATTCCTAATAAACCATACCGTAGCTACAAAGAACATCTCATTCGAAGCTGTCCCCTTCAATTTGGTCAGATTAAGCATCGATATTTCTTATAAACTAATTACTAGGAATAACCCGAAGTTGTTGGGGAGAGGGGGAGAGACAAACCAACTTGAATTTTGAATTTCAATGAATGTCTCACATGCCAGTTCGGCCAGCAAACATTCTCGGGCTCGTAATTCATCCAATGTTTGCGGAGACCACCTAATGCACTCCTCCCACGAGTACCTTCCCAGTCTCTGGCTCCAACCAGAAGGGTGATAAACGATAGGCTAACCACACACTGAAGGACCACACCATGTCCCCATTCATAGTAATTTTAAAATGCAGTTATGCATGATTTTGACGCAATCGCCTGCAAAATCGAGCAAGAGGATGAGGTGGAGGAGCAGAGGTAGCGATGACAGGAAAGGAATGGTCGGACAGTGTGGGAAGGAAGGATGGGCTCTGGAACTGCAGCTGGACAAGGCACATCCTGAAGCCTGGCAGCTGAATAGAGAGGCAATAAACTTGGACTCCTTTTGAGCTGGGAACTGGGAGCTGGGAGGTGGGAGGTGGGAGCAGTTCTGGTAGGCAAATTCAAAGAAATCCAAATCGGATTCTCATCAAAATGCAATAAGTGGCCCCATAGATTTGCGTTTTCTGTGCCCAGTGGCATATCTCGACAAAAACAGGAGGTGAGACCGGGCAGAAGGAGAACTTCATTTGAATTCATGGTTTGACAATCTTAAAGCGGAGCAGAAGAGATGATTCGAATATTGCGACGCACTCACATTATTAGTTCATTGAGTCAAGAACTTTGTCGCTGATTGATTCTCTACCCCCCAAAAACAAACCGAACATCCGAAATATCCGAATGGGAGAAAACTTTCTGCGAACTGCCATAATTTCTTAATCTACATCAACTGTTGACAGTTTTATTAAAAAAATTTTCACATCTGACATGCCAAATGTGAGCAAATGAACAGGAAACGGAAGCCATGCGACAAAAGCAACTCAGAAGAAGAAAGAAACAAGAAGAAGCTGTAAAAGGCGAAAGAATGAAACGAAACCCGAAAACAACTCAAAAGATGTGTAAATTTGTTCGGGGCAAGTGCCAAATGTCACTCGGATTTGTGTACGAGGATTTTTGGTGGCCAGCAGCGAACAGAACATATCGAAAAGTAGCCAAGGATTCCTGGGAGAAGAGAATCCAGCAGCCGTTGCTGCTGTTCGAGTATCGATGTGGCCCGTGGATGTAGAAATGAGAAAAGTTTTTGCCTCCTGGCCTGTTGTGGGGGAGGACCACCACAGACCACCCCAAACCACCCCGGACCACCACGGGCCGGCACAGACCGATGGCATTTATTTTATATTTGTAGCAACTTTTTCGGGGTGAAATTTAGTTTAGTAATCAAAGCAAGAATTTGTCGACGGTGCCGATGGGATGCGGTGGGGCGGCTCCCCAAAATCTCCAGAAATTTGTTTGTTTTCGTGCAGAGGCATAAAGGACATCATAAGGGAAAGCAGCAAAGAAAAAAAGCAACCGAAACTAATGTAATGGAAATTCGAAATTATTGAAAATAAATGAAAACAAATAAATATTCCGTGAGCATTTTATGGTCCAGGGGATGATGTCCGCTTCTTGGGAGGCGATGGACCAAGGCGTCGACTGTCTCTCCTTTGGGCCTGCTGCTTATTTATCCACTCCAGGGGATAAACGTCTAATATGCAGAGGGTACATTGGCTGGCTTATCAAATTTGTAAGACTGAAGCTTTGGTTAAGCTGCTGGAATGGAGGTTTAAGGATAACTGATTCTAGCACACAATATTTGGAATTTGAGAATTCTATTTATTATTTGCAATAAACTTAAGATGATCTTTTGGATCTTCAGTTCTTTTCACCAAGTTCTTTTACAGCAATAAATACTGAAACATATAATAAAAGTCGAATGGATCGGCTATAACTTCTTTCCATGTTAATCTTTATTTCTATAGCTTCTTGTTACCAAACTAATTCCATTGTGCTGGATGTCCATGGAAAGTGTATTTCAACTATGGTTTTGGTTCCGCGATCTCCGCTAATTTCTCCTTCCATGTCTCGCTTAATGGCGTGTAAGTGTACAAATTGCCTAGATTAGTGCCTAAATTAAAAGTGAAATTGAAATAAATTAAATATTTGCCCAGCCATACAAACACACACACACCAACCAACGTACAAGCCCCCAAAATCGAGAGCTTTCTGTGAGCCACTTAGATACATTTTTCGTTTTTTTTAGAGGCGTTGGGGAATTTTCTTGATGGAATTTATGAGCATTTCGGGGGTTCTTCGCCTTCTCTATTCTATTTGTTTTCGGCCTTGGGTGCAGGAGGAGACAAAATTAAGGACGTGGATGTGGTGTGCGGGAAGTGTTTATTATTTGCTGGGAAAATCAATTAGCGCAAATTTGAAAGCATTTTATGGAATATCTTTCCCTCGGTTTTTGCTTTTTGCCTGATTTTAACAGAGAAACAAATGCATAATTTTTGGAATTACTTATTTAATGTAGAGTGTGGCCGAGCCTTCGCTTGGATTACTGAGGATTTTTATGTATTTTACGAGTACATTGTTGTGACATTCAGTGGGATACATTTAGGTTGGGGATTACCCGAATTTTTTTGAAATATTTCATTTCTTTTTTGAGTCTTTCAACCAGTACGAAAAAATTTAATATTGCAGCAGACAAAGGCACAACTTTTCTTGAGGACACTGATTTTCCATTCTTGGCTCCCAGGTCTTTAATTTTTTGTGCGTTTCCCTCGAGAAAAGCGATCTAAACAGACCGAGAATGGACTGCTGAAAATGCTAATAAGTTCTCATTGCATTTTCCATCCATTTGTGATGTAATTGAGAAACTTTAAACTTAGTGCAAGATTTAACATCCTTTTCCTGCCGCTGATGATGGCTGCCGCAGGGATAAATGTTTATGTTATGACATGTTTTAAATTTTCAGGTGCATTAGTGCAAAGTGCTTTTCCCCCGCCGAAAAAGATGTGAGAGAATGGCGGTGAAAAATGTCTGCGAATTGTGTGCTGAGCGAGACGAAGAGCTAAAATGCTCTTAACACTTTCCATCTTTTTTCCCATCTCCTTCTCTCATTTTTACTCTTTTTTTTGCCTTTATGCGGTGGCTGTCTGCATGTGTGTGACTGTATAGCGCTTACCACCTGACACCCGACATTAAAAATTTGAGAGAGCTCTGAAATTTCGAAGATAGTTCGGAAAGGGTTTCTAGGTGAATGATTACTACGACACAAAAAATTCAGAGAACTAAATTCTAAATTAATTGTCAGTCTCTTAGAGTGCACTTTGTTCAATCTGAAATACCTTGAACTCAATGAACGTATAAGATTCTCAGTTTAGATATATGTATGAATCGTTTATTTCAATATTTTTCAGAGAACAATTTGAAGACGACGCTTGAATACCGCTTCTTTAACTCAAATTGCCAGCGACACTTTTGTCGCCCATTCCGTGGATCCTGGAGCTCCAGCTCTGTGTCTGTGTGCGCCAGTATGTAGTGGTTAAAATTTAGCACAACATTCTTCCAGATGCACCTGCTATAGTTTCAGCCAAGCCCAACTCTCTCCTCCCACTCCCTCTTGCTCTCCACCTGCCACGCATTAAGGCCCCTTTGCCATGGCGCAAAATGCAATTTATACATTTCCGTTAAGCAAGCGAAATTCCTACAATATTTTTTCGCCTTCTCTCCTCTTTGCCTCTCTGTTGTGCTCTGTCTCGACATGTTTTTGCTTTTAGCGGAACGCTATACGGAAACGATAACAATGTGGCCATGCTGTACCCCCATACACCACACACCTAGGCCCTCCATCACTCACCCTCTCCGGCCACGAACCTCTTTTAGTTTGACAGAAATAAGACCCCTCCGCTTTGAACTAATTAAAATGTTTTCTAAGGGCATCCGGAAGTTTCACAAAGCGACGAAGCACTCGGTACAATTGCAAATCGGATTGGGTAATTTATGGGCATAGGCCGCGCCGCGCCTTTTGGCAAACGCTTTTCCACTTCTTTTTTGCATCTGTGCACTGAGTAATCAAGGAAAAATATTTAATTTTCCAAGTCAATAAACACGCTGATTGCATTGCCCGACAATTGGCATCGACCTCGGCATCGTCATCGTCATCGGTGGAATGGGAGGCAATAAATCTGGGCATGTGTAAGAGATGCTTTGGTATTTATTTGTTAAAATCGTGGAAGGGGGCCTCGAGTACTTCCTAGTTATTCGTGGTCAACGGAATAAGACAAACTGTCAGCTTGCATGACCAGAAGAGGACGCTAAAGTCAAGGGAGTGGCACACAAAAATAATTGAATTCCCCAAATGCCAAAGTGGAATTTTAATTTGAACTCGACACTTCCTTCGTAGGTCGCCCTGAAGCCCCCAAAACTCCCTGAATTGTTGCCACTGATTGCTGATCAGTATGCAAAATGTGTGCGTGCTAAAATCAGCGCAAAAAAAGAGCCTCGAATGGGGGTGGTAGAAGTGGAAGGTCGGGGACTGGGCCAGAGCCAGAGCCAGACATTGTCACACGTACTTCCATCGCTCCCCTCGAATTGATGTCTTAGAAAATTAGCAAACGCCTTTTTGCAAAGTGCCGTCTCTGCTTTCGTGACTTGGCACGACTTCTCGACACCTTTTTTTGCTCTTTCCGCTCTTCAATTTCCGACTTCCCCGCGCCTGAGAGTATGCAATGCATTATTTTATTGCAATCCCCGAATGAATGGGTTACCATTTGTTTCACTGGCAAATCTCATTTAATTTCTGGAAATCAAAAACAGCTCAGAATCAATTTGAATCGGTTGTGCACCTGACGGTATGCTCTACCGTCATTTAGTATAATTTCTAAAGGGCTACAAGAAGTAATGCTTTGAAGATGCAAAATAATTTAAGGCTTACTTATACTCCCTTTATTGAAAATAATGGAAATCTTTGTTGTTAAGATATTCTATTGATAAAGAAAGTGTCCATTCTGATTAATCTATATATGATCCACGAAATATCCAGTCAAACCAAGGCACCAGCTACTAGTATCATAGTGTGTTCGCTAGTCGAGACGGTCAACAGCAGTGCATTCATTTTTATTTAATCCGTTTTGGTATTTATTTTTAATATTTTTCAAATTTTTTGTGCCACTGGCCGAGAACAAACTTTTCACTACATAAAATATACTTTTCGCCAGGATGTTGGGTCCACAGGATTTTTATCGCCCAACACAAAAGCGACCGCCATTTTGGTTTAAAGTAATGTTAACTCCGTCTCTGTCCCTATCTCTTTCTCTCTCTATCCGTCTGACTCTCTCTCTCTCTCTCTCTGTTTTTGACTATAGCATCTGTATCTGTCTCAGTATAGTGGCATTTATAAACGCATACATATGCATGAGATCATAAAGATTGTGACTGTATCCGTGGGTGTATGTGCATTTTGTGAGTGGAATGCATTTGTCATATATGTAAAAAAAAACTCAAAGAAAATCCCCCTCACGAACACACACACATCGGACTGCATAATGGCAAACATGTGTGCTTCTCCCTCACACTTCTTACTGTCTCTCTCTTTCTCTCGGGAAGTCTCGTCAGCGGTATAATGAATGCATCCGGCATGCATTGAAAACTTGACTCATATTTCATAGCCAAAAAAAAAGAATGGAGAGAGAGTTTCGGTGGCCGAACCTTCAAATACCCTTGCAGATCCATCGATCTAATGATAATTATTGATGTTTATACAGATATTTGCTTAAATATTTTCAGCACATATATAAGAAGTACGGAATATACCCGGATGATGAAGAGCTCCGATACTGGCAGATTCTCTGAATCCCTCTCTATTTCTCTGTCTATATCTTACAAAGAAGAAGATAGATCAATAGGAATGCTTAGGATGCTTAGGAGTATATAATATAATGGGATCAGAAATGATTTCTTCTCTGCTCTGCCGCAACATGGGGAAAGTCACGAATATCCTCTGAAGAGTATATAGAGGAGCATACAATTTACAATACAATTATACGGGTACATTGACCATCTTGTTGCTGTTTCATTGTAGTTTCTGCTGGCGTGTTGTTGTCAACTATTTTTTATGTTATTGCTGTTGTTGGTCTGTCTGCCAGTTTATATGAGATTTTAAGCCAGTTTTTCACATCTTTTTGATGATATTTCATAAGCCTTTATCCTCTCACCACCGCTCCTCATACAAATACTACCTCTACACATTCACATACACATAGTCGTATATAAAATTGTATTTTAAGGTAATTTTCCTTCACTTCTACGAGCATACATATGCTGCAAATGAAATGCAAATTTTGCACAATTTTTTCTGTTTTTCTTTTTTAATAAAACGCTTTTAAGTGCAGCTCAGCGTGGTGTGACGTGCCTAGGCCACTTAATAGTTGATACATATTATGGGATTACAAAACGAGAGCTGGCATATTAATTTTCAATTGTGTACGAGAGATCTGCTATCCAATTGCGGTGGATTTCACTTTGATGGGAGACATGCACACTGTTTGATTGCTTTTTTTTGATGTAATGGGTATTACCTGTAGGGAAGTCTTTGATAGGTGGTGTTTACGAATGCGATGGAATACATGTGTCGAAAATATTGTATTCCTTATATTCGTACGTTAATCATATAAAGGCTGCTCTAGAGACATTGAAAATCGGATTACTTTCCAAATGAAGAGACTTATGCCAGCTATATAGCGAAATAACATAATAAATCAAAGACTGCCAGGGACTTACAAATAAGGAGATAGATTATGTTTATTGATCCACGATTACCTATGTACTTTAGTCACTTTTAGTGCAGATTGAGTGATTTAATTTAGTCCTCTATAGAATGCAGACCCCTCTCGATTGTGTAATACTATCGAAGCGAAGACTTATAGAGAATATGTATGTACCCTGGAACTTATCCGTTTAATCAAATGATCTAAAAACGTCGGATATAGGCAGACTACGAAAAATAAAATTGGAATGCTTCTTCTTCAATGAATGAATTGTTATCCAATCAACTGAGCGATCACTTCAATTAATCCGCTCTTAAACTCGACTCGACCTTGACTAGTAGCTTGGCTCCAATCCTGGCTTTTCAAAGTTAATTTCACATTTGGCTTCATTCATGCCACTCTCCTTGCAATTAAGCCTGCTGCAAGGACTACGAAACCCTTTACCGATTTCAACCATATTAGCCACTGGCTTATAAAAGAATATTTTCTGCTGGTATACCTATCTCTCGCTCTCTTCTGCCCCTCTTATCTGTCCCTGTCTCTATTTCTGTCTGTGTCTCCGTCGCACTTTCTCACCCTGCTTAGGGCACCATTACATGGGAATTTCGACAAACTGACTGACATCAACCGCACTCCTCACACAATGGTTGGATGCTGACAAAAGGCACGTCACTCGCCTGCCTGCATTGCAGCCAAGTTGGAATGTCAAAACAGTAAACGGTAAATGTCTGCTAGACAAAGACGATTCAACACTCGCCCCACAGCCACCAACAGCCCACCAACAACCCACCTGTCTTGGCCCAAAAAAGGAAAAATTGCAAAGTGCAAGTTCATGTGATATGCAAAGTGAAGTGTGTGCGAAGGGAAGAAATACGGGAGAGAGAGAAAGAGAGAGATGGAGTGTGTGAATGAGTCTGTACCCGTATGGGAGATGCTTAACAGAAGCCCCCTGGTAGCAGCATCAGGCATGTAAAGCTCTTGCACACCACGGCGTTTGTGAGATGTGGGCTAAGAACGTGATGATGATGATAATGATAATGATGATAGAGAAGGTGCAGTCGAGAAGGCTAACTGACTTTTGCGCATTCGGGAAAATTGAAAACGCATATCGGCCAGGGCTGCTGCCAGCCATTGTGATTGAAGTTCCCGCAAAGAACAAACTTTTTCCAGGCAGCAGCAGCAGGAGCAGCCCATATTGAAGGATATAGCCAATTTTTGCTTTTGTCTTGCCAGAATCAAGTGGTAGGAGCGAAGAGAGAGCCGAGAGGATAGGAGAGGGCGCCAACACAACATGTTGCATGTTTTTTGGGGTAAGGCCGAAGTTAGATGGAAAAGTTTGCTTTTCGGGAGGAGAGGATGAGCTGGGCTTTGTATGAGTATTAGATGGACCCCACATGCAAGGCATTGCATTGCTTATTGTTCGGCTCTCAAAAGGATGGAATGGTCAGGGAGAGCACTTTCTCTGGCCCCGCATACGTATCTGCATTGTTTGTGTTTAGCATAAATTAGAAAGTATCGATCGCATTGTGTGGTGAAATTGAAAAGGCAACTTTTTCGCCCCGAAACTCTTCCAATTCCAATTCGTATTCGTATTCGCATTCGCATTGCCATTCCGAAGCCCAGGCCCAAAGTTTCAAATCAATATCAACAAGAATGCTTTTCGGCTAAGCTGCTAACCGACAGAAATTGTAATTTCGATGAGTACTCGGGGATTGCAGAACAAATTACTATGTAGCACACAGACAGAGGAGCAGAGGAGCAGAAGAGAAGACCAAAATAAATAAAAGTTCTGCCAGCCAGCCCACGCATTCGGTAATTGCAAGAAAATCTCATTTAATCCCAACAAATGCGACTTTATCACGCAAAAAATTATGAAATATTCTCTGTCTCTAGGCAGCAATTGCTTTCGTTGTTTATACGAGTGTATATCTATATTTATACATAAATATCCACCCCCACCCATCCCGTCAAGTTGCCTTTTCGCTTTGCTTGTTTGCACATTGTCCCGCTCGCGCCTTTTGGCCAGGGCCAAAACAAAGGCAAAAAGCAGACAGAACCACTCGAAGGAATGGGAAAGCAAAAATGGCAGTCTGAAGCATTGGATGGATATTTAGTATCGTAGTTTCTTTTGCAACATCATCATTTTGGTTTCGTTTTCGGGTGGATAGTGGGCTAGAGCAGGGCTCTCTGTCTCTGTGTCTGTCTCTGTCTCTGGATTGGAGTGGAGTGGAAGGAAATCGCAATGATTCGAGACTGTTGAGTGCTAAGGCGAGGGTGTGCCAATCAGTTGCTAGGAAATTAAATATATAATCCTTCTGCTCGTATCAATTTTGTAGCTCGAGCTGTTCGGTGGCCGATCAATCATTGCCCATTAATCGGATGCTCCAAAGCTGCTTAGTGCGTAAATATATTTAGGTTTGAATCTATGGTATTGATAGATTAGGGTTGTAAAATTTGTATCGGATTTTTAAAAAATTTAAAATTTTTAAAAAATGTTTTCGTATTTATATTCCTCCCGTATTCACTGAGCAACCCTCGCATTATTCAACGACTTTCTTGGCATCAACACCCACTGCAGGCGCCCATTGCCCCACCGTACCTCCCCCTGGAGACCACCACCCCCCCTGGTCATCGTTTCATGCAGATGAATGAGCGCATTTATGAAAAATGTTGTTGTCATCAATGCTCTGCTGCCATTATTGCTGATGTCTCCCCCGCATCCGCATCCGCATCCCGCTCCACTCCGTTGATGAGAAATAATGTTTGCGGAAAAATAAGATTTGTTTATTTTACGAACGATTGATTTTCCCTTCCGCCCATGTCCCTGTCCCTTGTCCCTTGTCCCTGCCACCAGTATTCCTTGCCACCCGTTCCTGCCACTTGTCCGCGCTTCATTTTGCGCGGCTTAAAAATTAATTATCGCCAAGTCCCGGAATCATCTAAGAGTGGGGAGTTGGCCCAGGGGCTGTCATTCGTCGTCGGCCGTCAGTGTCATTTATATTTTGAGGCTTTGGCCAAGTTTTGATAGTATTTCATCAACGTTTTTGTCCGCCCATTACACCCATGGACTTTGTGCCATCTGAATTAGCCGAGATTTAAAATTCCCCATGCCCCACGCCCCATGCCCCATGCCCCATGCGCAATGCCCAATGACCCATTGTTTGGCCCATTCCCGATTGGGATATAATTCACTTACCAGGCACCAGCACGAGAAGTCCGATCACGGCCAGCCAGCAGATGCAGCCACGCCCAGTTTGTTGTCGGTGCGACGGCATAGTGGCCGTCCGCTTCCCACTGGCTGCTGCTCTCCTTGCGGACATTTGCATGTGGCGTGGAGGAGGAGTTGCCCCTTGGCCTGTCGTTGGACAGTTTTTATGCAGCTTCGACAGCATTGAAATATATATTTTTCGTATCTTTGCTCCTCTTTTATAGCCAGTCTGCAGTCTGTGTGGCTATTCTGCCGCTCCTTTCGAGGTTTTCGGCCACTTCCGTTCGGGCCTTATAAATATATATTGGCCAATAAATGTCAATTGTATTTGGTTTCTATCTGGTTCCTTCAGTGACGTCCAGTCTGGCTACTCAGAGTCCTGGAGTGGAGCTGTAATTATAAGAACATTTGAATTGTGGCATAACAATCTATGGTTTGACAGGAAATTCGATTTTTGGGTGGGTTTTTAATGGAACACTGAATGGTTGGAGAGGAATTCGTGTGCTCTAAGAGTATGTATCTTTACATAATGACACACACTGCTTGTACTAGTCCTTAAAAATATTTAATACAACTATTGTCATTATGTAAATATAATTTTATTAATATTGATTTTAGGTTTACTTTTCTATCATGGATATTTTCAATAACTATGTTTTATATTGAATAACAAAATACCCGCACCAACTTTCGTTGGTTTCTGATGGCACATCAAATAATAAAGCGAACATCATTTGAATATTTTATTGAGGGTCGCCTCCCCCTCCCCATAGCGATGCGCTTCATTCCGCACCGATTCCGCTTCCACTCACTGACGCCCATAGCAAATACAGTGATTAATGCAATTAACAGCTGCACTTTAATTAAAAACTGAATTCAAACACAGATATAAATACACCCACACACACACACAAGCGAGTATGTACCATAAATCGATTTCATTTCAACACTAATCCGCGTGTGTGTTGCACTGCACAGATGAAAAAATAATAGTATTAACTGCCAAGAAAGACGCGAAATGAACAGAGAAAATAAGTGAATGGATAGAGGAATAATCGTAAAGAGGCAAGTCGACCAGAGTCCATTGGGGTGGCGGTGGAGGGGTGGTGGAATCTTCTTAGTTCCACTCCGATAGAACTACGCATTTCACTCATCCCCATCCCCATCCCCTTCCCCATTACCATCCCTCCAACTCGTACGAGTGATCCACTAGCCCACCCTCCCGCCACCCTACCCACTGCTTCTGCTTAAACGACCATTTCCTAATTGTCTTTCCGTTACGCCCAAAAAAGAGGGTGAACAAAAAAAGAGTCTTCAATCCACAGTTTAATTATTTTTCATTTAAATAAAATGCACACACCCACAGACATTTACATAGATACACTCACACATGGCACTACAGCCATTCCCCTTTCTCCCTGTTTGTTTTTGTCGTTAAAACTTCTTTCTTTCTTTCTTCTTTCTTCTTTTGGTTTTGTTTTCCTTTTCTTCTCTTTGGTGGGCTCTTTACTTTTGGCCATGCTCGTATTCTCTTTGCTCTTGGTTCTCATTTCGTTTTGCCACTTTGCCACTCATTTGAAACAAAAGTGACACACACACATGGATACTCGTACACCACCATACACATGAGTGAAAACACTCACACATATGTGTGCGAAATCCTCTTTGTTGTTGTTCCTCCTCACAGATTTTTTTTATATATTTAAATAAGGCCTGGTTGTAATTTGTTCCTTTTTTTTGGCTTTTTTCTTTGTATACCCAGCGATTTTTTGGTAAAAGGGTGTATTCTGATTTTATAAATTTAAAGTCTTGCGATAATTAAAGCTACTATATACATATGGATCTCCTGGAACTCTCTTCAACATCAAATAAGACAAATAAGATATAGCTGGAAAAAATAATTACATTATTTATAACATCTTAATTTGTGAACCTACAATGCAGCATCAGTAGAGGGTATCTGCTGGTCGAAGCTTCGATGGAAACATTTTTATTTGATTTTTTTGTTAGGAAGTTGTCGCTTTCCAAATAAGTTTGCCAAGTTTGGCATTAAAACGGCTACCAATGCCAAACAGTGAAAGAGATGCCTACATGGAGCCAGAGAGAGAGAGGAAGCGAAGTACGGCGGAGGCAGAGAAGGAAGCTGGAAGTAGAATTGCCCTCTCTCTTACTCTCCATTTAAGGTAATGAGCACATACAAAATGCAATTAAAATCCTGTTGCCAAAAATGCAATTTTGCGTATCTTTTTTTATTTTTCCTTCTCTATATACATACATACAAACACACTCAAACGACCATATAATACATGTACATATGTACATTTAAATATATCTGTATATATGTATATATGTATTTACTTGGACTTTTGGGGCACAGCATGCAAAGCATTAATGCATTTTATGGGCCACTGCCGACAGCGACAGCGACAGCGAATGCTTTTAACGATGCTCTGGCAAAACTATAAAAAAGGAACGAAAAAGAAACTTGGAAATGTCTTATACCCAAATTATCTAACAGACGAATCCAGGGGCAAACGTCTCTAAGGGAAGGGAGGTTGTGGGTATGTAAGTACCAATATTGTTTAATTTACCTGAGGCATTGCGACACTATAGTACCCTGTGCTCAGTATCAACAAAGGGTTTAAATTTCATCTTGAAATCATTCACTAAAAGGGACATTTAGTTAGCATTAAAAGCATTCAAAGAGACAAATGATAGTTGGACTGCAACTGTTTATTTATTTGATTTTCTCCTACTCAGAGATCGCAATTAACATTAAGCTACGTAAGCAATTTTCGTTATTAATTTCCTATGGAGATTACTCTAAAAGTTACTTCCTTCTAACTTCATACTTTAGTGACAAAATAATACAAGAAATGTTTATAAGCAATTGACAAAATAGGAGAAAGAACAATCTCAAGCTAGACAGATTTATCAATTGCTGAAGGAAGACATTGTGTCCAGCCTGCGGTAATCTCTGAAAAGAAATGTGAAATGTGCTACATTTGTTATATGAAGCGATTTTATTATGCCATACGTAATGTATTGTAAAGTGGAGAAAAAGTTCTTCTCTCCCTATCCTAGCAGGAGATACATTTGTATCTTTAAAGCCCTGCATCATTGGCTTTGCCAGTTACCATCTCGTCCCTGATTTCCATTCTATTTCTATTTCGGTTCTATTTTTCTTTTCTATTACTCTACTCTACTGGATACGGCTCACTTATTTCATTTTCCCCATACCTTGTGGCTTCTCAATTGTTTGCATATTTTATTTAAACTTCGGTGCGGTCCCAGTGCCTGTGCCTGGTAATGGAGTTGTAAACGAGACCTCGTATGACATGCATTTTTGTGCCGTTTTGCTTGCCTCGTTTTGTGGGTCAAGAGGGAAATCTTGTGGGGTATATATGTATGCATGGGGCATATATAGTACTTTAGGAGTATACATATACGAAAATATATGTATATATAACATATATGTAAATGTGTGTCTGAATGCAACCACCAACTGCAATTACGACCGGATCAAAGAGTTCCCCTCGGATTACGAATGCAGTAATGAGCAGGAAGCCAAGGATGTTGACTTTCGGTCACCAAAGTGATTTACTGTGATTTATCTTGCGGTGACTTTGATACCGGTAAGCTTACAGTGATCTTTAACGTTTAAAAGGGCAAACCCTCTATTGAGATATTTAAATGCCCCAATAATCGCTTTGCCTCTCTGCCAAAGAAGAGAAGCATATATCATTGTAGTCTATTCCTTGCTTAGAAATAGTACTGTACTCTGGGAAAGTCAACCCAGCTTCCCAGTAATTTCCCGGGACTGTGACTGCTTTGATTATTTCCTTATTACCAAGTGTGCCTTATAATCCGAGTGACTTTGTTTCCTGATTCTGTACAAATTGACTCTCTATGCGAGGTCTCATTACCATTGATCAATCAGACCATTGCCGTTCATTGTTCACTTCTACCCGTAAGCCCACCTCTCTGGGACTCCCAGCATTCCTGGCATTTACCTGAAATAGAAATTTTCCAGGCAAGCAGCAGCAGCAGCAACATTGAAAACAGTTTTCAGTGTTCTCATGTCATCGTTGTCGTGCAGCTGCCAACCTTTCTTAGACCGCAAAAACTCATTACAGGCTCCACTCGTCTCCTCTCCTCTCCCTTCTTGGGTCTGTACCCCTCTCTCTCACTCTCTCTCACCATCTCTGAGACTTTCTTTTCGTGCGCTGTCTCACTCGTTCGGTGCGTTTTTGCTATTTCGCAATTAAAACTTTCATTAAAGTAATTAAAATTGCAACAAAATAAACAAAAATACAATCAAAATCTGCAAGGTCTGGCCCACCGGTGAAGGGCAGCTGGGTTTCGGAGGTTGAGGGTCGGGAAGACTGGGTGGAAAACTGTGTGGGCAACTGCGTGGGATTTGACAGACATACAAAAATGCAGTTAAAATTGTACGAAAAAGGGGAACGGTGCCAAAAACAAAGACAAAAGTGTGACAAATATAAACGGGAGTATAAATAAAATGGCGTAATGTTAAATGCAATTCGGATAGGTCGGGTTGGGGTGGGCAGGGGAGGGGACCGGAGAGCAAGGGGGATAATAAAATGTGGTAATTGTAAATAAGTGGAAAATGAGTGCCACACAGTTTGATTGAGAGGGATAGAGGTACAGTGAGAGAGGGGCGGGCGGGTCTATTGCATTTGGCGGGATAACATTTTAAATTCAAATTAAACGACTGGCAAAGCCACAAAAGGATTGACATGAAGTTAGTGCCACCCGGCCGGAAAAACAGCAGCAACAACAGGCACCACTTGACTGAAGGCAACCACAGCTCTGCTCTCTCGTTGGCATCTGGCAGATGTCGTTGTTGCCCCAAATGTTGTTGCAGCTGCAGTTTCCCCTCCATTGTTCTGTTTGAGCTTGACATTTGCATAGAAAATACCCCAGGGAAACCCCGAACTTAGAGCAACAAGCAAACAGAAAAAACTCCCATTAATTTTGTAATTTTCAATTAAATTGTAAATAATTAGTAAATTTGTTTTACAACTCAAAAAACTAGCTCTGTTTACTTGTTATATTCCTTTATTATTTTGATATCTTTTCTCTGAGGGGACTTCTCTCAAATAGGGTTTTCCCTATGGTTGCGTACTGAAATTGAAAATCAAATTATTGCACATGAAATGATGTGTTGTTTAATGCTTATAACATCGAATTGACGGCGCGTGTGAAAGCTGCAAATAATACTGGAATAGATGATGTAATATAAATACTGAAAGGGTGTAAGGGGTGCTGTCCTTATTGTGTGCTGGGCAATCATAAGAAGCACTGAGATAGTGGTGCCGATAAATAATAAATACATTTTTTTTCTGCGACATTTGCATGGGACCTGGGACATGTTACCCAATGGCATTATTTTAATGTTGATCAGAACTTGACCAGCTGCAATCAATAGCAATAGCCGCTCATTTTATCTTTTGGAGTGGCTGTTAGGATCAGAACTGATTTGATTGTAAAAACATCGTCTTGAATAGCTATTTAACGGTTATGGAAGGGGGTATATGTGGTTATCCTTTAGCAGATGATTGTAATCGGTTGCACATGGGTATTAAAATTCAAATTAGCGATAGTTCATCCAAAACAAAGTTCAAGTATTGGGGATGCTTAATCCATATTTTAATATGCACTTGGATATTTTTAAATTTACGAAATTACCTATAAATACAGGTATGAAAATATGTACATCCGCTTGAAATGAATATTTCCATGAGTATATTAAAAAGGTCTCGCATAGTAAAAATCTCCTACATTTTTGAATGTTGTTATGGCAGGGCCCTGGTTACGTTTAAATCTTTGTTGGAAGCCACAACCATAGCTTGAACTTGAACTTTAATAATATTACATCTTCTGTTTGGCAACGTTGATGAATAGTTTAGTGTTGGATGAAATGTAATCTGTGTAGTATTTTTTGTGGGGTATTTATTGACTAT
Organism: Drosophila lowei; assembly: GCA_008121275.1. Classification (NCBI taxonomy): domain Eukaryota; kingdom Metazoa; phylum Arthropoda; class Insecta; order Diptera; family Drosophilidae; genus Drosophila; species Drosophila lowei. The sequence continues at coordinate 4,454,454 of CM017779.1, forward strand.
TTTCTTGCGCAGCTATAGTAATCTGTATCTTCAATCTGCTTAAACATTTAGAACGATGCTCAAGGACCTAATGGAGTTAATTTTGACTCAACTATTCTTATTTTAAATTTATACCTTCAGCTATTGTTCCCCCTTGAGCCAATCAACCGGATCAATAATACCACTTGGGGATATGTTAGTACCTCTTTCCTCATGACCTCGGGCGCATGTTGTTCGTTCTGTTGAGTTATTCATGCCCAACGTAATTTGGATTCATATTTGCATGGAAGCAACAAACGCGAACAATAAATACGAGAAATATGATGCCCCAGCCAGCACATGTGCCGTGTCTTTGAGACGGAAATAAAAGATTTTACAAAACATTGCGCAGTCAATGCCCCAACTAGACCGAACCAAAAATGGAGTCTCTCCTTTGGCTGGCAAACAACTTAGCCCCGCCGAGAACCCCCCAGAATCGTTTAAAGGCAACTTGACACCCCTGCAAATAAAATCTAAACTTCTTAAAGCAAGCCTCCCCAAAGAAAGTGGTTCTGGGGCTGGGGTTGGCCCAGGGCCTGGGTCTGGGTCTGGGTCTGGGCTTGGGTCCGGGTCTGCGGCGGATGAAGCTAAAAACGAATACGAAAAGCAGTAAAAAAATGATAAACGCTTCAACTGATGACACATTCAGTTTCACACACGAACGACTTTCAATTTACATTTGATGTTTTATGTTTCGCAGCATTTACCAAACCGAAGACGAACAAAATGAATGAAGGAATGAATGAGCCAAGGAGGCAACAAGGAGGAAAAGAATCACTCATACGCACCCACGCACATGGGGACTGGCGCTGGCGCTGGCGCCGCCCGACGTTTGACGCCGCCTGGCAGAACGCACAGAAGAAAAAAATAGCACGAGCACGAGCAGAAATCCAGAAAACCCAACCGAGAAGAACTTACCAAAAAGCAGTGGCTCTAAGGAGCAGTGGTAGAAGCTCCATCCAGCAGACGACGCCAGTGCCAAGTAGTCGACAAGGAGGGAAAAACGAAGGAGAAGAATGGGCCAGGACCAAGAAAACTTGTGTGTACGAAGGTATGGGGAACGTTGTGCAAATAAACGAAAAATATTTTGTACTTCAAATAGAAAACGAAGACTGCAAAAAATAACTTGAATGGTATAGGCGATATCTCGACTACGTGACACCCTACACTCTCATTTTCAGAAAGCAAAAAACTGCATGGATTCAATTTGTTTTAATTTCCTTCTTTCAATATTTTGTATATTCTGAAAAATATTCTGAAATTTGTAATGCTGCGCCATCAGTTTGCAGTTTGTGGTCTAAGACGGATTTCCTTGTACTGAAATGTAAAATGCAATGGGCCTTATGAGTTCAACTAAACCAACGAAAAGATAAAGGAAGAGCTTTTATTCTCTGAAAATGGAAAGCAAAAAACCACCTACTCAAATGATCTATGACTACAGGGTAGTCAAATTGGCAGAGAAGAAGCCGCATCAAAAGGAGTAATCCATGGAGGGGACGGAGCTTTGGTATTAGGAGAAGGGTGGACATTTTTGCAACACGCATAATTTTTACCCAGAGCCAAAACTCGAGTTCCTCTACAGAATGTGCACTGGGTGTCTGTGCGTGGGAGTATCTGAGAGTATCTGGGAGATTGAGTGGCTAAGAAAGAGAGAGAGGAGAGTGTTTGTGTGCGATTTGAGAAGCTGCTAAATCCGGCATTACTTTAACCATTTCAATAATTCGGTTGAGCCATGTCAACTAAGGTTATATATGGGTTGTTGTTGAACAATTTTCTCGTAAGTATACAAAAAGGATGACTTTGTATATTTGTGCTTGAATGCGAAATATAGAAGAAGAAAAGGAAAAAGAAGACACTGCATTCTATTTAATCATTCATTATAATGAATGAGTATTATCTAAGAAATATATAAATCAACTCAAGTCACGGGGTTCTGTGGTTCAATTCATCTACTGAAATTTATGAATTTTGTTTGTATATTTACTAAATATGTTAATAGACTATTAACTATTTTTCACATTTCCAGCAAGATAACGAAAATGTGTTTGTGAGCAAGTCGAGGTTGCGGAAATCTAAATCAGAAGAGGCACGGGATGGACGAAATCAACAACGACAATTCGAAAGCATACAAAGAAAATGGTTGACAAAGCCAAAAAGTACACCGAGCACTTAAATCTGCTTCGTTTCTTCGTCACGCATTCGATTACGAACCAAATATTAAATATTCCGCTCATCCGAAAATGCTGGTTGATGCTATGGCCAAAGAAAGTCCACATTGTCATGCGCTCAAAAGCAGACATAAGTCAGTTCCACTACTTGAAATTGAGAAACCACCAGATCCATCAGCACCATGCTCTTCGGCATGGATCCAAGCTCAAACCTCTTTCTGAAACCCATTCGCACATTCAATTCATGAGTCCAAATCGCATCGTTCGGAGCAACATAAATAGTTCACAATAATACGTAATTTCTTGTATAATTTTGTGATTAGGGGATGTGTGCTGGTTGTGGGCACCCCCACGTACATTTTTTAGGATAGGATTCTACTTCTCTCGAAGAAAGTATGCTTTTATTGTATGCCATCTTGACAAAAAGGTTTCCAAAATAAAATCCAAAATCAAATACACAACATTTTAACTCTAAACAAACACTACACTTCTCTCAAATCAGGGATTTTCCAGCGACCAGCGCCTATCAACCTTCATCTTAGACGCCCGCAGATACCTCCAGTAAGCTCTAACCTTGTTAGTTATTGTCAAATTTTTGTATTTTGCTTTTGTTTAGCACCCATTGTTCGCCATGACAGCGCTCCATACTGCACCAATAAGTTGGGGTGGAGACCGACGTATTTTGTTTTGAATTCCCTCAAAAAGTTGAGGAATCCGTTATTAGTGGTGCGGGCGTATTTTTGTTTTCGATATATACGAAGAGACTTTCTTGCTGTCTTTTTGGAGGTCCTCTTAGCTGTACCCATAATGGAAAACTAATAAATTAGAAAAAAACATTTTACCGACGATTTTTGTATGATTTTGTGCCACCATAAAACAAGGTAAGTGGCTCGAGAAAAGGACCTTGACCAAAACATTTTGAAGTGCTTATGGTCAAAGCATCAACGAGCTTAGAGAATTGGCTTATCAATTCGCGAAGGAACTTGCGGTTGACTACCCAGAAAATTGGGATAACGATCAGATGGCGGGTCGTCATTTTTAAACGAATTTCCTGCGCCGGCACTCCGAAAAAGCGAGGACGGAAGGTCACACTAGCCAAATCAAGGAAACCAACAACCAACGCACCAAAGAAACTCCATCGAAACCAGCGTCTAAGCGCCGTGGTGATTTTCTTTCATATTTTTTCATTTTATAAATTATTGATAACATTTTTATATTTGAAGTAATTAATTTATTTCCTTCACTGACAGTTACCGAAGACCTCTGTATTTTAACTCGTACAAATATGATCATATAATATGCACTTGGTAAATTTCCCTTGGATTAAAATTGTAAAAGAAACTTTTCTAGAACACCTAATATCAACAACTGACAATTTGCATCCACAGTGACGTCTCTTCTTTGTCCCCTAGGCAGAATTTTTGCAAAAAGTTTCCGCAAGCTATAATAAGCATCACTCGAAGACATTTCATACATATTGACATCTTCATCGTGTAAACTTTTCAATGGTCACTTGTGAGCATTTTCCCAAAAACCGATGCTTGACAAGTTTCCTCGTTTGAGATCGGCCACAAAGCCACTTCAAAATGAGGCCCACACAATGGGTGCCTCGCCTCGCCCACGGGCCAGGACCCACACTCAGCATGTGGTCAACAAAAAAGAAGGAACGGCCGAAACAAAAGGCCACAAAAAGCAGTTGGACAAAAATTGCCCATAACGAGCTCTTGACCGAGCGAGAGAACAAATGTGAGATGCCAAAGTTCAGAGAAATTTGCCACATCTTTTGTATACCGTATACATTTTCAATACGAGACGAGTATGTGTACGTATGTGTAGTACGTATCTGTAATATATAAGTTTAAAGTGCTTGAAGAAACGGAAAAAATGCACTTAAAGACCCAACATTTGTCTCAATGAAGGCCGTGTCACATAAGTTACGTTACGTTCCTTTTTCTTTTTCACCTAATTTATACAGTTTACTGTGCGACCTCCGTGGCTGTCCGTGGTCTCTGCGGTGCCCCAGTCGTGTCCTGGTCTGCCACTTGAAGCCATATAATTGCGCTTATCTCTTGGCGCACACTCAAGAGGCCTCGGCTCAATATGTTTTTGGAGTGAAATGAAGTGCCCATCGTGTCCACTTGTAAAAAGGCCAGGGCAAGAGAGCCAGGTTCGGATGGACTGAGGGGGTCGGAGAGGGAGAGGGAGAGGTGGAAGCGAACTCCGACCAGAGGAATGGAATCCCAGCAGCAATTTTTGTATTTGATTTAAAAGGAAATACCTTTTTTAGTTGAAGCCTCTCCACTTGCTTGTTTGCTTTGCTGTTTTTCTTTTTGCCTTCCGCTTTCTTTTTTTGTTTTGCGGTGACATTTTTATGTGCTGTGTGTGAGTGAGGAGGAGGGGTGTGGGGGAAAACTTTTTGGCATGCCACCAATGAGATTATCTTAAGTGGGGTGCTGTTTCTTATAGAGACAGGGGAGGGCGTACTCAATTGCAGTCTTCAAGTTTCGGTCCTTTTTTTTTCGTTTATAAATGAGTTTTGCAATAGTTTTTAGCATGCCGGGGGTCTCCGGTTTTTGTCTTTATAGATAGGATAGGGTTGTTTAGTCAAGTTGATTGGCTAAATCGATGTGTAGTGCTTTTTAAAGAAGTAGTATGAATAAATAATGTGGTGCAGACCGGGGCAAACATTTAAAGATTTATTGTCAATAAACACGAAATACTCGTAACATTCGATTACATTTAGGATAATGGAAATATTTTATTAAAATTATACAAAGAAAATTAAGTAGATGAGACATTATAACTTCGTAAAGCTGAGTTTATAATAACAATAAGAGATTATAAATATCTTTCGCTGAACACCCAGAACATCATTTGAACCGAAAAGAGTTCTCTTAATCCAGGTTTGAATTTCATCAATTTGTCCCTTTTAATTGTTATTAATTTATGCAACATAATTCAGGTTTCAATTAATTACCGCACCCAGATTTCTATCTGTGTTATTCCTCAAATTTCTCCAATTAATTATCTAGACAAATGAGAATTTACCAAAAATTATCCTCTCTTGCCAGAACGAAGGCTGGCTCCATTGTGCCAAGGCCTTAATTTATATGAACATTTTTCGTTTGCTAAAGATGAATCTTCCACCTCTTTCACTTGTGTATGTTCGCCTCTGCTTTTTCTAGGTCTCCACACCTCCTGCTATCGCCTTGAATGCATCTTTTGAAAGCCTCAAGTGTGAACACACATTATAATAAACGCCTCAATTGTTGTGCAGCCATCTGTGTAATTTATGTTTAGCTAATGTTCAGGGATCGATGAGCTTGTCAGCTTTTGTGAATCACAGCACCCACACAGACACGCAGAGGTCCTATATCCTGTCCCGCACTCACACACACACACACATCGACATGTACCTCCCTCCAAACGAAACCGAAGGAAGCTGGAAAATGACGTTAAGGTTGCTTCGTTGAGTCTAATAGACTTTCATGTCTGCCTCGACTCGACATCGACTTTTCCCCAGTTTAGAGCAGGTCCTGCGAAAATCCTTTGGCCTCCAGTTCACCCTTCCTCACCCATTTTACTGGTGTCTCCGCAGTACTTATTTTTCCCTCTTTTTAGACATGTTTCAATGATTTCTTATTTTTGCCAGAGGGGCGAAACTGTTGCGCTGCTGTTTTGTCGTTAGAAAAATTCAATTTTTTTGTATTTGCCGGTCGCTTCGATGTTAAATCATTGATGTGTGAAATTCGTACTCCGCCATGAGCTGAGCACCAGCAACCACAACAAAAACAACAACAACAGCGGCAGTAACTTGACTTTGATCGATATTTAAGGCAGCTCCCACTTTTCCGGATCCCCTTTTTGTTTTAAAATTTAAAATTTTTGCCATCAAGTGTGCCTTCGGATGGAATCCCACAAACGTCTATAAGTTGTGTGTAGAAAATTCTCATTTCAGTTTAGTCTCTCGTGCCGTACACATCTCCTAAATTTTCGTGTAAAAAACAAAAGCAAGCCAAATTCTTCGCTCCCAAAACTTTGGAATCTTTTCGAAAGATCTCTAGCAAACGGCAAAGTGTAAGTTTGTCATTTCTGAAAATTATTCGGGATTCAGTGAATCTTTTTTTTCAGTTTCCTCCGTTCCTGAAAGATGTGTAATACTGCCTGTGGTTCGGTTTCGTACGCCCTGGCCTACGGTCCAGTGGGTCCCGCCCTGCCCGCAATGAAATACACCAACTGCTGCTGTGGCCCCTGCCCTCCCTGCGGACCCTGGACCTGCCCGCCCAACCGCTGCTGTAGCTGCTGTGAATGGGGATGCTTTGGGCCCTACTACTGAGCCTCTAAGCGGAGCGCAGTAGAAGGAGTCTCGTCTCAGATCAAGCTGTTGCCGAAACACCTCGCACAATTAGAGGAGCGAAGTTTTTGTTGCTTTTACAACCGTTTTCTATACAATAAACAATGTATTGAAAATCTCAATTTCTTTCTCAGTTGGATCTGCAGCTGTATCTGTGTCGATATTAAGCATCTGACATAAGATATCGTCAGTCTGCAGGAACAGTCCTGACGATTCTATAAAGCTTTCCAAGTCTTCAAAGAAAGCCCCACGAAGGATATGGAGCCAACCGAGAAGAAGGAATCTTAGCTCCTTAGACCTCCATGGCTCCCATGGCCATGCGCCTGATCGGACTGGATAACTTTTCCCAAAAAAAAAAAAAACACATCAAAGTGTACTTCGAAATTTATTTCATAATGCTTAGGCTATGGATACGTAAATTTATTTTTTCTCGAGTCCTTCACTTGCACTCGGATATTTGAGGTTCCTTCTGCGGTCCTCCCTGCTCTGGGGGACAGGGAGGAGCTACGTTGTGTGGCACATAGCAGTTGTTGGAGTTTTGGCGACTGCTGTCACGCACCCAACACTTGTCGAAGGGTCCGCAAGGTGTGGGCACCAGGTCTCTGCCGGTAAAACGCACTGTGGACAGAGGCGGATTGTTGCAAGCTAAATCGTACGAGGCACAGGCCCAGCCCCCACACATCTTGGCTATGGAACTAAGGGAATGAGGAATATAATTTTGCAGGAAAACTTTGTGAAAACTTACCAAGTAAAGGACGCTAGATGTTATTATAACAACGACTGGATTGAGACTGAGACTCAATCGTTGTCATCGTTTTTTAGAATCGGTTTATAGAATGCATATCCAAGGCCTATTGGATGATGTAGAAATTAGGACAGGATTGACCAACAGGGGAACAACATAGCCTCAGCATTTCTCTGATAATTGCTTACCATTCGATACTGCGAAAACTCTACCAGCAGCATCCGCCTCCACAGCACCCGCCGCCACAACATCCGCCTCCGCAACAGGCCGAGCAGCTGTCGCAGGCTCCGCAAGGCGTCGGGGTTAGGCACCGTCCCGTAAAGCGCAGTGTCGACAACGGACCATTGCAGCAGGCAAGTCCGTAGGAAGAACAGGCCCAGCCACCACACATCTTGGAGCTTTACTGTATGCTTTTTTACTGTTTTTTTTTTTTGCGTTACCGCCGGGAGATAGCTCAAAATCGAGAGCTGAGGTCTAACTAGGTCTGAGGTAGGAAACGAACTGAAATGGGAAGTCAAAGCGTCCAGGCTCTCACTTTGACAGCTGTGGACAGTCTGGTCGACGCCGCCCTTCTGGGGTCGGAAAACGTTTCGTAAGTCTGGCCAAAAGAGGAACGAAGTGGCTGTGGGATTAGTGGGACAGTCGAGTAAAATCTCAGATCTCGAACTGAAATTAGAGTGCGATATACAGTGGAGCAAATCGAGGTGTATCTCCACCATCTAAAATACACTATTCTTCGATAAATTAATCAATTTTCATTTCTTCATTTAACCTTTGGCTCTCCCGTGCCTGAATTACTCCATGAAATTCAAATCCCTCGAATGTTACCCACTGTTTGGCGTGCAAATATCTCTCACACACATAACGAACCGTGAACAACGTTTTTTTTTTTTACGTACTCCTATCTGCCACACACTCAGCTCTAGTCCCTGTCCAGGCAGCTCCAGCTCCAGCCCCAGTCCCATCCCCAGACAATCAATTACATTAGCCACAGTGACCGAATACCACTGGGCTGGGACGATAGGGGGACTAGAGTACCCGGCCACACCATGCCACGCATCGTTTGCTGCAAATAAACGTACGTACGACTGAGGTACGGCGGAAGCGTGTGGCTTTGGTTAAGATATTCATATCCTGCATAAGCCAAAAATGGGACCACAGGGTAAATAGAATTTTAAATGAAATTTAATTGTTACGCTGGCTGGCAATGTTGATTCTACATTTTGATGTGAATTTCGGGTTCCTCTCGAGTGTGCTTTGCTTTTTTTCTCACTTTCATTTGCCACAACACCTTATTGGGAAACTATTGATAAATTCTGGAAGGGATTTTGCAAAAACGAAGCGAAAAAAAGGTGCTTTATCTGCCACATTGGGGCATTGAGACCGGACCGAAATCCTACCAATTAGCCCGGCATATTTAGCACATTTTTTGCGCCAAGTCTTTTGCAAACGAGCAAGCAACAGGTTGCAGGTGGTCCTTCTATCAGTCACGGAAAAACTCAACATTTGCGATGAGCTGTCGGCCCCCTAAATGCCGAACGCCGTGCAAACCCTGCTGTAGCGGACCCTGTGGACCCTGCGGAGGCTGCGGACCCTGCGGAGGCTGCGGACCCTGTGGACCCTGCGGATCCTGCGGACCCTGCGGAGGCTGCGGACCCTGTGGACCCTGCGGATCCTGTGGACCCTGCGGACCCTGCGGAGGCTGCTGTTGCCAACAGCCGTGTGCCGTGATCTCATACGCGCTGACCAGTGGTCCCGTCGGACCCGTCCTGCCGTGCATGAAGTGCATCAACTGCAACGGCAGCTGCACCTGCAACTGTGCCCCGCCCTTCTACTTCGTGCCCAACAGGTGCGGCTGCTGCTTCGAGTGGGGCTGCTTTGGACCCTTCTACTAGGGATGGCAGAGGCGACAACTCGATTCCTGCTGCCACGCCCTCGCCCCCGCCCCCGCCCGCTCGTCATGGTTGTCCTAGCTGTTGTTGCACTTTTGATGAAACTTTTCATATTTTTGAATGCAATAAATTCACGTGTCACGCGGAGATGGTGATTTTTTTTGCGTGTTCTTTTGTTGCCTGACAGCCTAACAAATGGCTCGGTTCCATTTTCAGGGATGCCAAAGTTTCCGCCCTGAAAATCATTTAACATTCGAACTTTTGTTAGCCAGCGAGAAAACAGAACCCAAAAAACAGTGCACATGAAAAACTTTACGTTGGTTGGCTCGAATAAAAGCAACATAAAAGCGGGGAAAAACGGGGAAAATCTGAAAATGGCTTGTTTTGGTTTTGCGTCGGCAAAGACTACAAAAAACAGTTTTAAAAACAAAAAAATATCCGTGTGAAAATATTCCAATCTATGTGGTTACGCGATGTACTTATGTAGGTCATAGGTTTTAAAGTTTTTAGATACAAGTGAGCTGAAGGCGACAGTTCAATTGAACACACTTTTTTAGAACACGGCGTGCTGGAAAAGCGTAGAGCAATATTCAATTTAGTCGCGGTTTTTTGTATCACATCATTGAAGTTGGATTGTGGATCTTTTCGGCGCCATATTCCATCTAAATTGCAGTGAAATATTTTAAATCTTAATGCAACAAATAGCGACGGCAGCTCAAAAATAAATCAATTGTATTTACTTTTAATTGCATCCTCTTAACCATTTTATTCGCAGACCGTGGGCCTCGTGGATCTTCCTTATCTTATCCATAGTGGACTTTGCAGGCTGTTTCTTTGTTGAGTATGTCTGAACCAAATCTAAGCAAAATTTGATTAGCAATCAAACATTTCTTCTGCCATCGGAAACTTACAATAATGTTTGTCATCTTTTTGTTCCGAGGAAACTCCGTCTAAGCAAATCAAATGCACTGCAAAGGTGCCATTGTCAGTGCCCAGAAAAACGCTTTGATGGGTGGCAATAGGTATATCTGGTGGATAATCGTCCTGAAAGCATCTAAATGGTTTCATTTTTTGATTTTCCATCCATCTGGTAATGATCCACAGCTCACTGCCCAAATGGGGCTGGCCAAAAGTTACATGAATTATTCTGCTAGTCGTGTTGAAGATATTACTTACAGCGGGAACTGTCTTATTGATTCGGCCACATCCGATGCCCCTTGCCATAAAGGGAAATTCAGCCTTCAATTGATTTGTAGAGCTGGTTTCCCATAAAATAAGGAGAGCTAATATACTGCACTATATATTAGTATAAAATGACTTAGCTCAAAACTAATATGTACAAAACTTACAGAATAGACTTGCTCATTTTGCTGCCTTGGGAGACAGAACCGAATTGAAAGCGTCCGATGGGGAAAACCGCCAGAGCATGACTAACGATTTTCACTTCAGCTTCGCTAATGAGATTACCAATTAAATTTTGTTTCGTTAGTGGCTCCCATTTGCTGACCTGCAATGTTTGTTCTACTGCTTCCAGCTCTGCTGATTCTACTGGAGTTGGGTAAATTTTGGAAAAACATAATTCTTTTCTGCCAATTTCCCGAGTCCGATTTCAATCAATTGCAGCTGCTGGCCTCTACGAATGCAATGAATGTTTTTGCTTTATGCCTTTGACTGCTTCGGCAGTTCAAAATTGTCACAGCTATGATGTGAAAAATCAACAATTTTATTTTGGCTATGAAAAATGTTTGGCCCTACAACCGGGAGACAATTGCTATCCGCAGGTGTACCCCAGTCTAGAAGAGTGTGAAAAGGCCTGTGCCAGAATCCTTCATTTGATTGAGCAGTGGGTAGATCTGCCACAATTGGATTAAGTAAGAAATAAACTGAGCGAAACACACCCATATTTAAATTACATATACGGTTTTTAAATACAAACATAGTGAAATTAAATAGAATTCACTTTGATTTAAACGAAGATATATAAATATAAAACACTTTAAAATACATTTTGTGTATTCAATTTGTAGGAAGTATATTTAATTTAAATATGAAATATGTTTAGATCAAATATTTTCATATTAATATCAAAATGTAAGTGAAAAAACTTCCATTTTAATATTTCCATTCTCGGGGCGAATATAATTCGGGGCTCAGCGTTTTTTCTCTGGTTCTAGAAAGGGAGGCGGGAATATTGTGAAAGGAATAAAGGTTCTAAGGCTCGAAACAAAAATGAGAGAAATTTCAGTTTACCCAAATTAAAATTGAAAGTGTCGATTAGAGAAAATGTCTACAACAAAATTTCAATTTGGTATCAAGACGAATAAATTGAACAGATTACAGCAAATAATTAATAGTTTCCATTATTTATTTGGCTAACGAATCAGTGTAGGTAATAGAATTGCTCTGTTCACTTGCAGACACAGTTAATTGTTTGTTTTATTGATAGTTAATGATCATATCTAGAAAGTTATGTACAAACATTAGTCTGAATATTTCTGTGGACATACTTTATGAAAGTATGTTCGAGTTTAGCATTTTGCGAATAACAAAAACAAAAATTAATTCAAGTTTGTATTAAACAAATGCTTAATCTTTTGAGCGTGATTAGTGCTTTAGTTAGTAGTTAGTAATGCAATGCGTAATTCATATGCATATTTTTCCAAACGATTCAGATACTACCATTACACTTCACTCAGTATCACTTCACCTCGTTCAGCCCCAAGCTTTCAACTACGTTACTTGTAAAGGAAACAGAATCTCAGCCAAGCAGCATTTCCACTTACCTTTGGGGGCCTGGACCAGCAGCCACGGCAAATGTTATGACTGCCAAGCGCTTGTTGTTTCTGTTTCTGTTTCTCTTGGTTTCTTGTTGTTGGGTTGGCTGTGATTGTTGTAGTCTGAGCAATAAATTAGCTAATTTTAGCACGTTACACGGACTCCCGCACTACTTCTCCCGCACACAGTCACGAACACCGGCACTGGCACTGGCGCGCACAGAGTGGGAAAGAAACGTCAGGGGATTCCGGGACAGACCAGAACAAATTCCTCGTACCGCTCCGGCTCGGAGTGGCTTGACCTATGTCAGGGGCGGCCTACCAGCTAATGTTCTTGTTGTTGCTGTTTGTGTCGCCTTTGTTGCTGCTCTTCTTGTACGAGTATTTTGTGGATTCTGCACATTTTTCACATATTTTTCATAATTTTACGCGAGCACGGGAACTGGGTGAAAAAAGTGTGTAAAATGAAACTTTTGTAAACCGAAAAGTTTGTCCTGTTTCGGCTTCGGCTTCAGCTTCTGTGTTCTCTGTTCTCTGTTATGTGTTTGCTGTTTGGTTTGTTCTGTGTTTTTGTTCGGTATTTTTCGGTTTGTTTTGTTTGTTTGCACTCAAGCACTCAAATCTCTGGTGAAATATTAATTTTCAAAAATTCTGACACTTTTTACGTTTTACGTTCTACGTTTTACGTTTTAGCCGGCAGTTGGAGTTGCAGTTGCAAGTGTGTTGTGGGTTTGCTTTTCGTATTTAGATTGCCAACTTTTTATGTATTGCTAATTCATTTGGGTTGCTTTGTTTTCTGCTGCTCGTATTATTTACTTTGCTGTTGCTCGTCGCCTAATTTATTTACTCGTTGGCCGTCGTCAAAATCGTCCTCGTGGCCCAAGCCCGTGTCTCTGCCGCTGTTGTCGTAGTAATAGTCGTCCTGGACCTGCTCCTGGTACTGGTCGTGGTCGTGGTCGTAGTCCTCGTGAGCGATGTCAGCAACGGCAGCGCAGGCAGCAGCACAGCGAACCAAGCGATTTGACATTATCAACGTAACTGAAGCATCAGCGGCAGGAAGCTGTCGGCCCTAGCCGGAGTCCCAGCAGCAGCAGTAGCAGTACGACGACGATGTCGCCGGCAGCAGGAGGCTGCCAGAGTCCGAAGGATTCGGCTGCCATCGGGTGGAGCAGCCAGTGAGAGGGCACTCGCCACTTAACGAAAGTCGTGCCGATGTGCTGCTGTGTTGCTGGGAAATTTGTAATTGGGGGAGAGCGAGAGCCCCCATGGCGAAGCAACTGACTGAGAATAACTGAGGCAAAAGCTCTCCACTTCGAAATGTTAAGCGAATAAGGGAAATGTTAAGTCAACAGAGGGAAATATGGGAAAAATGTAAACGAGATTGAGGAAGGTTAACAGCTTTGTTAACAGCGGTACTTTGCAGAACTGTTCTTCGAAGATGTCATGTGCCATCATCATATACGAGAACGTACAGAAGTTGAATTGTGACGGGAACAAGCCACAAAGAAACATAATTTAATGGACAAGGGATAAAGTGGTTAACATCTAACGGAAGTAATGCACAACATACAAAATGGAAGCCATATTGACAAGAACAAACAGGACGATAAAGTGGAGTGGCGAAGGGAGGCAGGAATGGCAGCGGGTGTAGCATAGAGCAATATACAAGAAAACACCAAATGCATACGAGCCAGCAAGCACGGCATGCGGCAAAACAAAACAGAATAGAATAGAGTAGAACGGAGAAAGGAGAACGGAGAAAGGATACATGTGTACTATTTGAGGGAAAAAGAGAAGGAGTAACAGGAGTAGAGAGGGAGAGAGAGAGAGAGAGATAGAGAGAGAGATGGATAGTTTGTGGTATGTGGAAAAGGATGCTCTGGCTAGACAATAACTGTAAAATGTAAATATTAATATTGTCATAATAATAGACAAGACAACTTGAATGCAGATCTCTCCCAGTGCTGGTGAGTGTGTGTGTGTCCTTAAAGGACAACTCAATGATGATGATATGCCACAAAAGTGCCCTTAAGCTGCCAAACGATAGAAGCGTGGAACGAAATGGAAACGAACAGCAGCAGAAGCGGCAAGAGCGGCAGATGCGACAGAAGCGACAGAAGCAGCAGCAATACAAAATGTCAGCTCATTTCCGGTTGCTTAATTTGAAATCGTTGTGCCAAAAATTACAAATGAGCTGACAATGGGACACCAAAGAAACCAAACAAGCGAAAAATAACAGGACACGGAATGGGTGCTAAAGTAGCGACATCCAGACAAGCGGACAAACAGACAGACAGACAGACAGAGAAATCGAAATACAGTGGGGAGGAGAGGCTACATATATGGGGGTAGAGAGAGACGGCGAATGGGTGGGGCAGGGGAATGACTGGGAACAATAAGCACAAAATAGCAGCGTCTAATACGCAAAATAAACGAGAACTGGCCACAGCATGACAGCCAGGATAACACTGGCCAGATGGGTGCAGTCCTGTAGTACATATTGCCACCACTGACACACCCACACGCCCCCACTCCCACTCCCACTCTGTTGTTTTACAATTTAACGCACATCCTAACAAGGCAACGCCCCATAGTTTAATTTTTGTCTCTCTGTCTCGGTCTCTGTCTCTTTTGTATGCGCTTGTGTGTGTGTGTGCAACTTCCCTCTTATTCTACATATCTGTTGCTCTCTCTTTCTCTCTGTTGGTTGCACTCTAATCTAATGATGACAAGCGTCGCCCAACTGCAGTGGGGAACCGTCGGCTGCACTCAACCCATCATTTGGCCGGGCTTTTGGCTACCATTCCTTTATTGCGTATACGCCACGCTGCAGCGTCGGAAAAAAGAGAGGTCAGTGTGGGACCCTGCCACAGACGATGCCACAATGTGTCGAAAATGTTCTACGTCCATCGTCATTCACCTTTTGGCCGAGAGCAGACGATAAAATGTACGCGAAACAGTTGCATCGTTCTCATACTCTCGAAATGTCTATCTAAAAGTATACCCTTTCTACTTATTCTTTAATTATATTTGTCTCCCCTGAGGCACTCGTTCAGCTGTAGATGGATGAAGGGTAGACCCTCTGAGATGAGCAGAACGAGGACAGAAGAGCTTTGGGGCGGATGGAGACTGATTACAGATACATATTACATGCTTGTAACGTACATTAAAGATCTAAGATGTATACATATGTAGCTCTAATATTGAATAACATTATAGTAGTCTTCATGAGAACAGTTCTTGCACTCTGAATATCAATACATTATAGAAATACCTCAATTAAGAGAGCAACTCTGACAATAAAAATAGTTTGGATATCCTTTTGCGAGACACTATTTTCTTTCAAAGAGATACTCAAACGCATCGATATAAGTACTCGTATTTTCCTAAATGTTCCTCGCACTTATCTCCCCGGTAACCGTACTTATCCTGCTGTTCCTCCCGCCCACACCTCAACACCTGGCCTAGCGCTTTTCCAGAAACTTAATTAACGTTCATCGTTCATCAACTAATTGCCTAATTTATGCAAGTCAAATAAATGTCATGTCAACATATAATTAGTTATAGCCCCCGAAAATGCGCTAAGCAAATGTGACTCGCTCGGAAATTGTGTGTGCGGAAAATTTGCTAATTTATGCATGATTTAAATTCAGCATAGGGCATACTTGGTGGGGTCCAGGTCCGGGCCGGGCCAATTAAATTCCGAGGAATGCTCAAATATTTAAGAAAAAAATGTCAGCAAACAATGAGGGTGGAAAGATGAAAGAAAACTATGCCCTTCCAAAGACACTGCTGCCATCCTCGGAGACGGGTCCCAGGCCCGTACAGAGTGCAGAGGGCTGTGGCTCTGGGACTTGTCCCTTTCTTGGCGATACTTTGGCTGCACTTTTGAGGTCATCTTCCTAGACCCGCTGGGACGAGGCTTAGCCTTGTCAGCTGCCACTGCTGTTGGCCAGCATAATTTTGTTATTGTTTTTGCATTGCATTACAGCCAACAGAGGCGCAGGGCAGGGTCGGCACTGCAGCTGATAGAGCAGAGGGAGCAGTCTTGCTGCTGCTGCTCCTTAATCTATTGGATTAGCGAAAATTCAATTAAGTCCGGTCCAAGGCTCCTCCTCCCCTTCCAACTCCACCCGGGACCAACTCAATTAAACTGTATGCTCTGTGCGTCGTGGCAGGGGCGGGGGCAGGGTCGGTCTGAAACTTTAACTCTGACATTTCGATTCGTAAATATTCCATATGCGATTGGGTGCAATTACTTTTGCAGAAAACATTCGCGGGTCTCATGCAATATTTGTTTAGCGGGCTAAACCAAATATCGCTCCACTAAATCCACGTCACAATCCAGCCATAAAATAATAAATAAACCCACACCAACAAAAATCCAAATCATTCCACTCGTTCCGTTTCGGCTTCAAGCAAAGGATTCACAAAAACTGCGGGGGTTTTGGGTTCATAAAAAATGGTTGCAAATTTCCAACCGAGTGCAAACAGTGTTGTAACGCAAATATTTACAACACTTTAAACTACATATATGGCAGGTCCACGTCCCCCAGCAATAAAGCTCCAACACCAACACCAGCGGCAATAGAGCAAAGCACCACCACCAGCACCGAAAATCTATCAGTAAATGATTGAACAAATTTGTATCCAGCCTCTCACCCACACACGGAGAGACAAAACAAGCAAATCGAAAAAGTGATAAGACATGAACGAGTCCGCAGAACGAAGTTCTTAGTACCCTTTTTAGAATTAACAATCGCTCCAATGTGGATGGGGTATATTATATTATCCATTTCCATACATTTCACGTTATTACAAAATATCGTATACCTCCGAATAACTTTACTAGTCGCTATAATTAAAGTTGCCTTGCGTATTCTCATTTACGACATTGGGTACGACAGCGAAAATACTCGTAGATGTTTATATCTGTTTATAAGTTTTTAAACACTGCTCAATTAGGTTAGGTGGTTAGGTTAAGGCTGTAGCCGGGAAGGGGGGATAGAAACCCCCGCCCCCCCCAAGGTCACTTGGACCTAAGAGGTCCATTGTGTTGCCGCATGGGCATGAGCCCCTTTTCGTTGCCTGAACCGTGAGAGCAGACTACTGCAGGTTAAGGGCAGTCCCATCCGGAGGCTTGGATGAATTTGGACAAGGTCCCTGGTTTGATTTCGGAAAGGTCCGAAGTGTCCGTGAGGAAAGCGGCCCCGAGAAACCGAAGACGACGATTTCCAAGGGCCGGGCAATGACAGAAGAAGTGGGGGACTGATTCCTCCTCTTCCTCGTCGCGACAACTCCGGCAGAAGTCGTTATGAGGAATTGACAGTCTAGCGGCGTGAGTGCCTATCTGCCAGTGTCCCGTGATGGCTCGGGTAACTGCAGAGCATTGTGCTCTACTTAGTCTATATAGCTCCGCCGAGCGCTTTTTCGATCTATATGGCCATATCGATCTCGAGACTTTACAGGAGATGGTTTGCTGCCATCTCCCGTTTGCCTTTTGCTCGAATATTTCGTGCGTGAGAAGCCTACTCGTAGACAAAGGCACCGCTACCTGCTCCCTCTCTGATAAGAGAGGAATTGTAGTGCACTGCTCAATTAATATTGTACGAAGTTAACTGTCTGATGGTATGGGTATGGGGCGCAAAGGGGAGCACGCCGTGTCCCGACACTAGCACCACTGGCGGCCTATTAGGATTGGTAGAGGAGAGCGAATTAATGTCAAAATGCATGTTATATTATTTTCTAAACGTTAACATTTGGTCTCCACATTTTCTGGACAACTGGGCCTAAAGTTTTCTGGACCCACGGGTTCTCGGGGCTCGCTCATTTGCGGTTCAACTGTTTGATTCAAGGTGTTGGACTTGCACTCGGCTTTCAATTCTGTAAAAACATCACTGGACTCTGTAAATAACATTTCCCCATCAGCCGGTCCCCAGTTTCCCCCCCTCAACTGTTTGTTAACCAATTTCAGTTGCTTGTTAATCTGCAAATAACTCGACGCTATTATAAATTCATCGAAAAACAATAAATGACCAACCAACCTTTCGCACTAATTCCAATTCATTGTTGCACTGAAATAGATTAGCTGCAAATTGAAAAATATTGCTGGGTTTCTTCTCAATGGCCTCAGTTATTATGGTACGTATTATGGCTCGTATTTCCGGATGGCGTTGCAAATATGTCCAATCTCCCTTACGCATGTTACTGGATATATTCCCTACAGTTGCATAAAATTTTTCCATATTCTCCTCATCTCTTGAATATTTGTTTTCATATACATCGGATTCGGTATGACTGTTCGTAAATCCCGAGTCCATGCTTAACTTTTGCCGAAAAAGTTACAAAAACTGTGTATGTTGTATCTAATTTTGTATCTGAGTTATGAAACGAAACTATTCGAAATGAAATAAAGTGCTCAGTGTTCTCATTTAAGAGTTTCATCTGGATTATCAGGAAAATTATATTTAAAAAAAAAACAGACAAAGGAGAAAACCCGACTCCGCGACAATGCATATTTGCATAACAGTATTGCCGTCATCAGGATTCAACCATAGGTTACCACGGCCACGACGTGGGGTCTCAAATCCTGAAAACTTCCGCACAACAAAAAAAGACTACCTTAACTGTGAGAGTATTAAAAGCTGAAAACCAATTCCAGAAATATGAGAGGCATTAAAATCAAAGACAGTCTTAGGGAGATAGCATTTAGTGGCCAAATGATGGCAGATCGGGCTCAAAGTATAGAGCAACAAAACACGACTGCCCTGACCCGCATTGACACGCATAAATTGTTATTGGGTTGCTCCACATACAGCCAAGGCAGTCGACAAGGCAAACAGAAAATGTTTAATAGTTTTAAGCAAAAAAAAAAAAAGGAAAAGGGATGGAAGATTGTTAAGAATAAAAAAACTTTAGGGCTTAGTAACTAGTACCTGTAGTCCCATTTCAATAGAATCGAAAACGTATCATTCCCAAAAACCTCTTGTTTGATAGATTTATTTCCGCCGTATCTTGTACGAGTATTCTATCTCTTTGCTCACTCATAGACCGAAGGTTAGAAACCATATTTTAAGTATCTTAATCTCAAGCAATCCACTCCACTCCTGGCCGCAGAATTCTCTTTCATTTGCTAAGCCCAACTCCATCAACTTTCATTTGCTCGGGTTCTCTGGTCGTCTCTCTGGGACGGGTCCGCTCCTTTGTCCTTCTAACAAAATAAGTCATAAATATATTTCGCTGATTTCATATTTTTCCACAAGGTTGCGAAAATAACTTGCATAATGTACAAACGTGGGGCCAGCAAAACACAAAACGGACTTAACCAAGGGACAAAGGAAATCCCAACAGAAGAGCGAATGGGAATGGGAGGCCAAAAGACAGAGAGGACAGAGAGCGAGAGTAATTCATAAAGAATGGAAAAGAAAGAAAGGCTTACTATTCGCCTGGATATTTAAGTAGATTTGCCTGTTGTCTTTCAACTGTTTCCCCGTCCACCCTCCCGGACACTCGCACGGGCTGGGGCTGGGGCTGGGGCTCGGTCTCGGGCTTTCTTTCATATTTTATCATTCCTTTCTTCTCCCTTTTGATTCCTCTTTTTTGCTTGGCATGTTTTCGCGCTTCCCTTTTCATTCCCACGCTTTTGTACTTATAATTTCTCACGTTTTCCTGCAAATGCAGCACAAAAATTCTCGCAGTAACTTTTAATTTCATGCCATTTAATTCGTTGAAAGCGGAACACGGAAAAAGAACAAAAAAATTGACAGCTGAAGCCATGCCACAGAACGAGAAGAAGACACTGCAATTACGGGTGTGTGTATGTGTGTCTCTGTGAGTGGAAGGCGAAAAGGAATTTGCCACAGGACACGCTTTATAACAAAAGTTGTTTCCTTTTTCCATTTTGCGACTTTCTTTCGTCTGTGTGTGCAGCGAAAAGGGACTACCAGGGGGGGAATAACTCCTTGAAAAAGCGAGGCCAGCTACTTGAAAAATTCGTATTTTTACATGCCTTACATTTTGCGGCAAGTGACAAATGACAAAGTAATGTGAATTGCGAAAGAAAATAAAAATGATCTGTGGTCGCGCCATCATCCAACCGTGAGTAAAGTATCACTTTTTTCTGTAGATTGTTTCCTTCGTTTTAGTACGTCAAAATGTCAAATTTAATTGAAACAAACGCAATGCACGTCTGACCAGTAGAATAAGTTGCACGATGTATTTTTTAACAGAAAAATTCGACTATATATTCTCCCTATAATATGTAAGCTGATCGCATTGGTTTATTTTACACATTAAGGGCCAATGGGTATTTAAATACCCACGCAAATTGTAAGACTTGAAGAATTTCAGCGCCGAAATGGTGAAAGCTATTACAGAGTAAAGAGAAATAATGGTTCTACAAGGAGAAATTTCAAAGAGCTTAATGTATACCCAACAATTTTTACCTGTGATAATATATGTTTTTGGTGGTTCTCTTGCTTTTGTACTACGTCCAAGTTTTCTCACGAGGCAACGTATTCCAGATTGGTAATGACAATGACGTCGAGCGTGAAGTCTTGTAATAAATGAGAAATAAAATCACGAATCAATAATCAATGGATGGAATGGAATCAATGGATAATGGTTGTCAAAAATTATTAAAAACTGTCATCCGCGGGCGAAAGAAAAGCTATCAATTTCTATCATCTTAAGTTGAATACCTGTAGTGTCCAACTATTCGAAAATCAAAAGAAAAAGGAAAAGGTCGAACAAGTTAGGTACACTTTCTAGAAAGATACTTTTCATACCGCCCTCGCTAGCATAGCTCGAAGAAATTGGTGGAATGCAGGAGATCCAGAAGATCATCCGATTGCACAGTTATGTTAAAGCTTAAAGCTCAGCTTAGGAATGCAATAGGTACAGGCGAATAGACTTTCTTCATGTGAAATCATTCCCCTGCATAGTTTCACTTACGGCACACGTATATATAGATTTTCGTGATATCAATCGCAGAGTGAATGGTGAAGACACGTGGAGTTACATAACTTCCAATTTTTCGCTATTATCCAATCATCCACTATTTATTTGGATTAATAAATCCGAAGAGTGGCGTTAGCTGAACTACCCGAGGGAAAAGTGAAAATAAAGTGAAATTCTTGAAAGAAGCAAAGGTACGTCAGTCCACCGTGGAAAGATAAGGTTCTGACACCGTTTTATTTAGGGATAGGAGTACTGGAAAATCTTAATACAGCCAAGCCGGCCAACCAATCTACGGTATCAACTACAAAAACAACAAAGCTGACCGTTTGGGAGTTAGTGCAGTGCACATCCACGGCGGCAAAGTAAAGGCTGAACCGTTGACGTTGGGCTAGCTCAATATCGGAAATCATTTACGGCTCGTGAAAGACCAACCACCATACACCACTGCTGGATGTCGGAACTTCAGTTTGAACCTGCCGATCTCAGGAAGCCGGAGGACATAATCGTCACCAACCTACGAAAATTTACAAAGGATTGAGTAATTAGGCTAGCCTAAACCACATTGCCTCAGAACCGCTATTGCTGTCAGCAGATTTTTGTTTTATTTTGATTCCCGTGTTTCTCAAGTTAAATTTCAAGTGCAAGTTCCCGTTTGCCTTTATCATTATCACATAAAAATATATAAGCTGCTGCTCTAAGAACCAGCTGTTTAGATTTACATATTCATATCTCGTTTACCATTGTGTTAATTAATGTAGTAACTAAATAGCTTCCTCCAATGAGTAAATTTGTAAAGTAACTGAAGATTTTGAAAACTGAGCAATATGAGTTTGGGATAATGTGTTTCTCTTTATATATATGTATACATTTAAACTGACCAACCTCTAAATTACACAGCGTATACAAATGCATTCATCAAAGTCATCTTGGGCCCAACGATACACCGATGAGTTTAACCAATTACTGTGAGTACCACTAGTGGCTGAAACCACAATGCCTATA
This sequence comes from Drosophila lowei, assembly GCA_008121275.1. Classification (NCBI taxonomy): domain Eukaryota; kingdom Metazoa; phylum Arthropoda; class Insecta; order Diptera; family Drosophilidae; genus Drosophila; species Drosophila lowei. The sequence continues at coordinate 4,476,365 of CM017779.1, forward strand.
CACCAATGCAGGCGTAAGTTCGTTAAAGTAGATATATATATACTGATTTGAAAGAATATTTTCCCCTCAAATGCTCAAATAACTAAGTTTTTTTGCTAATCCAAGAAGAAGGAAGTTTGTATATTTGTTGTTTATTAGTAAATGTGAGGAATCGGATTATATCTGTAATTTATGTAAAAAATATCAATACAATCTCTTATGGTTAGGGACATTTAACATAAAAATAAAAGGAATTTGTAATCATGAATATGTCTGCCTAAACTAAATATTATCTCCGTCCGTCAAGTACTTATGCTTATCTCCCTCAAAACGCACTAGAAGATGTTGAATCTTTGAATTGGGACAACGCCCGAATGTAAACGCGTTTGTCATGGTTGGGTGGGTAAAGACTAGGGACATATATCACCGCTGTTCCCTCCATCAGACTGAAGACGAACTACACTTTTTCTAAGCGGTTTCTAAATGCGTATCGGCGCAGAGTAGAAATGAGTTTTTTTTATTGGTTATTGATATTAACGTCGAGATCCTGTTTATTTTTTTTAAGCGCATTATATTGATTTGTGTCAGGAAAACTGTGTAGCTAGGGGAGAAAGAACCCCGACCAATCCGACGAGCTGGACCCGAGCACAGCAAGAATGCGCGCCTTCGAACCTAGCTTCCTATTAACATGAGGTCAGAAAAAAACCATCTATTGGCCAATGTCGGAGTTAGAGCCTAAATAGGCTCTGGCCCTAACTCACTGGCGAAGACTGAACACTACATACCTTACCGATCCAAGGAACCGCACATCTGTTAATGTTCCACCGCTTAGACAAGGATCATTTTCTTACCCATCTACATCCACTGCCATTCCATTCTTTTCCTTTAATGAACCCGCAAAAATGAACAACTTTTCTTCTCTTGTCTGTAAACTTTCGTGCAGCCAATGCTTAAATAAAACTTCGGTTTTCGGTATTGAAATATTTTTTCTAAAGGAAAAGGACTTTTTCCATTCAAAGCGAGCAAGAAAAGTCGACGAAAATTAAGTAATTTGTTGGCTAATTACAAGTTGATGGCACAAAAAGGGCTGTTCCTTGGTTAATTTTCATCGACTATATGCTGAGTATAAAATATTTAAAGTGCACTGCGGCCACGCTAGAAAATTGATTAAACTTTGCTCCGCTAAGCGGGGTAAAGGTTGAGTCGGAGAACTTTTTTGTATGGTAGTGGGGTCTGGGGTATGGCTGTGCAAAAGGTATAAAGCAAAGCCAAAAAGGTGAGGCCAACTAATAAAGTTTGTGGTAAAAGTAGCTTAGGCCAGGCCCACGACCACCCATCGAAGCACTTTCCCAGAGGCTGCATAATTTGCACATTTGTTGTGTGTGTGTTTGTGTGTGTGTGTGGGAGGATTGGGTATGATTGGGCCAGTTTGGTTCGCGGATGCTCTTACCTTGTTCATGGTTAAAGTTTTAAGACATTACTTAACTGTTATGTGCACCTCAAGCGAACACACACCTTCACACAAATCACTTGGGCACGAAAGTGAAACTCGAAACTGGAAACTTTTTCTCCTCCTCCCCGTCCCCTCGCCTGCACCAAGTACGCTTCTTCTTCATCAGCATCTTGCTTTATTCACTCAACGCAGAAGAGCGCAGCGCAGAGCAGCGCAACTCTGCACAAACGTCGACGTCTTCACCGTCATCATGGGCTGCCTTTTGCAACAAACTGCAAATATGTTGCACACTTTTATGCGTGTGGCAAGTTGCTTTGGCCCAGCAAGGTAGTGGTGCACAAACTCGTAATACGGCATCTGATAACTATGAAAGGAAACTGTTTAGTACACCCGTGCATAACCGGATGGACCTTCCTGTAGATCACGATAAAGAGGGGTAGTAGATCTAAAGTATGTCGGGTTTCCCTATACTTTACGAATACTTTGCAAGTATCTGGTGAAAATATAAAAAGAAAGGGATTCAGCAATGGTTGGAAAACCTCCACTAAAATCTATGTTTTATCAGAAAGGCATCCCCAGAAACTTAACAGAAAGATGAAGGGAACTCCAACAGCATTCCCCACAACAAGCATAAAGATTAAAAAGATTAAAGATTAAGGAAATGTAATTACGAGTGCTGTATATTAAATGTAATTTAGATATACATATAACCATCATCGGGACTGCGTCGACTATGACGCAAACCCAAACCCTACATCCATGGTATATAAATATGGTATATACATGTGTAGTTTTATTGTAGATCTTCAAAAAAGTGTCATGTTTTCATTAATTTTTCATTTTATTCATTAATAATATACACTTGATCCTAAGATCAATCTTCAATCCAAAATATATAAATAAACCAATTTCAACAAGTGGTTCTAATCAACCCATCCACTCATAAATTGTTATCACATTTGAATAAAATATAAAGCGACATAGTCTTCGACACATTTTCTTACCTTTTTTTCCAAGTTTTCATATTTGTCCCATTTTCCGCAAAGTCACACATATTTTATGCTCTCATGCATCCACTTCTTGTCCTTTTATTTTCCATACAAGGTTGACAAATACATAGTAACTCAGGCTCTTAGGCAACAAAAACCATTCTCAACAAAAGGACGACGAACAACAAAAAATTGATGATGTTAAAATTGCTGGTGAGAAATTGCGCAATGTCATCATCATCATCGAGCGCGACATCCACATTCCTGTCGATGTCATCAAGATCAAAGAGCTGACTATTTCAGTGTCAAGCACGCATAACATATCACCCACCATCTTCTCCGTCCACCCATCCGCCGGCCCACAGCAATGACAATGGAATTTGATATTGTCAGTACTCAAAAAATAAGAAAAAATTAAATTGTTTTGTGGTAAACGTATTCAATTTATATTTTTTTTTTATATTTTCGATTCTCGACACTTCATTTATCTTGTGAGTCGTTCAATTTTGACTATTTGTGTATTGGGAAATTTGTTGTTGCCATAAATTTGTCAACTTTCAATCAATTGGAAGGATCGAACAAATTCTTCACAACGGTTGACACACTTGCCGATTTTTCGCCAAACACTGGTGTTGTTATACCCGATACTCTAAGTGAGTATAGGAATATATTAAATTTTTGGTGAAAATGGATGTGTGTAACGTCCAGAAGGAAGCGTTTCCGACCCCATAAAGTATATATATTCTTGATCAGCATCAATAGCCGAGTCGATTGAGCCATGTCTGTCTGTCCGTCCGTCCGTCCGTCCGTCCGTCCGTCCGTCCGTCTGTCCGTCCCTATCAGCGCCTAGTGCTCAAAGACTATAAGAGCTAGAGCAACGACATTTTGTATCCAGCCTTCTGTGATATGTCACTGTTACAAGTATATTTCAAAACATCGCCCCGCCCACTTCCGCCCCCGCATAGGACGAAAATCTGTGGCATCCACAGATCTCAGAGACTATTAGACCCCAGACTCCAAATACTACGCATTTTGTTGACATTTTTTTGGCTGGAACAGAAATGGGTGCGCATTATGCCCAAATTGAATGGCACTTGGATTCGAATTGTCACTGAAAATAATTGTTGTTCCGATCCTTGTCCATTTAGACATTTGTCCAGCTCAAGCTGCAATTATACACCTCAAAATCACAATGTTCCCTTAGCCATGCCTTAATTTTTCGCATGACTTTGTAAGGTCCATCAATCCCATATATGTCTTACTTAGAGTCACCACTAAAAATCACAATCTCCATAAAATAATCTGGCTTTGGACTCCTACCAACATCCTTAAAAGCGCCCTAGTTATCGACACAGTTATCGACAAGAAGTCCAGAAGTAGCGGCATCTAACTCACACAC